>JADLZK010010123.1:0-359712 GCA_015847255.1 Hyparrhenia diplandra | reverse complement strand
CACGGATGTATAATAGATCAATGCTCATAATAGGAGTAAAAATAAAGTAGGTAGTAGGATAACTTGACACACACACTCGAGCCAATCTCAAGGATAAAGGTAAAATAAAAGAATAAAAAGAATGGAGTAGGCATATCCTAGATAGTCATGTCAAGATAGCAGATTACACACATGTTTTTATGGCTAGAGATTCTATTTCAAGATAGCCAAGGTCTCTGCGAATTACTTCGGGCACCGCCCACTGCCCAAAGGACGGTGTCCGACAATTAGCTCTACGACGCACGAGCGTGGGGGATTTCAAGGGGCGGACAAGGCTTGTCACGACCAAGCGCCTACCCCCTCAACGTAGGATGCACGCAAAAAAGATAGGCAACCCCTAGCCCGGACACCACGTCTACACTGAGTGATTATCACTCGGCGTGTTAACAAGGCTTACCGTCCCGGGGTCGCTTCTACAGGCGCCGCCCCGAAGGAACGACTATCAATCCACGCACCCAACATCAACCAAGGCTAACTCTAGGTAGAACTCATTATATCGATCTAGCTCTTTGGTCTAAACATGTATGTAGACAAGATTATGTCAAAAAGGACTTTGCTCTAATTCAAGAACATGACTATATTGATAAGTAGAGAACAAGAATAGAATGAAGAACTCTAAATTGCTCATCTGAGCATAGCTCGGAATGTCTTGCTCTCTTTTTATTATCCTTGCCAAACTCCTCCTAAGTACAAACTAAAAAAAGAAGAAGAGAAGAAAGAAGAAGAAAGAGGAAGAAGAAGAAGAAGAAAGAAGAAGAGAGGAGAAGAAAGAAGAAAGAGAGAGGCTACATTGTGTGGTGTGTGTTACAATGGTGGGAGATGGCCTCCTTTTTATAGGTAGAGGAGAGGGGGCTCATTGGAAAATGTCCCTCCCACATGGTAGGAGCCAAAAACCGACCTAGGAGTACCTTCCATATGCGTCAAAACCGACGATCCCACGTCGGTTTCACGAGTTTGGAAGGTAACAAACCGCCTCGCCAAGAGAAGTTGAACCCAGAGCAGCCCGGCGTGCGGCCGCACTTTGGGGTCTTGTAGCGCACCCTGCACTGGGCCCGTTCGGGCTGGGCTTTGGTAAATTTGGCGTCTTTGGGCACGAAAGTTGTGTGGCGGTGTCTTTCGGCCCGATTCTGCATGTTTGTCCATTTCTCCCTTGGGCTTGATATTCTTGAGGAATGCGCTTTCGGGGAGCGCCTTTTGGTGCATTTTTCCACTTGTTTCTTATATAGATCTGCTGTGGTATTTTGGCACTCCAAGTGGAATTATTGAGGTAATAAATGTATGTGTAGCAAGGTAGTTTCAACCCTAATTGGTAGAATGTTGACGTTAAAATATATGGATTAATGATCAACAAACTTCCCAAGCTTACCACGCTTTGCAGATCCTCGAGCAAAAAGATAAGTACCCAGTTGTTGATAAGGAGTTGCTACTATGCCGATTCACGTTTTTCAAGTGCGGGGGTTATAATAAGATTTTCTACTATAGTTTGAATAAAATGGCATGCCTTTTGCTTACCGCTTATTACTTTCATCGTTCACGGGGCTTTTTTAGCTTTTCTCAAAGCCTTGGGCGGTTGCGGATCGCTTGGCTTCTCTGAAATACTTTTCACTCATCCTTTTGATCAACTTTCTCATCAGGGATTTATTTATTTAAGTTTTTATTTTGTTTTTTTAAAGGATGGGCTTTATTGCTATATATTTTTTTGTTTTGGACTTGGGCTTTTATTTCCCTCTCTTTTTCTTTTTTTTCCTTTTTTCTTTTTTTTTTGTTTTGGGCTCTGGACTAAGCCCTCGGACACATATCCTTTTTTCATCTCTATTTTTTTTTATTATATTTTTTCTCTCTTTTTTTAGCATAGCCCATATCTTTTCTCTTTTTTCTTTCAAATTAGATTCCCGGATGTCAAGTTTCTCTTTTGGATGAAATCATAGCAAAATCCATTTGTACCATATCATACTTCCCCAGCAGCAACTTGAACTAGATTCAGAACTCATGCAACCCACATGAATCAGTTACCGAGGATGAGTTTTTAGACTTAGCCACTAAACCCAAACTTTTAGAGAAATTCAAATTATAAACTAAGCCGCAGGCAAAACATAAAGGACAGAGCAACTATTCGTCATTTCAACGGGGGGTAGAACTAAACATTTCTACAACACATATATATAAAAATGGAATAACTCTCCTCTCTCTCTCTTTTTCTTCTTCCCCTCCTTCTTTTTTTTATTATTTTATTATTTTCATACCTCATCATTTATATTAATAAAATAAGCGAATAGAATGTGAGATCTGATTACCTTGTGGGAGTCCTCCCAAGCTAGCTTTTTGACTTACCTCGGTTTATGAATATTGCTAACTTTGTAAACTATGAATGAATGCTTTGATCAACATATCTTTTTTGCAGGGGGGCTTTCCCCAAGCTTGTCTTGTGATGATGCGAAAAGAAGCGGGACAAGCCATTCTTGGAGTTTCAAAAGTTTTATTTTTATTTATTTAGTTATTATTTTTATTATTAATTTTTTTATTATTATTTTTTGGTTCACCAAACAACTTCGATCTCCATTGTCATCTCTCGGACTTGCACCTTCATGATGTTAGGTAAATTCTACGCGAGGGTTAGTCCATATGAGTGGAAACAAATTCTACACTAAGCATTTCGATTCAATAATCAAACTTCGACTCCCATCACAAGCCACGTTGGGGTAGACTTTTTTGACCTAAGCACCATCTTAATTCAAAAGCGCTAGATAGAGGTATGATCGTTCGAATAACCAAAACTTTCAAAACCAAAACATGCCACCATAGAAAAAGGGCGCATGGAAATAGAAAACAAAGATTCATCAATGGAGATAAAGGCATTGCAAAGGCGAGCAAAGTTTAATTTTTAATAATTTTTTTTTTAGATTTTTTTTTTTTTTTTTTTATGATTTTATTTTAAATATTTTTGTTAATTTTGATAATAAAATATTTTTGTAAAACATATATATATATATTTTGATTTTTTTTTTCTTTTGAAATATACCCCATTTTTTTTCTTTTTTTGAAATATACCCCATTTTTTTTTTTTTGAAAATATTATAGATTTTTTGTATACGTAATTTTTTATTAAAATATTTTATAAAACACATATTTATACATATAAAATATATTTATTTAATTTTTATTTATTTATTTATTTTATTATTATTATTATTATATATATATTTTTTTTTTGCATGGTAACGAAAAGATGAAATTGAAAGGTTCACATTACCATGTTTTTGGTCCTCCCAAAAGTGGCTCAAAGCCCATTGGATGAGAGGTTTTTACCCAGGTTTTGGCTTTTCTGCATGGTTAGTATATGGTAGATTCACGAGGTGGATTTAAAAATATATTCATAAATTACCAAATTTGAAACATATGCGGGAAGGAGCAAAAAGCGACTTGATTTTTTTTTTTTTAATTTTTATTTAATTTTTTTTTTTAAAAATTTTTATTTGAAATTTATTATCAAAAAGGGAGGACAGAAAAATTTCACCAAACTTTTTTTATACTCAAACAAGACTAAGATAAAAATGCAATGTAAGTCTAGCCTTGTTTTTACATCTCCATAATTTTTTTATTATTATTTTTATATATATATATGGCATGGAGATAAGTATGAGTAAAAGAATTGGTGAATTATTACTTACCTTTAATATGCCCCCGGTGTGTGTGTGTACCATCAGCGCTGAAGGAAAGAGCGTTGAGATTCCTCTGGGTGGTAGCTTGATAATCCTCAGGCAGACCACAAGGCTGGGTGATACACACATGTAGTGTGCTGGACCATGAGCATAGTGGTCACAAAGATTAATAAGGAGGATATTCCCCTTTCCTTTATCTTTTTTTTCTTTTACTTTTTTTTTTTTCTTTTTTTTTTTTTTATTGGACAACTTTGTGTGCAGGTGTACTTATTGAAATGGCTTGAGGATAGAGTTCATAATTCTTTGTGTCGATGGCATGATGATCTTGGTTTGGTTATGTCTTCTGGTACAGGGCTTGATCGCCGAACTCACTCGAGGTGCAACAAAGGTCTTGGGAAAGAAAGATCCCTTCTTGCTTATGGAAGTAATACGGGGTGGGCCGCGTGTCTTCACGTGGTTTCACCTTGACCATGCAGGCCTAACACCGCTCCTCTACTCCTCTTATTATTATTTTTTTCTATTTTTCTATATTTTTTTTTTCTTTTATAGCAAGGAGAGGCAAATCTCTTATTTAGCTCTCTTTTTTTTCATCATATATTTTCCTCTTTTTTTTTCTTTCTTTTTTTTTCACTCCGAGCTCTTTTTTTTTTTTTATAATCCCCTTGGTGCACTTGGAACTTGATTAATCTCACCATCTTCCCTCCCCACACACTTGGACTTTTCGTAAAAAGTCAAGTGTGAAAAGTCGAGGTCTCCTTTTGGTGTGTTCCTCCAGCCCAAGAGCATCAAAATTTTCTTGATGTAGCCCCCATGTTTTCAAGCGTCGGCGTGCCCCTCCACCTGAAATGGCAGCACGAGAATACGGGAAGGTGCATACTAACTTGATAACATGTCCTTGCTTTTTATTTATAAAGATTTTTTTCTTGCCAAACAAGATATTCATCCTAGCGCACGGATCTATCATTGCGGCATTTCACCCGAAGTATTCGTGGTATCGTTATTTATATTTTCCCAAAGGAAGGCATGGTGTAAAAGTCTCTAATTCGACATGGTCAAGATGACACGGATGTATAATAGACCAATGCTCATAATAGGGGTAAAATAAAGTAGGTAGTAGGATAACTTGACACACACACTCGAGCCAATCTCAAGGATAAAGGTAAAATAAAGAATAAAAAGAATGGAGTAGGCATATCCTAGATAGTCATGTCAAGATAGCAGATTGCACACATGTTTTATGGCTAGAGATTCTATTTCAAGATAGCCAAGGTCTCTGCCAATTACTTCGGGCACCGCCCACGCCCTAAGGGCGGTGTCCGGCAATTAGCTCTACGACACAAATTTAACGGGGGGATTTCAAGGGACGGACAAGGCTTGTCACGACCAAGCCGCCTACCCCTCAACCGTGGGATGCACCGCAAAAAGATAGGCAACCCCTAGCCCGGACACCACGTCTACACTAGTGATTATCACTCGCGTGTTAACAAGGCTTACCCAGCCCCTGGGTCCTTCTACCGCAGCGCCGCCCGGCGAAGGAACGACTATCAATCCCGCAACCCAACATCAACCAAGGCTAACTCTAGGTAGAACTCATTATATCGATCTAGCTCTTTGGTCTAAACATGTATGTAGACAAGATTATGTCAAAAGGACTTTGCTCTAATTCAAGAACATGACTAAATTGATAAGTAGAGAACAAGAAACGTAATGAAGAACTCTAAATTGCTCATACCGCATAGCTCGCAGAATGTCTTGCTCTCTTTTTATTATCCTTGCCAAACTCCTCCTAAGTACAAACTAAAAAGAAGAAGAAGAGAAGAAGAAGAAGAAGAAGAAGAAGAAGAAGAAGAAAGAGGAAGAAGAAGAAGAAAGAAGAAGAAAAGGGGAAGAAGAAGAAGAAGAGAGAGGCTACATTGTGTGGTGTGTGTTACAAGGGGAGGGAGTGCCCATCTATTTATAGGACCTTCACCATGGCATCCTCCCTTGGCTAGGCCATTTTGGTACTAATCCCGCACCGTCTTTTGGGCAGGGCACACACCGCCTCACAACTTTTTCGAGGTCGAGATGGGCGCCCAGACGAAGTTGGGCTGATTTGGCCTCTCGGAGGGTGCGCGCGCACCTCTTGGTGCGCCCAAGCACCAAGATGAGCTCCGTTTGGGCTGAAATTTTGTGTGTGCGTCCGTCTCGTCGTTAGCTTCGTTTCGGTGGGTTGTGCACTGAAATCCGATTTCGATGAGAAAGTTATGCCCAAAACATTGAACCCATGTCCTGCGGTCCGCTTATCATTTCATGTTGGACTCGGGCCTCGACCTCTTGGGCTTGTGTTTGGATATTGCTATTTTATGGACTTTTCTCCCTTGGGCTTGATGTTCTCGCGAATGCGCTTTCGAGGCTTTTTGGTGCATTTTCCACTTGGTTTTTATATAAATCCTGCAAAACATTATCCGGCACTACAAGTGGAATTATGTCAATAATAAATGTATATGTGTGTAGTAAGGTATAGTTTCACCCCCCCTTATTGGTAGAATGTTGACGTTAAAAAATATGTCGGTTGTGACCGTCAACAAACTCCCCCAAGCTTACCCTTTGCGCGTCCTCGAGCAAAGATAAGTACTTGGTTGTTGATCGGGGAGTTGCTACTATGCCGATTATGTTTCACAAGTGCCGTGGTTATAATAAGATTTTCTACTAGAGTTTGAATAAAATGGCATGCCTTTTGCTCACCCTTTATTACCTTTTATCGTAGCGGGGCTTTTGAGCTTTTCTCAAAGCCTTGGGCGGTTACCGATAGAACGGTTATAACTTGAGACACTTTTCATTCATCCTTTTGATCAACTTTCTCATCCAGATTTATTTATTTAAGTTCTATTTTGTTTTTTTTTTTCGAGAAAGTATGGGCTTTATTGCTATATATATATATATATATATATATATATATATATATATATATATATATATATATATATATATATATATATATATATATATATATATATATATATATATATATATATATATATATATATATTTGGAGAGGTGGGCTCTACTCGCCCCTGGACCTTTGTCTTTTATTTCCTCTCTTTTCTTTCTTTTTTTTTTTTTTTTTTTTTTTTGGAGATGTGGGCTCTACTCGCCCTGACACATGTCCATTTTTCATCTCTTTTTTTTTTTTACATAGCCCATATCATTTCTCTTTTCTTTCAAATTAGATTCCCTGATGTCAAGTTTCTCTTTTCTCGATCGAAATCATAGCAAATCCATTTGTACCATATCATACTTGGCAACAACTTAGACTAGATAGAGCCTATGCAACCCACATGAATCGTGTTTTTTTTTTTCATGATGAGTTCTTAGACTTAGCCACTAAACCCAAACTTTAGAGAAATTCGAATTATAAGCTAGGCACACAGCAAATCATAAGACGTAGAGCAACTATTCATCATTTCAACAGGGGTAGAACTAAACATTTCTACACCACATAAGTATGGAGTGGAAAAAATCTCCTCTCTCTCTTTCTTCTTCCCCTCTTTTTTTTTTTTTATTCTCATACCTCACCATTCATATAAGATAAGAAAATAACTGAATGGAATGTGATATAATGAAGTTACCTTTTGTGGGAGTCCTCCCCAAGCTAGCTTTTGACTTACCTTCGGTTTGTGAATGTTGCTGGCTTGTGAATGCTATAAATGGATCTTTGATTAACATCGCCTTTTGAGCGTGCCGGGTGACTCCCCCAAACTTGTCTTGTGATGATCTTGAAGAGCGGGACAACCATTCTTGGGGTTTCAAAGGTTTTTTTTTTTTTTTTATTATTATTATTATTATTATTTGTTAAATTTTTTTTTATTTTATCATTATTATTATTATTATTTATTTTTTTGGTTCACCAAACAACTTCGATCTCCATTGTCATCTCTTGGACTTACCCTCATGATGTTGATAAATTCCTGCAGGGGTTAGTCCATATGGTCGACAAATTCTACACTAGCAGCTTCGATTCAATAATCAAACTCGACTCCATGTCTAATCTGATTAGGGTAGACTTTTTTGACCTAAGCACCATGCTCAATTCAAAAAAAAAAAAGCCTATGAAAGCATGACCACCTAGAATGATCACCACTCCCAAAACCATAACATGCTAACATAGAAAAAAGGGAAGCATGAATTGATAAACAAGATTCATCCAATGAAGATAAAGGCATTGTGAGGTGAACAAAATGATTATAGTTTTTTTTTCTTATATATATATACTTAAAAAAAATTTATTTAGAAAGTATGTTTTATTTAGGAAAATATTTTTCTTAGGTTTTTTTTAATAGAAGAATTTATTTTACTTATAAAGATTTTTTTTATATATTTTAAATAATAAATTTTTTTTTGCTAATTTTGACAATAAAAATATTTTATAAAATATATATTATTATTATTATTTTTTTAAATATACCCCATTTTTTTTTTTTTTGAAATATACCCTATTTTTTTTTTTTTGAAATATACCCCTTTTTTTTTTTTTGAAATATACCCCATTTTTTTTTTTTTTTTTGAAAATATTTTACTGTTAGATTTTTTTTGTAGTAATGTTTTTTTGTTTATTTTAATAATAAAATATATATATATATTTTTTTTTTAAAAACATATTTTTTTTTTTTTTCAGGTAATGGACGAGGATGAGAGTGTAGGTTTCTCATTACCTTGGTACGGTCCTCCCCAAGCTAGCTCAATGCTCATCGGATCGGGGTTTTTACCCCGTGCTCTTTTGCTTTTCCCGCATGGTTAGTATAGGGTAGATTCACGAGTGGACTTACCATCCTCCGTGATTACCAAAATTCAAAGCATATGCAGGAAGGAGCATAAGAGCAAACTTGTTTTTTTTCAAAAATTTTTTATTTTAGGATTTTATTATCAAGGGAGAACATAAAAGCTTCACCAAACTTTTCATACTCAAACAAGGCTAAGATAAAGAAGCAAAATAAGTCTAGCCTTGACTTATCTCTATTATGAAATATTTTTTTATTTTATATATATTTATGGAGATAAGTATGAGTAAAAAGAATTGGTGAATTATTACCTTTGTGCACTGAGTGTGTGTGTACCAACCACGCATGAAGGCAAGATGTTGAAACTCCCGCGGTGGTAGCTTGATGATCCATCTCTCGCGGACCACAAGGCTTAGGTGATACACACAGGCAAAGGTATATGGACCATGGGCCTTAGCGGTCATTAAAGGTGTAAAGGAGGATGTTCCTCCTTTTCTTTTTCCTTTTTTTTTTTTTTTACTTTTTTTTATTGACCTTTGCACTGAAAGTGTACTTGACCGACAAAACAGGATAGAGTTCATAATTGCCGTGGTCGGTGACATGATGATATTGGTTTTGGTTATGACTTCCTCGCCGGGCAGGGAAGACAAACCGAACTCACTCGAGGTGCAACGAAGGTCTTAGGAGAGAAAGATCCCTTCTTGCTTACATGGAAGCAATGTAGGGTGGAGCCAGTGTCTTCATTGTTTACTTTGACCACATGGGGGCAACCTGCTCCTCTCTCCTCTTTTTTTTTTTTTTCGTTTTTTTTTTTCAACAACCATTTTTTTTTTTTCCTTTTATAGCAAGGAGAGGCCAATCTCTTATTTATCTCTCTTTTTTTTTTTTTTCCTTTTCTTTTCCTTCTCTCTTTTTTTTTTTGATCCCCTTGTACGTGAAACTTGGTATAATCACCGTCCCTCCCTCTCACACTTGGACTTTCGTGAAAAAGTCGAGTGTGCAAGGTCGTGGTCTCCTTTTGAGTGTGTTCCTCCCGCCCAAGAGTATCAAAGTTTTTCTTGTTGATGTAGCCTCCATGTTTTCAAGCGTCGTGTGCCCCTCCACCTGAAATGGTTAGCGACAAGAATACCCGAAGGTGCATACTAACTTGATAACATGTCCTTGCTTTTATTTATAAGATTTTTTTTTTTTTTTTTTTTTTATAAAAAAGAGTTTTTTTATATATATATAAATATAAAAGATTTTTTTTTTTTTTAGATAAGCCTAAGATGAACAAAGATCACTATACATGCATAAAATCAAGAACATGTCCTAATAGGTCATCCCTTTAACCAACGCCTTCCCCGGCAGAATCGCGCCAGAAATGCTTGTTGCATTTCTTAAGCGCAATCACTAGAAGCGGGTTTTAGAACCCATCTCTAATAACGGCGCCAGAAATGCGCCCGCCGACATTCCCAAGTGGAACCATCGTGGTCGATGATCCGAACGGGATTATCAACGGTGATAGATCTTGCCAAACAAGATATTCATCCGCAAGCGCACGGATCTATCATTGCAAAGATTTCACCCTAAGGAATATTGAGGGTATCGTTATTTATATTTTCCCAAAGGAAGGCATGGTGTAAAAGTCTCTAATTCGACATGGTCAAGATGACACCACGGGTATAATAGACCAATGCTCATAATAGGGGTAAAATAAAGTAGGTAGTAGGATAACTTGACACACACACTCGAGCCAATCTCAAGGATAAAGGTAAAATAAAGAATAAAAGAATGAAGTAGGCATATCCTAGATAGTCATGTCAAGATAGCGGATTGCACACATGTTTTATGGCTAGAGATTCTATTTCAAGATAGCCAAGGTCTCTGCCGAATTACTTCGGGCACCGCCCACGCCAGCGACAAAGTCCGCATTTAGCTCTACCGACACGGCCGAACGTGGGGATTTCAAGGGATTTGGACAAGGCTTGTCACGACCAAGCCGCCTACCCCCTCAACCGTGGGATGCACCGCAAAAAGATAGGCAACCCCTAGCTCATACACCACGCCTACACTAGTGATTATCACTTTCGGCGTGTTAACAAGGCTTTTCCGGCCCCCGTCCTTCTACTGGGCGCGCCCCGCCCCGAAGAACGACTATCAATCCCGCAAGAACCCAACATCAACCAAGGCTAACTCTAGGTAGAACTCATTATATCGATCTAACTCTTTGGTCTAAAAACATGTATGTAGACAAGATTATGTCAAAAGGACTTTGCTCTAATTCAAGAACATGACTAAATTGATAAGTAGAGAACAAGAAACGTAATGAAGAACTCTAAATTGCTCATACCGCATAGCTCGGAATGTCTTGCTCTCTTTATTATCCTTGCCAAACTCCCTCCTAAGTACAAACTAAAAAAGAAGAAGAAGAGAAGAAGAAGAAGAAGAAGAAGAAGAAAGAGGAAGAAGAAGAAGAAAGAAGAAGAAAGGGGAAGAAGAAGAAGAAGAAGAAGAAGAAGAGAGAGGCTACATTGTGTGGTGTGTGTTACAAGGGAGGGAGTGCCCATCTATTTATAGGACCTTCACCATGGCATCCTCCCTTGGCTAGGCCATTTGGTACTAATCCCGCACCGTCTTTTGGGCAGGCACACACCGCCTCCTCAACTTTTCGTAGGTCGAGATGGGCCGCCGGGACGGTTGGGCTGATTTGGCCTCTCCTGGGGCGCGCGCAAGACTCTTGGTGCGCCCCGCACCTCTTGGTGCGCCCGCACCAAGATGAGCTCCGTTTGGGCTGAAATTTTGTGTGTGCGTCCGTCTCGTCGTTAGCTTCGTTTCGGTGGGTCGTGCACTCAAAATCCGATTTCGTATGAGAAAGTTATGCCCAAAACATTGAACCCATGTCCTCGCGGTCCGCTTATCATTTCATGTTGGACTCGGGCCTCGACCTCTTGGGCTTGTGTTTGGATATTGCTATTTTATGGACTTTTCTCCCTTGGGCTTGATGTTCTCGTGAATGCGCTTTCCGGGAGGCGCCTTTTTGGTGCATTTTCCACTTGGTTTTTATATAAATCCCGCAAAACATTATCCGCACTACAAGTGGAATTATGTCAATAATAAATGTATATGTGTGTAGTAAGGTATAGTTTCACCCCTTATTGGTAGAATGTTGACGTTAAAAATATGTCGTTGGTGACCGCCAACAAATTTGTCCAAAAGCAACCAGTTCAAAGCACCATCAATGATGTATTTTCTTCTAGAAGTTCCCCGAGTCTAATAGCCTCTCGATATTGTGTTTTACACCCGAAAGTGTTGATCATTTACTTCCAAAAGGAAACCAACCTAGAAGTGTCTAGGTTATTTTTCATTAAGAAAAATGTCACTAAAATTAAAATTGAGGATTACTTGAGTATAGAAGGTGGTATGATGTACCTTCCACCCCAAAGAAGTTGAGCTACGCTCATTTTCTCGGATTTTTTGTCAAAAAAACACATCATCACTGCCATGTCACAAGTCCCACACAACAAAAATCACTTTGAGTCAACATTTACAATCAAATATTAGACCTCACCAGCAACATTCAATGTTTAACTGATGATATCTCGACTATATACTATTGTACACACCGTGAACAATAAATCGATAGAACTTAGTAAAAATGACAATATAGGAAGGTGATATTTAGTTATTTTGTTAAATTTCTAAAGGAAACATTTTTATACTAATATATTATACTTTTGTCATGCTAAGTTATTGGCTAAAAAATCCTTTTTATATATTTGTCCGAATAAGTTGTTAATTTCTCACTATAGTTTGACCAAATCTCTCTCTCTCTCTCTCTCTCTCTTCTTTATAACTAAAGTTGCATTGTTGATGAGTGATTTCCTTTTGTTTCTCCATATGCAAGTCAGTTTTTAAGTTTCAAAGTGTTTGAGGTGTTTGCTGACATCATAACTCAAGTGTAAAATACATCTATTCCTTTTATAGAAATTAAAACATCATTACTTTTGGAACGTTAGGACATCTAAAAATACATCTAAAGGCCTTGGTTTCAAATAAGTCACCAACTTATATAAGTTAAAAAGTGAAATAAGTGACTTATTTTATCAAACACCATAAAATTATAAGTCGCCTTTGCTTAAAACTTATAAGCCACCCTTTTCCACGGGGGCCTACACCTTTTTAGTGAGGTTACCTACAAAATTTAACAGTGCATGACTTGTAAGTCGCTGATTTTCACCACCTGACTTATGAAAAATCAAATAGGGTTTAATATTACATTAACACGAGAAAATTTAAAACATGTTTTGTTTTCAGACATTCAAAACAATATGAAACATCATAGAAAAAAAAACAAATATAAAGTCAAGATCTCTCTCACGGCCTTGTTTACACAGAAAGAGACAGGCGGTACAGTCGGCAACCAAGTGGCGACTAATTTAAGCCGGAACCGTGCCTGGCCCATTTCCCGGTGCCGGCGGCCGGCCGGCGTCTCCGGCCATGCATGCATATGCATGGAGTATATGCATGCACCAAAAGCTCTCCTTTGGCTCTGGATCACTCCCAAGTTGTCACGTTGGCACAAAACTCGATGCATGGGTTCCGTAGACAGGAGCCCACATGTAAACGAGACCTATATGAAACATGCATGGGCTCACACCAACTTGCTGCAATCGGATAGGCCCGGGCGTCTAAAAATACCCTATATTTGTTGGCGAATCAGACAAAAAGAATACGGGTATTCCGTACAGTATTCAGGGACACTCGCTTGCAGGCACCGGTGCCGCGGATTGCACTGCACCTGCGCACGTGTAGCGAGTGTGGTTTCGTTCCTTGAGACCGAAGGAACTGCCGCTGCTCTGCAAGTGCCGTACCCCCCAAATCCCAATGGGCCCCGAGTTTGGCACCAAAGAAACCAACAAATCATTCAAAGTGTGATTCATCGGATGATCCCCTCGATCCCTCAGGTAAAGTAAGAGTTGCATGTGAGTTGCGTTTATATTTTAGGTGCTGTTTGATTTCTATAAGTCAAATGACTTATTAAGTCGGGTGACTAAAAATCAGTTACTTATAAGTCATGCATGTTTGGTTGCAAGTAACTTATAAGTCGGGGTAAAAAAGAAAAGAAAATGAATGACTTATAAATCAGGGTGAAAAAGATGAAAAAAATAATTGCAAGTGACATATAAGTCTCATGACTTAATAAGTCCATACTGTTTATTAAATAAGTCACTTATTTCACCTTTTGACTTAGGAGTTGCTTGGTCTGCTGCTTCACCAGCCACATGTGTTGTGGCGCCACCGAATGTTTGGCGGAGGAAACGGGCCGCCTAAGCTTCGGGCGAGAATTACCAAAGGAAGGGAGTGTGGCAGCCACGGTTGATCCATGAACCAAACACCAGCCAAGCAAGCGTGGCAGCGAAGGTGTGGTGTGGTGCGGCGGGCAACCAAACACCTTCTTAATAAGTCCCATGACTTATGCAAACCAAACAACCCCTTAATATATTGTTATGTGGTAGTCATTTTGTTTCATATAATTTCTTTCGGTTTAAGTATGTTTAAGAGTATTTGTAAAACTCACTATCACTTTTTAGAGAGCCATTTGTACAAAGATCAGTTTTATATGTCTAATAAGCTGGTTCACCTAACTTAATAAGTCACCTGACTTATGGTGACGAAACCAATGACTTATAAGTCATGTGTTTGGTTGTAACCTGTAAAATGACTTATAAAGCTCGAGAAAAGGTGTGAGCTCCACGTGAAAAGGGGTGGTTATAAGTTTTAAGAAGAGGTGAACCAACTTATCGCTTATAACCAAGGTGACTTATAAGTTTGTGGTGTTTGACAAAAATAAGTCACTTATTTCACTTTTTAAACTTATAGGTCGGTGACTTATTTGGAACCAAACAGTGCTATAGTCGGTGTATTGTCATCTGAAGACCAAATATTTGAATACAAATTGTCTTAAAATGTCACGGCCGTTTCTCTTGCCAAGGTGATCGCTGGTGTATTGTCATCTAAAGTACTATAGCTGAATGGGAAGGGGTATTATATTGGAGCTACAATGATTTGCCTTCTGAACTTAAGCAGTGCTACCTTTTCTGAACTTAAGCAGTGCTACCTTTTCTGCTCAATATTCCCTGCGACTGCGAGCTCCCAATTCATAAGGATGCTATTTCTTACTGGTGAGCCGCTGAAGGCTTGGTGAGCCAAAAGGGCAGCCTATCAATGCATGATGCCACTGAAGGCTGTTATGATGATCTTGTCAGAAGGAACCTCTTGCAGCTACACCCACCCCAAGGTATCTTGACAAGAGCAGATCTACAATGCACGACCTTCCCGGTATCTGTCAAAAGACGAGTCTATGTTCATTGAGGCTTGCACGATTACAGATTCTGTACCAATGTTGTGCCATGTGGGGATTGGTAATGTTAGAGAAAGACTGCCAGCTGCACTGAAAAAAGATTGTCCGCTTGTGTACGTTGGCACTGTTTAATAGCACAAACTTTTCTATCATAGATGGTGGATTGTTCAGGAGGCCCAAACATCTTCAGTCTCATTCTTAGTGGGACAAAGCATCAGTGCAGTCCCTAAATCCGTAAAGAATTTGGTGCATGTGAGGATTCTGAATCTCAGCTTCACAAAACTCCAGGGATCCCAAAGTCAATATGGTGTCTTCTAAATCTTCAGTATTTTTCATTGCTAGGTTGGGTTGCAGTGAGCTTCCAGTGTTGCCGAATAGTACCACAAAAACTATCAAGCCTGAGGTTTCTTCACCTCAATGAGAGAGCGATTGCTTCGATGCCACGTGGAATTGGCGGATTGCGCCATCTAGACAAGTAGACATGATCATGGGAGTTTTTGAAAGTTCTAATGGATTCAAGCTTGATGACTTGCAAAGACTCTCGCTGCTTAGGCGTCTCCGAATTGATAAGCTTGAAAGAGTGAAAGTAGCAGGTGTAAGTAGTTCTGAAGACAAGAAAAGAGTTAAACTGTCTCATGTGCCCAAATTCCACCAGTAGACAACTGCCTAATCTGCTGGTGTTGAAGATCAAAGGAGCAGATGCAGTATTTAAGATGGAGACAGAGCTTTTAGCCTTTTAGGCCAAGGCATGAGGGTTGGACAAGGAACTATATTCTTCTCTAGACTTGAATTGTGTCACATTTTTTTTTGAGACCACGCCCACCTAAGTATGGCGCGTTTTTCATTAAGCAGGGGTGTTGATAACACCAAATCAAAACAAATAGCAGTCCAGGTAATGCCATGATTACCAACGAAAATAAGAAGAAACAAAACTAAAAGCAAGACATGAAGAAATATAAAGCACAGCCACTACGATCAAGGTTCTCCAATCTGAAAAGTTTAGAGTGGATGCAAATCTGCCTGCAGTGGTCTGGTTCAAGGTCAGGAACAACAGAAGTTTGAGAAGGCTCTCCAATCTGAAAAGTTTAGAGTGGATGCAAATCTGCCTGCACTAGGAATTGTGAAGCTGCCACATTCACTACAGAAAGTTTTCTTGGTGGACTGTCATATGGAGGACAGGAGGGCATGTTTACCACAACAGTTGGGGGATCCTGCTACATTCTTCAACAACCGGTGGCGATGACAGGGATATGTTTCCTAATGAAACGATATACAACTGAAGAGTTGGGCAATCGGTGTCTGGATGTTCCATGTTGCTGTAATGCTCATGCAAGGACTTGGAGCATGGAAAGCTCACTGTGACCTTCTTGATTGATTGATGTGCGTTTGACAAAATTTAACTGAATGTCTTGTTCCTTGGTTCTTACACTTGCACAGGCTGTAAAACCACCTTTTTCAACACTGCTTGAGTGATAAACTGGCGGTTTCATGTTTGTGTACGTATGAGCACTGAATTAAATAGAACGGGCCAGGTACTGAAATATACGTACACAACTCATATTTATTTTTAGTAAAATTACGTAAAAATGGACAACAACATTACATTAACATTACATACATGACATACTCCTAGCAATTTGAATGACATGGAAGAACAATTCATCCAAAAATGGGCAAATTATAAAAATGAAAAGACCAACAAGACCTGCAAAAGAGAAAAGTATACAAAAAGATGGCATGCATGATGGATGGATGGATGTCACGGCCGGATCGGAGACGACCTCACACTACTCTCACCGCCGTCGCTAGAGCCCCCACCACACGCCGGCGAGCGCGAGAGCCGTCTGCACTACAGTACATGAAGAGCGTACTTGTTGATGCTGAGGTGAAGAGGATCCATGATAGTGCCATCAACACCTGGCTGAATCAGCTCAAAGACATCATGTATGATGGTGATGATCTGATTGATCTCTGTTCCATCAAGAGCCAGAGATCATCCCATATGGCCATATACAACTATCCTCTATGCTCAACCAACGGGTATGCCACAACTCTTCTCTTGCCTTGGAGACTTGCAATTCAACCGTGAGATTTGTTACATAATTAAGGATATTAACGAAAGACTTGAGAGAATTTTGAAGGACAGATTTATGCTTAGGTTGGAGTTGGATAGAGTTATCCCTGAGCATACTACCTTTCCTAATGTAGACATCCGTCAGACTGATTCTTTGCCAGAAGTTGTTGTTGAGCAGATATTGTAAACAGTACCAATGAGATGGTTGAGAAACTGATTGCTTACAGAGATGTGGATTCAAAATTTTGTGTTTTTGGCATCGAAGGGATGCCAGGAATTGATAAAAACAACCTTAGCTAAGAAGGTATATAATGATCAAAGGATACAGAAGGAATTTCGGCTCAGGATTTGGTTATGTGTTACTGAAACTTTTGATGAGATCAATTTGCTGAAGCAGATGATCCGGGAAACTGGAGGAAGTACAGAGCAGCAAACCACCAGAGCGGAACTTGTGAGCTATCTTGTCTGTTGCATATCTGGGAAGTCTGTATTTCTAGTTCTCGATGAGGCAGGAACGGGAAAGAGTGAGGGAAAGAGTGAAAGTAGCAGGTGTAGTTCTGAAGGACAAGACAAGGGTTAAAGAACTGTCACTTTGCTGCACTATAGACAGGAGCATATGCGAAGAAGCAATTCATGAGACAAATGAAGGCCAGAGAAATATGGACGGTTGAAAATCATGTGCCATCACCAAATCTGACCCACCTTTTTATTCATGGTTTTCTGCGGACCAAGTTCCCATCATGGTTAGTTTAGCCACCATCGGTTATTTTCAGAAACTTGTAACATCTGCATCTCTACGATTGCATCTCATGTGCCCAAATTCCACCAGTTGACAGCTGCCTGGTCTGCTGTTGTTGCAGATCAAAGGAGCAGATGCAGTATTTAAGATGGAGACAGAGCTTTTAGGCCAAGGCATGAGGGGGTTGGACAAGGAATTATATTCTTCACCTAGACTTGAATTGTGTCACATATTTGAACACAACATGATGGTCTTTGAACACATATGATCAGGGAAGATGCAAATCCTCAGCAGGGCCTCCTGATGCCACATCTCAAGCGCCTGATGCTCATCAACTGCCCCAAGCTACAAGCTCTTCCAGACGGCCTGTCAAAACTAACCAGCTTACAAAGGATTCAAATCGAAGGTGCAGATAGTCTCGAAGAGGTTGCAAATCTGCCTGCAGTGGTCTGGTTCAAAGTCAGGAACAACAGAAGTTTGAGAAGGCTCTCCAATCTGAGAAGTTTAGAGTGGATGCAAATTGCAAATCTGCCTGCACTAGGAATTGTGAAGCTGCCACATTCACTACAGAAAGTTTTCTTGGTGGACTGTCATATGGAGGACAGGAGGGCATAAGTTTACCACAACAGTTGGGGATCCTGCTACATTCTTCAACAACCGGTGGCGATGACAGGGATATGTTTCCTAATGAAACGATTTACAACTGAAGAGTTGGGCAATCGGTGTCTGGATGTTCCATGTTGCTGTAATGCTCATGCAAGGACTTGGAGCATGGAAAGCTCACTGTGACCTTCTTGATTGATTGATGTGCGTTTGACAAAATTTAACTGAATGTCTTGTTCCTTGGTTCTTACACTTGCACAGGCTGTAAAGCCACCTTTTCAACACTGCTTGAGTGATAAACTGGTGGTTTCATGTTTGTGTACGTATGAGCACTGAATTAAATAGAACGAGCCAGGTACTGAAATATACGTACACAACTCATATTTATTTTAGTAAAATTACGTAAAATGGACAACAACATTACATTAACATTACATACATGACATACTCCTAGCAATTTGAATGACATGGAAGAACAATTCATCCAAAAATGGGCAAAGTATAAAAATGAAAATACCAACAAAACCTGCAAAAAGAAAAAAGTATACAAAAAAATGGCATGCATGATGGATGGATGGATGTCACGGCCGGATCGGAGACGACCTCACACTACTCTCACCGCCGTCACTAGAGCCCCCACCACACGCCGGCGAGCGCGAGAGCCGCCGCCGCGAGGCCGCCACCTCCCGTCGTCAACCTCGCCGGCGGCGCGAGCGACGCGGTCGTCGCGTCCGGGGACGCCTCCGCCTCGGGCGAGTCCGCGACGGTCGCCGGCGTCTTGCCCTTCTTCTTGGCCGGCGCGAGCGGCGCGGGCGCGGGCGCTTCCGGCGTGCCGAAGAGCTTCTGCGGCAGCAGCACCTTGTCGACCTGGTAGACGACGAGGCTGTCCTCGGAGTAGAGGGAGTTGGCGACGGTGGCGTTGACGACCCCCGTGGTGATGTTGACCTGCTGTCCCTCGGAGGTGACGTTGAGCGGGTACTCCCCGGCGAGGCGCTGCCGGCCTGCGTCCGGAGCGGGTTGCTGACGGTGTCGAACTGCGACATGGGGATGGCGGTGGACACGACGTGGTACTGCACCAGCGCGTTCTTGTCCTGGTCCGACAGCGAGTTGAGCGTGCCGGCGGGCAGCGACGTGAAGGCGTTGTCCGTGGGCGCGAACACCGTGATCCCGTTCCCGCCGTTGCTCACCTGGTTGTCGATCTGCGACGCCACCCCCGTGGACTTGAGCAGCCGGATGAAGGTGTTGAACTGCCCGCCCTTGGCCAGCACGCCCGTGATGTTGCTCGACGTCGTCGCCGCGGCCTTGGGCGCCGGCGCCGCGCGGGGGTCGCCGGCGTCGGCGTTGCTGGCGCCGCCGTCGGGCCCTGTGCCGACGCCGTGGTGACCACGACGCCGAGCACCAGGAGGACGCGCACGAGTCTCCGCATGGACTGCATGGTGACCGCTGCTGATGGACGCGTGCGACGTGGTGTTACTTGCTCTGCGCTTGCATGCTGGATCTGTGATGCTACAACGAAGTTATATAGCGAGGTGGTTGGAGAAGAGTGAGGTGTAAGAGAAGGTGGTGGGGGTGAGTCTTACAGTTACAGGGCACCAAACGGTGAGGTGAGCTGCCCCAGCCCCAGGTGGAACAGCCTAACAGCCATGCTTGCTTCAAGCAGCAGCAAGTGCAGATAATTCAGGCTGCAGATTTTCCTCCTCTTTTTTTGACGATCACAAGGTGGTAGTGATGCTGATTTCTGGCCTTGTGGGGGCTCAGTGATAGGCTGTTGTTTTTGGTAGGGCTGATTAGCTGAGAAAACAAAAGGTTTGCCAGCTTAACGGAACATGGAAGGGGACAAATGAATCAACTACTAGCAGGACGGGTGAATTTTCAATCATAATTGGGTAGAGTTTGTTATTGGACAACTCAAAACAACAGGCGATTTTTAGTTCTGAACAAGGATTGCAGGTTTTTATTTTCATTTTTTTTCCCATTCACTGAGGCTTCAGGAGGGATACTCAACTTACTAACATAGTACTAGTACTAGGTAGGACAAGATTTCTCTGCAGTTGTTCACTTCTTCAGCAAGTACGTAACAACTTCAGCTATCACAAATTTTGGATAATCCTGGACCTAATTCTTTTGGTAAGTTTTTCTTATTTTTTTAAAAAACAACCAACTTCAGTTATCTTCCTAGATCAATCCAGTCCTGATTTAGCCAGAGTGCAGTGGTATTATTTCTAGATGAATCAATGAATGAGTGCAGGTTAGGATCTACCAAGGCTCAGCTTCAGCTCCCCTGTTGCTCACCACAAAGACACTCTGTCCAGTGGTGTCACCGATCGAACCAGCCTGTGAACGATCGATGAGATCGCCAGGCAGGGAATATTTCGGGGACAAAAGCAAACGAGCAGCTGGTGCATTTCTTTCAGCATGAATAGCCGCTGCATCTAACGTTTTATTTCTGGGGAAAGTAGGAATTGGTTCAACAATGATTCTTTCAGCTTGGCAGGAAACAAAACATAAAAACGACTAGGATCGAGATGCATCGCACGGCTGGGTTCCGGTGTGTTCTTCTTCGGCAGTTCGGCCTGCCACGATGCTAACATCCGATCCAACCGTCCCTGTCAGCCGGGTGCTGCATCCATGTAGAGTACATAACCACACATCAGGTCTAAAGCAAACATGAACTCTTCTTCTTACTAGTGTATATCTAATAAGAGAGATCTAATAAGGCCCTTTTTGGAGGGGCTTCTGTGTTCTGTGAGTGCCTCTCCACCTGTTTAGTGGAAAATCTTAACCATTCAGGAATTCAATCATCATACTTCAGATACAATTTACGAAACCTTCAAGATTCATTCAAGCCAGAATATATCATCTCGCAGATTAGCCCATCAGCAAGCCCCTCATAAGCAACTTCACCATCGATTGTAACTTCACCTCAGGTTTCGTACATCGAACTTCATGATCCAAAAGAGGTAAGGCTGGCAGAGAAGTACCTCGCAACTAATTTCAGTGTCGGCGAATCCAAAAACCACAACACAAGCTTTGTACCCACTTGATCAATTGCTTTCACAACTGGATTGTTACAATACAACAAAAGAATCTGGGCTAATGCAACCCACAGAGAGAACTAATTAATCACCACAGATCATTTATTTACATGGCAGCCTGCCTTGGAGGAAGAAAAAAAAATGAAATGGCATAATTTAACTTTAGCCTACAATGAATGGATCGAGGAGCACAATAGTTGCTTTGCTCCTCTGGTGTAATTGTCCTAAGCCGCGGCTGCTTTGCACACCGGGCATGAATTCTTCGTCTGCAACCACTTCTTGATGCAGCCGGCATGGAAGTCATGCTTGCATTTCAGTATTCCCAGCGTATCCTTGTCTTTGTAACCCTCCTGTCAGAATGCATCCACATGTCAGAAATAGAATTCAACAGTTTTGGGCCAAGGCTATATAATTAAGCATATAGTTTACACAGGAAGATATTGAGAAAATGTACCAGGCAAATGACGCAGCTTCCATCATCTTGGTCATCTTGATCAATTTGCATCTGGTCAGAACTGCAACAGACCACTTCTTTCACACACTTCGAAATTTTTTCATCAGCCAAGCCTGTGTTGACATTACCCATAGATTCTCCCAAAGCCAGCAGTTCCTATGGGCAACGAAATATTAGTTAGAAAAAATCTTCACATTTCTGGAGCAAGATAGTTGGAGCAAAATGCAGTACTCCTTACCTCGTAACTCATGTTGTCAATGTCCAATCTCATGTCCCTGTGGGGGTCAGCAGCTGCTGCTCTTGATTCGTAAAAGACCAACTGGTCCATCATGAACCGCTACACAAACAGCAGCAACATCAGTTTCAAGTTCTACAAGAACACTAACTTAACGTCATTGAAACAGGGAAGAAAGAGCTATCTACCTCTGCCTCTGCCATCAATGGATGAAGACTGTAGTAAGAGCTCCTAGCCCTTCTGTACCTTCCATTGTTAGCAAGCCCTGCTGATACATGTCTTGCATGTCTAGATGCCACAGCAATTCTGGCAGGTAATGGTTGAGCGATCCGTGTGGTGGATGTAGAGGTTGCTGCAGAGGTTGCAGGTGGATGACTCTGAATGACCACCTGATGAGGCATGGCTCTAGAGCCAGAAGAAGTAGCAGGTGCTGGATTAGAGTAGATAGGAACAGTTCCAGCATGAACACCAGGAGCATAGCCACCATTAGCAAATATTGCAGTGCCAGATGATCCATGGATAGTTGGGACAGCACGAACACTTGAACTGCTTCCAACCACAGGATAGTAAGCCCTCCCTGCCAGGGCCCTGCTAGTGATACCTGGTGCACCTACAAAACCATAAAATTTTCTACACTGTAAGTATCAATAAATGATAAACTAAATCAATAACAGAAACTGCTATCATTAAAACAAATGGATTCTTCAGTTCAAACTCAAGAGACATGTATTGCATCATGTTTTAAATCAACTCATCAAAGCAGCTCCTAACCAAAACTTTAAAGATCATATTTTCTTCCACTATGTCATGTTAAAATAATATTAGATATCTAGCATATTTAACTAAGCATCAAATACTAACCTGATGGTACAGTTCTTGTTGGCACAGAAACAGGTGCTTGGTTCCTTTCCACTGATGCACTAGAGGAAGCATTTGAAGTCGAACCAAATGACGGCACATGAACACTGTTTAGTGGGTAGGTTGAAGTTGATCTGGGTTCTAGTGAAATACTATGACTGTGGCGTGCTCTCACATTCCTCTGAAATCCTTCTTGATGAATTAAGTGTTGGCCATCCCAACCACTTTGGTCAATGCTTAAAGGTATTTGATGAAGAAAGGGCTCAGCAAGTGGAGCAGGATTTGGCTGCACAGAGTTAGATGGCTGGGTATTGGAAGAACTTCCAACATAATAACCAGTAGTAGCACTGATCCCCGCTGGGTGTACACTGGAATCTTTTCGCTTCACTGCAGCCCTTCTGTTGTCCATATGGGAACCCACTGAAGCAAAGCCTTCCTCAGATCCATGTGGATAATTCACAGCAGGTTCTGGTAAATGGCTACTGGAACTTCCAGCATGACAATGAACAAAGGGAGCATGTGAGGTTGCTGGGTTCCCAACTCTATAGCCAAGAGTTTGCACAGTGCGACTTGAAGATGGAAGATCATTTATTCTAAGTCCCATATTCCCATGACTTGAATGACCAATTCTAAGGGGTGCATCACTTCCATGATGAAGTAGAAGCTTCTGTCCTGAGATTAGAACAAGAAGTGTTATTTATTTTATCACAATTTTCGACAAATCTACACAAGTATAGAGTACTGGAGTCAGTCCAGCTACCTAGAGGCAGTGATTCATTGTGTGGAATATCCATCTCTGGCAGCTGGAGATGGCCCTGATTATTTCGAGCCATAGAAAAAGAAGTCAGGTGTGCCTGCCTTCAATAATCTGGAAATGAAAAATAAAATCGATATCAATAATCCAGTATCACATAACATTAAGAGTTAAGACCCAAATGAAAGCATACATTGCCACAAAGTTTATCACAAATATTGCTAGGTCACCAATACAGCACTACACATAGTGTGACGGAGATATCACAAAACAAGTACAAAAATCATTCAAGCTCATTTCATATTCAATGTTTGATTTCCAGTACATGGATACAAAAAACACAATTCTGAATGAGCACATCAATGGACAGCAAGGTGAAACAACACAAGAATTCAAAATTTCATTCAATTCATGACGTACAACTGAAAAATGACACCAAAAATATGGAAGAAACACTCTTTATGAGATATTTACATTCTGAAACATATGCAGTCCGAATGATTCTTCTATAGTTGACAAGAAATTACACTATAACGTTTTACACTTTATCATTCACATCCCTTGAGAGGTAAACAGCTGGTAAATAGACTACGCACTTGAAAATGTCCACATCACCCACAGTGGAGCCCATAGTGATAGTGCAAGAAGCAAACTTACAAGGGAAATTATCAAAACTCAGCTAGATGGAAGCTAACAACGCAAAATGATCCGTGCTAATGTCAAGTAGAATTTCAAATGTACCATAAAGGCTCCAGAAACTAGAAAAATAACCCTCTTTTTACAAATGCAATCAGATATCGAATAGATTTACAACCACATTGCATATCACATTATTCCTTCTAAACTATTTATACATTCTTGGTAACAAATCAAATAAAATTAATTTTACTTTACATAGCACAAAAAAAAAAATATACAAAGAAAAGAAAAAAAAAGGCAGATGCAAATGAAAGAAGAAATGCTTCAAGCAATAGATGCCCAGAAGCCCCAAACTATGTCATTCCTAAAATTCTTGACGGGTGCACTTCTGCCGTTCCTCAGCTCATTGGTAAATCCACCCCACTCCAAATTCAATAGATAACTAGCTTGGATTTCTTTCAGATAAGGTTCATCTTGCCTTCCAGTTCTACCTAAGAGGTTAGAAAACATCTTCCCTATGCATGATCAATTTCATAACCAAAAGAAGTGTTAAATGGATACACTAATAAGCACTCTTGACTTACCAATATTGACTACAGCCTAACATCACCCTACAAACGACAATGTCAGATTCATGTTTACACTCTATAAATAAAACACCAAAATAGGTTAGAACGAAGGTGATAAGGCAGGAAATGTAATACTAATCTAAGGCCTCAAGGGGACAGGGTTAATCAAGGCATCACATCGCCAACCAAATAAATAACCACCAAACAATGCCTCCCACTAAACATCATTCAGATATGACAGAAGCATACAACATTTCAGGAAAAAAAAGATCATCAGATGTCTCATGTAGCAAAATCACGACCACATCCTAAATTCCTAATACATCGAGTCTCGATGATCGAGGCAAACACACACCAATGATGCTTGGAGTACACCGATGACAGGTGCTCCGAGAGGAAATCCTACTGTCGCATCTCCACATCCTATTCGAGCAGTGAAGTAAAACAAATGCAAACGCGTGTCTGACCCATCTATCTGGATTCTGGAGCTAGCACATTCTACATGATGGAACTCAAGATGTCAAAGCAGAGACTACATACCCAAAGGGTATCGGATTGGAATAGTAGGCCCCAAGTCACAGTTTAATGGAAACATCATCCTTGGCATGGCAGGCATTCCAACATAAATAACGTGTTTTTTTTTGGCCAATTCGATTCGACAGACAAAGATTGAAATGGGAATCACACAGCATGGGAAGAGTAGAAACCCAAGATGCACAAGACAACGAAATGGTAAAACAATTACGCCGATTGGAATAGATTCCACAACATTGCTTAGTTACCGAGTCAAAAAAAGAAAAGAAAAAAAAAAAGGACGGACAGAAGTATGCATCCCCTAAATAGAAAGCACAAGTGTTTGTTGAGTTAAGAAAAGCAAACTTGTGGCCGTAGAATTAAACTCGGACTGAGTCTATTAATTCTAGTATATATCAAGACAATTATGGTAGCTCCTATGATGCCTAACAAAAGGGGAAAAAACACGTCTCCATATTCCGGAATCATGCGAACGCAACCCACATGCTAAAACACCAAACAAACAAACAACAAGCAACTCAAAATCCCAATCACCTCACGGGCCGATCGATTCGATTCCATTCGATCCCAAAGGAGGAGAGAGAAAGATTCGACATTTCTGGAGCACGCGCCTCGCATTCATCGATCGATTCACGGCGCTTGTGGCGCTAGAACAGAACCGGGAAGAAAGAATCCTAGGTACACAACAGGACACGAGCGAGCAAAGCGAGTACGCGGACCGAACCGCGCCGATCGGCGTCCGCGTCACGCCGGCGGTCGATCGGTCGCTCGAGAAGCAGAGGGGGGAAACGGAAACAGGCGCCGTACCTCGCGGTGGGGGCCGATCCGGTCCGTCGCCACACGGAATCGGCTCCGAGCTTCGGCCTGAGCCGCCGGCGGTGGGGATCGACGATTCGACTAGGTGGGGCTGCGGCGGAGGAAGGAAGGATGGAAGAGGTCCGTCCCCGGAGGAAGCTTCTTCGGTGTCGGAGAGGCGACGCAACCCACCCCACCCGCGGCGCGCTGCGTGTCGTGCGTCGTCGCCCGCCGCTGTAAACAAAGCAGAGAGAGAGAGGCGCAGAAGAATTTGTCCGTATGGAGACAGAGAGGAGGGGAACGGAGGTGAGGAAGGTGACGGGCGGTGTATTTATAGAGCAGCAGGAGAGCGAGCGGGCGGAGAACGGGAAGCGGAAGCGGGGACGCCAGGACGGGACGGGAACGGGGCGGGCGGGACCCACGGTCTGGCTGGCTGTGGGTGGGCCCCACGGATCGGCTTTACGACCGGCGGGAAGAAGGATAACGAAAAGTCGCTTTCGGAGGAGTAGCGTACTGTAGGTGAGGGTGATGTGATGTTCCGTCTGGGCCCACGGGTCAGTCGGACAGAGAGGGGCCCCCTTTCTCGAGTCGACACGTGCTCGTATACGGTGGAGTATGTATGGTATGGTATGGATGGGCGTAGGCGTAGCACGTGGTGGCAGTATTTGTGTACAATATACTGGACGAGTATAGTAGATTAGTAGGAGGAGGAGAGTAGATGATGGGGTAAGACGTGACGTGAACCAAGTAACCAATTGTGTGGTGTGGCACGTAGGGGTGGTAGGGTGGATGGAGAGGGTGCTTGTTTTCTTTGACTGGAGCCGCTGAGCACGCGACGATACTGCGGGGGTGTGGTGCCGGCCCGCCCACCTGGCCATCACCTGCCCTTTTCTTTCGTTTTCAGGTTACGAGATGGGAGGACTACTGGCAGTAGCACCGTGTGGAGGACATCGTGTGTGGCCAGGTTTGGTCTCCACGTCTGGTAATCGTCGTATACATATACAGGGTGTAAACACGATGGGCGCACGAAGACTACGGGGCAAGCTTTGGATTCCAACCTACCGGCAGCAGTAGGGGTAAGGTGAGAGAGAGAGAGAACGGGGAAAGAAGGGCGCTGCTGCGGATGGATGGCTGGCCGGGTCCGGCGCCAGAGGGTGAGCCGTGAGCGCAGCGCAGGCCGAACAGAAGGCAGGGCAGGAGCAGACTGGCATGTTGACTTGGGACCGCCACGGGAGCGTGACAACTTGACAAGTCCCGTCGGCCGGCTTGGCACTGGAAAGGCTGGAACAAGGGGGAGGGAGTCCCGAGAGAGCCCTGCCTTGGCCCCTGGTTCACGGCACGGGTCCGTCGTCCCGTCCCATGGCTATCGCTACAGTCCGCGCTTGCATTGCACAGGTCTTCGGTTCCGCTAGACGAGGCAGGTCGTACACGTACACTGTTCACCATGTCACGAACCCAAACGCTTGTACAGTGTACTCTTTTCTCATTACTGTATGTAGGCCTCCGTATATTTCTCTTTACAAATGTTGTTATGATGGGATATTCGTATTTTTTCAAATAAACGAGAGAAACGCAGCGCGAATTGCAGAGTTTTTCCTGGGTCCGGCACGATATACGGAGTATGCCTGGCACAGGCACAGAGCCGTGCTACTCTAGTAGAGGCTGCAGCCTGCAGGGTGAGTAGGCTCTTCTCAACGAAGAAAACGCTACACGTACTACTACTCCGTAGGGTATGTGGCCTGGACGGCTGTACTCCTACGTACTCCGCGGGCCAGCAGTGCCCAGCCAGTTGGTGGGCCCACGCGGCAGTGAGTGGCCGTCGGAAAACGGACTGGGTAAAAGAAAGAAAGAAAGGAAAGGAAAACGTGGGCGCGGCCAGCCAGGCGGGGACACGTGACAAGAGGCAGCCAGCCAAGGCGATGGAGAAAGCCCGTACCCGCCGCTGGCTCCACAATCCCACCGCCGAGCCGGACCCCGACCGCCTCCTCCGCGCCAGCTGCACGACACGGTACACACATGGGTTTTGCCCTTTCCGCCACGTGATCGGTGATCCGCCCAGTCGCCCGTTCCGTTCGTTCCCCACCCGGCCGCGCCCCGGATTCCAGGGGGGGCCGTCCTCGTCACGTGTTCTGTGGCCTTGTTGGCTTTAATGGCCTGCGTGACCGCGTCGTCGGGAGGTTCGGTGGGAGCCCGGAGCCGTCGCCGACCGACCCAAAGCCACCCAAGAGCTCGTGGATAAATGGATGGATGGATCGATGGGTGGACGGATAATTGATTGGGTCGGCTGGGGCCTCATCAGGTCGGCCGTCACGCAAACGCAACTCGCTTTCGCAGGTATCCTACTCCCACGCATCATCACACACACGCAGGGGGCGCCAACGAACGCCACTTGCGAGACCTGCTGGCTCGCTCGCTCGCTCAAGTCATCGGCATCGCCCTCCGGGGCCCCGGCTTTTGCGGGTCTGAATGTCTGATGCAGCACGCGTGGTGCGATGCTACTGCTGCAATGGTGCTGCATAAAGCTACCGCCTACTTGCACTCAAATAGCCATACTACGAGCTCTCTATATCTAGGGGAAGGGATGGGTGATGTGCATTGGTAGCGCACCTACTCCTAGCTGTGCTGCGCGGCCGTGAGTGTCAGGTCACTCTCGCCCAAACAGGTAACGTACTCCGTGCGTACTACTAGCCTGACTAGCCGAGATATATGATGATATGACTTAATACTTCTACAGGACACTTCTTGATTTGTATACACGCCTAAACACACCTGTTTTATGTATTGCTTGATTGTGGCTCACATGATAGGAGTACCCAACAACGAGACACACACCAAATTTGCCTAGTGTTGTTCCCCTCCCCTCCACTCCGATCCGTATCCTACTCCTTCCCACCATGGGAGTTGGGCTGGGGGCAGAAACGGCCGGCAAATACAGCAACAGAGGTTAGTAGATTCTTCAGCTTACTCATGCTGCAACAAAAATATCGTCGACGCCTTCGTCTTGCTTTTGGCTACTCCACCAGAGGATTAAAATTTACACAGGATATTTTGTTCCCGTTCTCTCACTTGGTAGTACTCGTACAAATACATACAGCGGTACATCATGAAGAAAGCAGCCAACATTGACCGGCAGTTTCCAGGCACGTTCAAGGAACGTCCTCGGTTTGTTCTAGCCACCGCGACGCGACGCGACGTGACGACGGCGACCTCATCCCTGATTTATTCGCTTCCAGTGCTTTTGCGACATGCGGACTTTGCCTGGGGAGGGTACCTTTCATCATCAGTATTTACGGTGTACGTACACGGTACACTACAGTACATTACAACCGGGCTTTCAACAACGCGGCTGGCTTGAAGCTCGCGATCCCGGTGATCTCTCTGCCGGTCACCAGGCTGTTGATGTCGTATGTGCCTTCGTACGAGTAAATTGGCTCCAGGTCGCAGAACGCCTGTAAAAGATGGCGACAGTTACTATTAAATTAAACATAGTACGTATACTCCTACATTGAAAAAGGAGTGTGATAGCTGGATAACCAAGGGTCCTGCTAGCAATGGTTGGTTGAGGTGTAAACCACCACTGAATAAAGGCAGCTAGCCACAAGCACTTTCAATAATATTAGTTCTCTCCTACTATGTCACTGCATAGTGCATACCTTTGCTACAAGGAAATCGGCCAAAATTCCGTTTCCACCCAGCAGCTCTCGGCCAAGGGAAACCACCTCGCGGGACATCCTGGAGGTCCAAGCCTAAAATGCGACACAGCCAGGAATAAAGCGTCATTAAGCCACTGAGTTATCAAAGCCAAGGTGGTGCAAAGAACGAGCATATCTGCCAGCCAGCTTAAGTCCACAAAACAGACAGACCTTCCCTAGGCTAGCATGGCCTGGCGTCATTTTCCCCGACTCGTAAAGCTTGCACAGACGCCAGCCAACAAGGAGCATAGCTTGGACGTTACCGAGCATCCGGACAAGTTTCTCTTGGTTCAGCTGGAACGCAGCTAGAGGGACTCCAAACTGTTTCCTTTCTTTCAGATACCTGTTTTTGGTTTACACGAAAGGTAAAAGCTAAAATAATCGCCTGTGACAAAGGAAGTAAGTATATCAAACCGAATGGTGGTATGTACCGGTGGCACATATCGAAGACCCCCATTGATATGCCAATTGGTTGCCATGCCACCATAATGCGTGAAATAGCAAGGACCTGCTTGCATAGTGTAAGTAGGTAAGCAGATTACGTCACCGAGCTTGTGATTTGGCATATAATAGAAGTAAAATCAGAAAGAAAGAAAGAAAAAATGAGCATAACAGAAGCAAATTCAGAAAAGTGTCATCAGCAGTACCTTGCTGATATCCTGAAATGAGGTGATGCCTGGCAATCGGTCTTCCTCAGGGACAAACACCTTATTAAATACTATATCACCATTTTGAACCATCCTGAGACCTATTTTGTTCTCAATCTTTGTAGCTTTCAGACCAGGAGCTCCTTTTCCTCAGAATAAACCTGGAAGCAATCAAATGGAAATGAGGAAACAATGGAACGCAAAAAACTCGTCAATGTAAACAACTTCTTAACACGAAGATAGAATTAATGCATGAAACAACACATCACAAGAAAATATGGCATATTCATGATCAGTGCGTGCTTCAAAAGGAAAGTACATTGATTGTCCAAGGCAAGATGATTTACCCATTTAGTTGTTGTGTATCTGCATTCCTAGCTAATACCACGAGCACATCAGCGAAAGTACTGTTACCGATCCAGCGTTTTTGACCATCTATGTGCCACCCACCAGGTGCCTGTCCATGATATAAACCAACCCTTAAAGGTGCATACTACTGCTAGATAATAAACAAACCAGAAATATTGAAAGGCCAAAAAAAACAGAAATATCGAATGTCAAGTGGTCACATCTCCACAGCTTACAGAGTGTGCCTTCTAGGTTTTCTAGGATTTTAGTCCATGTATAAGAAGTTTATGACCTCATTTTTAGATTCAAAATGCTTTTTCAAGGAAGATGTGTTTTATCTGATCTATTAATGCAGACAGATCAATGGATGATATCAAAAGCAGTGTCTGTCATGTGGGGCGCCAGGAGGGCGTGAAGTCACAGCGGCTAAATCAAGACCGCAGGCCTTAGTGGAGAGGCTTCACTCCATGATAGGTTTCAATCTTAGGGCGCATGCAGCAGAGTGGAGCCTAGCATAGGTTTCCAATCTTAGGAAGTTCATGCAGCAGAGTGGAGAGAGGCGCATCAGCAAGAGTAGTCAAACCTATGCATTTAGGAGGTTCCAAAATCTCAGCCACGATAAAATAAGTCGTAAAAAAATAAATTATATTTGGCATCTCCAGGTTGCTAGTGGCTGCGAGCCTATTTATCCTTTGTAAAGGCACTCAGTTTGGAGGCAAGCAATAACAATATTTCTATCTCCCAATTCCCCTTCTCAACAACAGGACGCTGAGGGGTAAAACCTTACCCCGACCCTATGGTATGAACTGCATAGCCGAGGTCCAGCTACCCTAGACCCGGCGTCCATAACAGTGGCTCTGGAGTTCAAAGAAAAAAAAAGTAGCCGTATATAACCCTGCTCTTCGCTTTTGTGCAAAAGCCAGGGAATGAACACGAAACCCAAATACCTATATAATTGGAATGAACAAATTATCCTAGCTGCCCCTAATTGTATATCTTATACCAGGGTGTGCCAAGGGACAAAATGAATAAACTGAAACAAAGTAATACACTTGCTTGAACAGACTATTGAAATTTGAAAGTCCTCTTTTAAATATTCTAGCAAAATTTAAATGCATCAAAAGATTAACCTTGGTCGCTGTAGTTCTCAAGGAGCTTGCATCACTTCCATAATTTGGCTCTGTCAATGCCTACAGAAGATACCTTTTTAGGAGAAGACTATCATTTACACATTTTTATGCCTAAGGATACTGTAACTTACCCAACAGCCAACAGTAGTAAGTTGAGCAAGGGATGGCAAGTACTTCTGCTTCTGGGCCTCAGATCCACAAAGAGCTGTTCTTCAGAAAAAACAGACAGAGAGAAAGAGAGAAGTTCAGCTCTAGCATTTGGGACAATTGATAATGGTAACTGATAAAACTTCTTAACACAATATAGTACAAATTTAAAAGAAATCCAGCTTTTGAACCTATTGTCACCATCGCAAGAGAGGAGTGCACCAGTATAAATGTGGAACAACTTGCATCTACCCGTGCCATTTCTGCCATAGTAACAGCACTTGCTGTAATTGAAAGTCCTGGGCACCCATAACCCTGCAGTAAGCCAGACTCGCATTAAATAATAAATGTAGATAATGTGTAACTTCATAGGCTTCAACACTCTACCAAAGAGGTGAAAAAAAAAAGGTATTAATTTTAAAGAAGAATGGTTTATAGTAAGTGATCATATATTCTGAAAAGTTTTGGCAATTGGCGATACTAATCTCATGCAAACTAATTGGTCGATGGCATGTGCAACTATAACTCTTCTAAAAAATATAAAGTAAAGTACCGAAGAGAACCACTAACATAATTGATTCTAATGCATAGATTCAAATAAGTATTACTCAGACAGAGAAAGCTAATTAACAAATAAAATGGTGACAAAAAATGTTGAGAAATAAATACCTTTATTGTACCACCAGCAACACCAAGGCTTGCAAGTTTAGGAATGGCATGAAATGGAAACTCTGCCTTTTCCCAGTACTGCAGTAGCGAATCAATAATGATTATGTGATTGTATAGAAAAAGCTGACCAGGAACTGCTATAAGGACATTAGGAAGTCAACCCAATGTTCCAAACTATAACAAAAAAAATGACTTATGGATAAGTAGACTGTAATGGAATCTAACAAGGTACTATAAAAACGAAAGCATATTTGGCAATGACTTATGTCATAAGCAAACAGTTTCAGACAGTTAAACCCAAGATGGGGTAACCAGGTACGTATACAGACAGACTAGTAGTTAATACTCTAATTTAACATACCTCTGCCGTAATGGGCGCAATTTCTTTCTCCACAATACCCTGACCTTCTTCCTGATAGCTTGCTCTTCACTGGTCAGCAAATCATCAAACTGGTAGTAATCCGAAGCTGCAAATGAGGGTGTACATACTTATAAGCCAATAAATAAGGCAGTATACTTGAAATTTTGTAATTGAAAACCATGAAAATTAGCACAGAAAACTGTTTTCGAGAAAAAAAAAAAAAAAAAATAGCACAGAAAACTGAACTTTAGGTATTAGGATCATATATCTAGGTTCACACCCCCTAAGCCACATAGAAGGTTGAGTAGTTTAATCCCTGCCCAGGAATGGTCAGGGTGCTGCTACTTAAGAATTACTCCTACAGCAAAACAGCCAAACAGGTAGGGAAAGAGGAGGACATGATTGTACAGTTGTGGCTGTGCATTGGAGCTATGAAAGCAACCCATCCAAGAAAGAAAGAGCCTACCAAAACACAGAATATTTATTTCTGTTCACAACATGCCAAATCGATGCTTCTGTAATAGTAATTCAGCTCTCAAGTCACAAATTCTAGAGAGAGCTGCATGATCCCCAGGGTTTCCAAAGGGTTGCACTGGGACAGCAACTGCTTATCTGCGTAACTGTAGAACCAAACAGTTGAATCCTAAAACTGTTGAGTACAAGTTGAGAAGCATTGCTATTTAATTGGAAAGCAACCTGCGTATCTGCATATGCTGGTCTAAATGGGGCCTATGCAATAATTAAGGGAGCAGCTGGAACTCCAATGAAAACCACCAACCAGTACCAAAACTAGGCAACGGTACCAGATGTTAAAATGGCCAGGTAATTGGATAGTACGATCTTCTCATCTAAATTGGTACTGAAAGAAGAGGACGTGTTTCCCCATCTCACCAGTCACCAGTTACAATTGTAGTATTGTACCAATCATTTCCTAAAAATAATTGTACCAATCTCAGGGGAAAAAATAGCTGGACAAAACTCAGCAGGCAACCACCACTGCAATACTAATAGAGACCATTTACATCCCACTCCATACAGTACTCCCGATTCCACGGCCCAAAGCTCACGATCCCCTCACTCCTTATCCCAGCGAAATTGAGTGAAAAATAAGAGCTCTCACCGGACGGCGGGAAAATGGAGGCCGGCGTGGCCTGCGGGAACGCGAGGGAGAGGTCCAACGACGGGAGCCCGACCTTGGCGCCGTCCTCCTCCCGCCCATCACCGCCCGTAACTGCACGAAACAGACCAGCCAGACAATCATCACGCAACCGAAACGGCACGGGGGAGGAGGGATCACCCGACTCCGCACCAAATCGAGCCGTTCCACAGCGCAGGAAGGAAGGCCGACCCACCTCGCTTGCCCGCCATCCCAGCGGCGTGGAGGAGGAAGGGTCGGCGGAGTCCTGCGCGCGCGAGGGTTTTGGAGTTCCCGTGGAGGAAGCGAGAGCGACAGAGGCCGGCGGGAGATGGAGATTGGAGGGAGTGCTTTCGTCTGAGGAGAGAAAGAAGTGTAGTGGGTGGGAGACGACGCTCTACTCAAGACGGCTTGATGGATCAAGCTGGCTCGACCCCACACGTCAGTAAATGCTCTCCATGGCGTTTGACGATCACGCAGTCACGCTTGACGAAAGTTCAGAGCGTAAAACAGCAGAGCTATTCGAAGTTGAGAGAAAGAATTGATTGAAAATAAAAAGTAGAGAGAAAGAACGAAAAAGAAGCATACGAGGAAAAAAAACTGAACCATAAAAAGTGAGTTTGTACTAGATACTGGCCTGGGTTGTAAAATCAATAGCTCTGCGCTCCTCGTTTCATATATGCCATTAGTCATCCCCAAAGCTTTATTCATCTGCTTTCGCTTATTGATCCTTCAAGGTCGCACACATCTTGTCAGCGGTGACGAATCTAGCTGAGGACATCGTCGGGTTTATTAGAGTATGCATTGCGATTGTTACGATAGATCTATCTAAATTCACGCATGCTTTGCCGACGCAAAGGTGCTTTGGAAGGCTCATGGGACGACTAAATGCATATTTTTATGTTGGCTCATTCTACGAGGCTGATGTTGAAGCGACAAATTTATCACGAGGTAAGGATATGCACTACCTTAAGAGGCTGCAGCGCCCCAGCACCGCCACCACGACCCACCAGCCCTCACCAGGACAAAGGCCAGCCCTAGGTTGACCGTGGGAGCGACCTCTCATCTACCCAAGCTACCTGGGGACAAGGCGACCTGCGTGGGCAACAGCGCCCCTACCGACCTACTGGCCGCCTTCACGGACGTGGCCTATGACGATGGCGTCCTGGACGGGTCCCTCCACAAACCGCCATGGCCTTCCACACCGCGCACGCCACCCGAGGGCAACATTGAGGACGTGGTCCTCCGCACCCGCCGACGACAGCCTCCACGACGGGGTTGGCAGCTCTCCTTCCTCCCTTGCCAAGCGCATGAAGCAGGGATGCACATGGTAGCTAGCTAGCACTAATAATACGAGATGCAGGGATGCACATGGTAGCTAGCTAGCACAACTTCCTTACCGAATCCATTATTTGATTACAGTAATAAGATGCTACTTACGCCCTAGAAGCTCATGCTGCGAGCGGGTGTAGGGCCCTCTCGACACACGGTGGAGAGGACGACAGGCAACTCCTCTGGAGGGACTTTGACCTTGATCAGGATGCGGCGGCGGCAACAACATTGGATCACCTTGTAGATGGTAAATCCGCCCAACGCCAAAAGGATCATGTTGCCCACCCCGTTCGATCCTACCGCCGACTTCGCCGACCTTGAGATCCACCGTGCGTGTCGCCGCGTTGATTGCAGCTTGGACCGCTACGTTTTGAATATGTTCCAAATTCAGTTGCGCATAATTATTGTTGGGCGGCTAGCTTTTGACGGAGCGAAGTGGGCGAAGAAGTGGCCCATCGACGCACCCCCGAGGGGCGCTTGGGGTGCGGAGCCCCCGTCCCCCCTAAGGATCATGCTGCCCACCCCGATCGATCCCGTCGCCGATTTCACCGACCTTGAGCCGGCGTGCGATGCTGCCTCGATGGCAGCTTGCACTGCAACGTGTTGAATATGTTATAAATTCAGTTGCGCATAATTATTGTTGGGTGGCTAGCTTTTGACAGAGTGAAGTGGAGGAAGAAGTGCCCCATCAGACGCACCCCTTGAGGACGCTTGGGGGGCAGACAGTGCACCGATTCATTCTCCTGTAAGCCGCCGGCCGTATCGGTGTTGTAACTCGACTCTTTATAACAGTGAGGGATGTTTGTTGGTTGTCGCTTGTGGGTCTCTCGCACATTATGAAGGTTTTCCACGTTAAATCTTGTGTTTTCGTTGTAGTTTGATTGTGTTTTCTTCATCGTTTAATCGTCACCAATTACAATATCTTCCAGCGATCCAACAAAGACTCGAATAGGCCGCACGACCTTCCATTGCCCGCTGACACAGCAGCACGGTGACGGGGTGGTAGCTGACCGGCGGACGGCACCGTGCACCCCTCCGTCCATTCATCTATAGGACCTCATTGTTTATACGTTTCTTTGTATCCGTCCAATTAAAATAGGCATGAAGCATGGTTCAATAGAGAAAAGTATGTATGCGGTGCTACTTTAATTTGAGGTGTGATCCGCTGTGGCCTTGTTAGCTTGGACGCGAGAAGCAGCAAACATGACATCTCATAGTCATAGCTGAGCAGAGAACTCACACGGCTTATTAGCCAACAGAAAGTTCACCAGCGAGATGGCTGCTAGTGCTACATCCCGTTGTGTTCGCCATCGGTAGTAGCCCCTCTGTTTACAACTGTAAGTTAGTTTGTCCTAAGTTAAAAGTTTGATCAGGTCTATAAAAAGATATTAATGTACACAACATCAAATAATTGTACTTACCTACAAACATTTATCCGAAATGGAGGGAGTATTTATTATTAGGACTTAAAGCATGCATCAACATCCACCATTTCACTTCGGGATTGAAGGGCATCGAAGGAGAATTGAACTAAATTATCTCTCAATCCCCTACAATCTCCCAGGAGAATAATTAATCTCCTAGGAGAATGAATGATCCAAATTAAGGAGTCCTAAGTTATTAGCTAGCTTTAGGCCAGTGCTAGCAAGGATGCATGCATGTACTCCGTAGGTTCACCAATCTTAGCTAGTGCAAATTAAGAAACGTAACGTAGTACAGGCTTCAGGTTTCACGCCATTTTAGAGCGACAAATAAGTCCCACGTCCAAAACAAGCATGAGCTAGTGTGTTCGACGTCGTAGCTAGATCCACTCTCATCCACTCATAACTTAGACAGCGCAACCACCTCCCATGTATTAAAACCACACCTGATCTGGCCTCGCTACGTACCTCGCCAAGCACCAAAACGTACACAAACTTATTCCCGTAAAAACAACCACGGAGAAGAAGAAGGTGATGATGAACACACGGCTCGCCGTGGCGGCCGTGGTGCTGTTATTTGGCCTGCTGCTAGCCGGGCAGGAGGCCGCCGCCGCCGCTGGGTACGATACCACCGAGAAGGCCGCCCCCGCCCCCGCCGCGGATGCCGCGGAAGCGACGCCGCCGACGCACAAGGCCAGGCCCAGCTACGGCAAGGCTAGCTACAGCACCGTGAAGGCCGTCGATCCCACTCGCCCGGGGGCGGTGGCCAACGAATACACCCGTGGCTGCAGCCCGCTCCAAAGTGCCGCGGCTGATCGATGCGATGCACTATCTAAGGTGAATGAAGCTTGTCGTTGGAGATGTGCCAAATATAGATCATCACACGGACCAAATGTGTATGATTTGTTTAGATCACACTGTTCACTTCCATTCCTTCGAGGAAGCACGTACTCATGTAAATTGGCAGCCGTATATATGATAAGGCTCAGCTCGATCTGAAAAGGTGTTGTTAAATCAACGAGATCGTTATATATATATAAAAAAAGATGATTTGTGCTCCTAGCTAGCTTGAATGCTGGAACAGGGGATGAAAGACGAGGTCGATCTTCCAATTGGGGTATTGGACTATCTATTTGAACTTGGTAGACACGAAATTTGTTGGCTCCAAAGCATGACATGCTGCCTAGCTTGATCGCAAAATAAGGGCTTGTTTGGTTTCTATAGTGACCTGGAGAGGCTTGGCCAGGCAGCTTGCTCTTAGCCGCAAGCCAGCTTAGGAAATAAACGCCTGAGATCCTTGCTTAGCGCACCAAGCAAATTTTCCAGGTTACAAAGCAAACAACATTTGTGTCTCTAAAAAAGTTTACAGTATATGTCACCAATAGTCTACTGATATTTATAAATTTTTGCACATCATAATTATTAGCACCTATAGTTGTGTATTTGTCCAAACTCGAAATTGTGTATGAAAACTAAGATGTGTATGAAAACTAATCATAGTTGTGTATTTGACCAAACGCGTAAGGGCCCGGGGCCTCTCCCCATCCGCACCAAGGCGCTGGAGGTCCCTCGGGGGCCAGTCCTCTTGACGGGCGTGACTGCCACGGTGAGCGTCACGCCGCCGCCCCCATCCTCGGAGGACTCGAACGATTGGTGGCAGACCAGGTTGTTGCTGAGTCCGCCCCGACACAGCCGGGGTTCGACATTGACGGACTACGCCTCGGATGCTCTGCTTGCCTCGGCGCAGTCGGCTGGCGAGGCAGATGTCGCTTCAGCAATCTGGGCCTACTGACCCCTTGCCACCGTCCCCGGGCGTCACCGACTCGCCGGCGGCCGCATCACCCGGCAACACTCCGCGGCGTCGACACCGACCGGCACCTCCGTTTAGGCCTTCATCACCTCCCTCACCTTGCCGCTCCGTGGAGCCCCATGCTATATGAGCCGCCTCAGCTGAGATCGTCCAAGACCATGCACGAGGAATGGAGGCTCAGGAGAAGCTCCCGCTTGGCCGCGAAATCGGCCTATTGCGACCCGCGGCCTGAGCGACCGTGTCGGGTACTCCTCAACAAGTGGGAGGAACGTCGGGCGGGACGGCCCCTCTAACACTCGAACCCAGCTATGGCGCCAAGGGTTCCATGGACACTTCGGGGGTGATGTCCCGTATGTAAGGCTAGATGTCGTCCGGGAGCTGTTCCCATTGATACGTGAAGGGGCCTTGAACCTGTAACCATCTACTCTGCCACGTCGCAAGATTGGTCTCTTAATTAGTACAACCGTATTGCTCCGCCGTTAGAGCCGGCGATCTGTATGCAGTATTGCCTCTACCGGACTTTGGTACCTCGCATTGACCGATGGAGGTTGTATTCGTGATATTCTGATTTCCCTTAATGCGGTACGTGCACGATGCACGCTTTTGAAAGAAAAAAAACTAAGATGTGCAATTGGCAATCTGCTTACAGTGCGATTGTCCGAATGTATTAGTTGGAGGCTTTTGGCCCTATGTGCGAATTCATTGGCACTTTTGGCAGCAGAAATGGCTTGCTATTGCTTACCAAGAGACAACGCTAGCTCTAGGGCCTAGGTGTTTAATTGCCATGGCAGTTGTACTTGCATCTTTGTAAGGTTGACCCGCCGGTGAACCAGCAGACAGCTTCATTGTCAGAGCATCGCTGCCTCAAATCCAAGCCATTGTGGATTCCTTAATTTGCTGACTTGTTCATAGCTCCCACGTACGTACTGCTCTCCCGTCGCCATGGCCTTGTAATCATGGTATTTCCATGCGTTAAATCTGTTAACTCTTTAAACAAAATTCAAGAAGTAGGACAAAAGCTAGATGTCACTACTACACAAAATCTTTTAGAAGACACTTAGCCTTTTTTAAGTGTGGCGGTTATTTAATCGTGGTGTTTGCTTTGGTGACGGTTACAGAAAGTTAGTCCTAGACGACCACAAATAACAATGTACTACAAGAGAATGATACCATCATTATTAGGGACCCGAACCCACGCTCCTCCCGACCGTTGCCCCTGGCGGGGCCTCGTCGCCCGGCGCGGCGCCGGGCGCGGCCACCCCTGCCCGGCGCCCACCAGCCGCCCGTGCCCTGCTTCCCCTCGCTCCACCCCCCCCCTGCCCCCTCCCGGACCCGTCCTCCGTTCCTCCGCTGTCGGGGCTCGCCAGGGGCAGCGCGTGGGCGTCGGCTCGCCTCCACCCGTGCCCGGCGGCGTCACCGCCGATTGGCCCGGATCGGATGGACCCGCGCCGGATCCGGCGAACTGCCCCTGTCTCCGCGGATTTGGCGGCCATCGGCCCGGTGGCCGGGCTCCGCGTGGGAGACCCGTCGCCCCTGTCTCGGCCGCCCGGGAGCGCCGCACCCGGCCCGCGCCCTGGGGTCGCGCCGCCCGTGCGATGGCCCGCCGTCGCCCTCGCCCCCGGAGAAACTCTCCGTCACCCGTTGCGGTGGCCCGGCGCGTCTCGTCCGCCCGTCCGCCCCGGCGCGTCGCCCCTTTCTCGAGGCACCGTCGACGCGCCTGTGTCGGCCACGGACACGGCAGCCGTTGCCGTGCTGCCTTCGAGGAGTCCGCCCGTCGTTGAAGCCACCTCCGGCCGGGGCGTCTTCCTCACACGCCTCCTACGGCTGCGGCCGGCCGGCGCGGCCGTCGATGCTGGGGAGCTGATGTTGTGCTCGTCTGACCATCGCTCCATCCCGTCGCCTCCCGTCGCCAAGCTGCCCGATGTCTCCGGCGCCCGGCGTTGCTCCGACCTCGTCGGCATCTCCCTCCCACCTCCCTCGGTCGAAGGCCCAAAGGGTATGCGGTGGGTGGGCGGCTCCCTTCTCCGACTGCTCGGGACGCGGACCGTCGAGCTAGAGGCCCCCCACACCGTCGTGCGGCGCGGTTGTCCATCCCCCACTCGCCCGGGGCGCTCCACGGACCCGTCGTCGACCTCGTGGTGGGGCGGCGATGCCCCGACTCTGGCGGCCGCGGGCGGACGCCCGCCGCGCCGATCGGCCGTCTTCGGCGCCGATCCGGCTGTCTGCGCTCCGTCGGCGGCCCTACGGTGCGCCCTCTACCTTTGGCTAGGGTGCGGCACCCACGAGCTCGGCGGCAACCTGCTGCGCGCGTTTACGCTCACCACCCGGCAGCGCGCGCTGCCGACCTCCGCCGTCGGGTGACCACCATCGCCGTCGCTGCGTGCTCGGCCATCTTGGGGACCCCCCCCTCCGCCTTGCCCCCAGATTGACGAAGCGGCTTCACTCGTCGGGCGCCGGCGCGGCCGGCGGCGCGTGCCTCGCCCACACCTCGTCATCAACGGCCGGTGCCGCCATCCCTCGCCCGGGCTATGCTTCAATTGCCTGGCGGGGGATCACGCGTCGCCGCCCGTTGTTCGCCCGTCGCTGCCTCATCACGCCTCGGCTCGCGGCCCGGGGCGAGGAACTGCGTGCATCGCCCGATGTTTACCGCCACAACACTCCTACATGAGCAGTGCGTAGGAGCCTCCTTGCCATGCCGAGGAGCCTCCACACTGTGCTCATGACCGCAGTGTCGCTGTCGACCGTGTCCGAGGCCGCGACTCCCTTGGGGTGGTCGGGCCGCCAGGACATCCTTTCTTCGTCGGGCAGATCCTCTGTCACGATCCCCTCGGCCGGCCCGACCCGAGATGAGTTTTGGCTCGGACCATCGCTGGGGGGTGGGCAGCGCCCGGCACCGAAGACCATCGCGCTCGACCTGCTTGTGGACGTGGTCCCCCCCAGCTCGTGCGGACCCGATGATCGACGAGCTCGTGGCCTCCACCTCGGTACCACCCCTGCCCCAGCTACTGTCGGAGCCGTCTTCGCCCTTGCGCATGGTCTCGCTCGGCTTCGCAGAGACAGAGGATTCGGAGGATCCTACGGGGCTGGGGCCCAGCCCTGCACCTCGGCGGCGGAGGTGCCCGTTAGGTCCGTGGCCTTCGACAATGATCGCACACCGGCGAGCGAGGGCGGCGCGACCAGGTAGGATACACCACGCCGCCCGACCGCGTCACCGTCCCTCCCAGCGCGGATGTGTCGGAGGTCTCGCCGCCTCGCCCGACTTCGACTCCGGGCGGTTCCGGCGTGGCCCCTCGTCCGCGGGCGAAGGACAAGCGTCGTCGACGACGACTGGAGTACCGCGCCGCGGCGACCGCGGCCCGCCAAGTCCGACTTCCGCGGGACCGACGGCGGTAGCGGCTGGCGGGTCGCGATCAACAAAGTGGGCCAAGCGGTCGGGGCACGCGGTGCCTACCCCCGACCCCTCGATCGCCGCATGGTTCCATGGAGCCTTCAGGGATGCTGCGCCGTCCTCTAGGCGGGAGAACGTGCGCAAAATCCTTCCTCTGCTCGGCGTCAGCTTCTCGGAGGATGGGTGCGGTGCTCCGGACTCAGGGGCCGCCACGGAGCTACCCACCTCCTGGTCCACCCCAGGTGACCGTCGACACCGAAGGCCCTACTGTGGTGCCCGCAGCTGTGCCCACTGCTGCCTCCGTCCAGGAGTTCCTCGCGTCGATCACCCGCCCGCTTGACGAGCCCATCCTCTGCGGCCAGCCCACCCTCCGCTCATCTAAGTTCACCGATGATGAGTGGGCGTCTTGACGTGCTTTCGGGCAGCGGGGAGCGTGAGAGTGTGTCCCGAATCGAGGCGGAAGGCGCTGTTGATGCTGCTCAGCAAGCTTGAGGGACGCCCGGTCGACACGTCGTCTAGCACTCCAGTCCCCGAGCTAAAGAGCAAGTTCCAGATGCACTTCGGCGACGCCGGTTCTCCCGGCAAACCGCAGCGGCTGCGCGAGATCTTCCCCATGCTGCGTGCTGGTGCGTTGGCGGCACCGGTGGGAGATCCTCTTCTGGAGCCATAGACGCGGACACGCCCGTCAGCCACCCTCGTCGCGCACTAGTTTCATTTTTTAGTACATCCATATCGCGCCACCGTTGAAGCCGGTGATTCTTGTTTGTGTGCTTTCGTACGCTAAGACCAATTCTTTTGGCTAAGATGTGCGACGTGTAAAAACTCTAATTTTCTCTTAATAGAATACGTGCCAATTTTCTCTTAATAGAATATGTGCCAATGGTACGCTTTCGAAAAAAAAATACCATCATTATTAGCTAATCTGTAAGAAACGGAAAACCCGGCCCAGACCACAGAAGAATCACGAGCTTTCTTCCCCATTCTTAAACAAGGAAAACGTACGTACTCCTGCAGATCCCCAGAATAGAACCCCGTGTTGTGCGTTTCTCTAAACATAGCACATGCAGGCCCTACATCTGCTCTCATCCACAGATATCTTAAGACAGTCAGCCTCTACAAAACCTGCACTGGCCGATCATGCATTACACTACAAGAAATAAAATAAAAACACCTCCCGCTACCTTAGCTCTAGCTCCTCGTAATTTCTTTCCATCGCAAGATCGAGAGGAGCGAGCGAGGCTAGCCATGGCAGCGGCGGCGAGGATGGCCATGGTGGCGGCGGTGGTGCTGTGCCTGCTGCTGGCGACGGCGCCGCAGGAGGCCGCCGGCGCCGATCAGGGGCAGCAGTACTTGTCGTATGAGAAGCTCATCAGCTGCAAGACGCTGGGCAACTGCGACAAGAACCAGGGCCCGGAGGCCAACCGCCCAGGAAGCCCGCCAACAACTACACCCGCGGATGCAGCGCGATCACCCAGTGCCGCGGCTGATGGATCGTCGACGATCGATGAGCATTGCTTGCATGCATGCTTTCGGCCGGAGCTCGTGTACGGTGTACGTACTGTGTGCATGCCAACTGATCGATGTTTCTTGCGTTGATACGGCTTTTGTATACTGATGTATGTATGTATGTGGCTGTAACTTTTCAAGATTGATGTAATATAAATACCACAGTGAAAACCAATGTTGCAGAGATAAAAAGTTTTTTTTATTTTATATATTGGGACCAACCAGGGCAGGCTGCTGCAAACAAGCCTTGTTGGCATGCATAATAAACATGTATGCATATGCGCAGGAGCCAAAGTTATGCAGCTAGCCACGGGTGCGTGCTTTCCTAGCTTATTTAAAAGAAGTAGAACGGGAGGCCTTGCTGCGGCCTGGTGATATCCACGGTAGCAGAAAAAATTTTAGCCGTCACGATCTGGATCCATGGCTGGTAGTGGCTGACTTTGTGCTAGGAAACAAGAGTTCTCTGCCTCGGTCAAACGTCGTGGGTGACTCCTGCTGCTGTCAATCGTCTATTGGCCGGCGGGGTTCGTTGTCTACTTCTGGTTGGGTGCCTTGGCTTGGGCCCAGCTGCAGTGCCATCGCGTTTGCCGCTGCCTGGGCTCGGAAAAGGTCTGCGGTGCGCGCTGGTGCGGCGCGTCGCCTTGGTGCTACGGGGTAGGGGTCCCGATGCCGCTGGCTGGTGGGGCTCGCTTGCCCATTGCGTGCTTGGCCCCAGCTGCCGGTGTCTGTGGTTGGATGCCGTGTTGTGGGATCGAGATAGGTGTGTTCTCGAGTCGTCTCGGGTACGTAGCCTCGAGAGCAAGAGCCCTCCCTCCCACCTCATTCCGTCATTCCTCCTCCGTTCCGCTGGTTTGGCGAGGTATGCTCTCGTCCGCGTTCTTTCTGCTCCTCGTGGCTTCGCCACTGTTTTGCCGGATCTTTCTCTGATTCTCTTGCCTGATCCTCTCGTGGGCGGTCGGGGCGGCTGTGATCGCGGCCGATTTGTAGGTTGCTATGGTCGATTCCTGCTAGATCTACGCCGGCGGCACCTGTTGAGCGTAGGCGGGCGTGCGCGGCCGTCGGGAACGGCAGCGGCCAGCGTCATGGTCGGCTCCGGTTCGCCTTCTCTTTTTCTGACAGGCATTGGCTGATTTTGTTTTCGATGGTGTTTTACCGGCTTTGATTTCTCTGTTGCGGCCATTACGGTCCGCTTGCGGAACATCGGGTGAAGGTCCCCGCCGCCGCCGGTGGAGTCGAGCAGCGCCACCTCGTCCGAGATGGCCGCGGCCACGGAGGGCACCCGAAGGTGGAGCAGGGCGCCGGAGGCCGCGGACCCCGTGCGAGCCATGAGATGAGCGCGTCCGGGAGCAGAGGCAGATGACCTGGCCCCGGCGGCCCCGGCTCGAACGCCTCCGGGCGCGAACGGCGCACCTCTCGCGGAGCCGGCCCACCGTCTCAGGCGGTCCTCCCGGCGAGGAGTAGGCGCGTCGTGGCAAGGGGCCTCGACCTCCGCTCTCTCCTCTGCAGGCCCAAGTGCTGCTCCAACATCTGCATCCTCGAGATGGCCTATGGTCTCCGAGGTGGCGCCGTACCTGGACCCCGTGCTGCCAACGCCTGCAAATTTGTGGCGGGTGAAGCTCCTGGTGGCATCCTCCTCCTCTACATCTCACGAGGAGGAAACTTCCATGCCTGGCCACAAGTGCACGCAGCTATGCTACGCAATGGAAGAGCACACAGCTATGCTACACCATGGAAGGAGGCAAGGAGCAGCAAAGCTGTTGTCATGCCTGCAAGGTGTTTGATTCAATGCCCCTTTACTCTAATCACATCAAAAGCAAGCCTGCTCATATGCCAGGTCAGATTTATGCATGCTTTTTTTTTTTTTTTTTTTTTGTTTTGAGAAGATAGTATTATGCATGCTCGTGCTCATGTGTTTGCACTATGAATAATTCTTGTTTAGGTCGTGGGTTGCAACTTGCGAGACAATGGTGCTACTACTGAAGGATCGGACTACTTGGTTCTAAGTTGATCAGATCAGTTGTTTGTAGTCCATATCACTGTAAATTGTTTCTCTTTTACCGATGCAAATGTCAATAAAAGATGGTGGTCTGATAGATAATTGGTTACTGCAGATTAACAAAAAATTTAGAATGCTGGTCTAATGGCTGTGTAAAATATATATTCATACATCTATTTTTTAGAGTAAATTATTAGCCTCTCTATATTTTGGGTTCTTCGTCTATCATATATACCTTACCAGACTTCGCATATTGACCAAAATTGGCTATATCGACATATTTTGGTCTATTAGATTAGCTCCTGCCATATTGTGTAGTATCTTCAGTTAGAATCTATAGTCAGCCTATTTTTGTACCTAAGTTTTTGCATAGTATGGTACCGCTTGCCCTGTTCTCATTCCTTCTTGTAGTTTGTTTTTCAGGGATATATGGCTATCTAAACCATTGAAATTGGATCATGCATAAAAATAAGATGTATACTATCATCTTATTGCTAATTTGCTATTTATGATATCGACCAGGATCCCTTAACGTCTAAAGCTTTAAATGTACGAGTAAGGTTTTCTCGAGGCATATGGGAATTAATCAAAGATATGGCAAGGACTCGGTTTATGGCGCTATTGGTTATCCTAGATTAACACTTTTATCCTACTGATGTTGTTTGCTTCTTTGACAAACTTCTTTGTATGTCTTGCATAAACAAGTGCTACTCGATGTGGGCCTGTCTATGTAAGGCTTACTTAAGTACTATTTTTAACGCTCTGTCTTGTGTAATATAAAATGATGTTCAGCCATCTTACAACAGCTCTTTCGGGACATAACCCCGGTCAATCATTACTTCAGCTGCAATCGGATGGCTGCCATATCTATTCTTTGAAAATTGTTCCACGGATGCCGCCGCGGTTAATGCACCTTGCCGCATGGGCGCGCGCAATTCACTAGTAATATATACAAACAGCGACACTTGCCATACATGGGCGATATACGGCTTAGGGGGCTACAATGCAAAGCCTGACATGCCATGCATGGATCCTTGTAGCAACTACATAGACCTAATATTATATATTAACTAGGATACTCCACTACTATGCCCACACGTACGGTGGTCAACGACGACGACGGCCGGGCGACTGGAGCGATATGCATGATGATCCCTCAGTCGCGGCCGATGTCCTTGATGGCCTCCTGAAGCTGCTTCTCGTCGGGCTCGATGAAGACGCCGCCCTCCTTCTCGGCGCGTTCCTTGCCGGACTCCTCCGTGCGGCTCCGCCCTCCCTTCTTCCGTCCTGCAAGCACGCACGCATGCATCAGTCATATGGAAAGAGCACATCGGTGTGGATCACCATTTTATTTTATATACACTATACCTTCGGCGAGGCGCTCCTGGGCCTCGAGGCTGGTCCCGCCGGTGCCGCCCTTGACGACGGTCTCCCTTTCCTCACGGACACGACGGTCCAGCGCCGCCCGGATCTCCGGGTCCTGCAGCTCCGCCGCCTTCTCCGCCTGCTGCGACGCCATTTGTTCTCGCTCTCGCGCTGCACGGACACAGCAACTCTAGCTTTCAAGCTATATCTTGTTCCCTGTCGTCGATACGTATCGTACCGAGCTCAGCTCACTCACTCTTGCCAAGCCGCTCCGAGAGTGGACTCGGCCGGCACCGTACTTATACACACACAGCTCGCGAGGACCCACCTGTTCCTCTTTTTACTTCTCGGCGTTCTCGCCGAGAGAACCGATCAAGAAGGGCCGGGTTAGCGTGGCGGACATGCTCGCGACGGCGCCGGCGTGTGTCGTCCAGCATGCGGCCGGCCGGACGCGTGTGAGGGGATAAGGGCTTTACCGCGCGGCGAGCGAGGACGTAACTGCGTGCGTGTCGCCGTGAAAAGATGGGTGGATGGATAGATGTTACCGTGTGCATGCATGCATCCGACGTGGACGTGGTCGTGGAGGGCACCTGTACGGCTGTACCGCTAGGCCGAGCTCCCCCGCTAGTACAGCACAGGATGTACGTGGGCCTAATGGCAATGGGCTAGCCTGGAAGTATCTCGTCCACCTTTGAAATTCCGGCCCGGCCCACTTTCCCGGCCACCCCGATCGTCTTCTTTCTTGCACACGGAATTTTAACAGTGATGGCAGTCTCAAACAGCAGTAAAATGTTGTTTTCAAATTTCATGTGATTGATTACTAAAAAAGTTGAGCAATTGGTTTCCTCCGTTACGAATGTCAAAAGGATCTACAGTAGCTAGCACGTCCAGAAGGCAGCTAGCAGCAGTTTTCATCACCGGCCGCCATAGACAGAGAACGTCAAAAAGATCCTAAGAATCTGAAAAGATGATGGGTCGGAGATTACATGGCCCCCTTTGTTTGAACTTAAGCAACAAAGCCAAACAAGTTGGCATCGATAGATATGCGTGCACTGTAGTGTACAAGCAAATCTAGAGAGTTAGTAATATCCAGGCCTGGTAATATCACCCTTGGATATATATATATATATATATATATATATATATATATATATATATATATATATATATATATATATATATATATATATATATATATATATATATATATATATATATATATATATATATATATATATATATATATATATATAGCCAGCCGAGTTTTGATTTGCTTGTTTTGCAACATCAATCAATCGGGCGTGGAAGGCCATATCCATACTCCAGTGAAAAATTTTCAAAAAATATGATTAAAGATAATCCATAAGAATGAATAAGATAATCATCGGCTACTGTCATCGACATCTGATGACTCATCAGACCTCATCATGGATCCAAGGTTGATGCATGACAGAAATATTCGGAGAAGCCACGACGAAGCGTCGCTATCCATGCATGCATGACATCAAATTTTTAAAAGACTCTCAGAATCCTCATGAGAAGTGAAGGAGTGTCACCATCAAGCGATAGTACAAGTCAATTATCGAAGACCATGCACCAGTTGGCAAGATGTCACTTTCACCTCGAAGACTCGCCAGAAGATAACCATGACAACGATAATTGAAGACGAAGGACAACCCAGATCAAGGACACTTCAGAAGCCTGAAGACTTATCCTCAAAGGACTCCAGAAGGCCCTCTCGCTCTATAAAACGAGAAGGAAGCCCCTGCATTCAGCAGGTGCAACCAAACGATCACCAAGACGCAGCCAGAAGGAGCCCTCAGACCCACTCATGCATAGCCTGATCTCAGAAGCACCCTGAAGATCAAGCCAATACCACTAGTAGTAGTAGTACTCCACTACCACCACTGTACAATACCACCCTTGTAAATTAGCTTGTGACGGAGGTCCTCGCGATCCTCTCCTGCTTGTAAGGTAATAAGGTTTGTGCTAAGTGCTTGGGGTTTCCCGAAAGGGAAAACCGTATGTAAGCTTGTTTGCTTTAATGGAGCAGTTTTAGCTTTGAGAATCCCTGCTTTTCTGTAGCCGTCCATGTAAGTTTGAGTCTATTCTATGGACCCTAGAGGAGAAGCCTCTGTGCGTATTGTTCTTGTATTGTTCTCGTGTTAGCCCGTAGCGGCGTTTTAGAGAACTCGAAAGAACTCTCGAGTCACGAGAGAAGTGTTCCCCTTCGGGTGGAACTGCCTGGGAGGCGATAGACGTCTTAGCGTTCTACGTCCACGACGGAAAACGGCTATCGAGGTTAGCGTTAGAGGGATAGGATTAGCTGCTGTTTTATGAAGAGAGCTAGTGATGCATACGGTGAGTACCGAGTAGGATCAACACAAGCATAAGTACACGCGAAAGAAGAAAGCCTTGTTCATAATATTCGGATCACACACTCATTTTGCACTCACTCACGAAGTGCCTTGCATAGTGTAGCATAGTAGAAATAATTGAAGTGCCTGAGCCACTCCCGCGTGAAGTGCTCGTGCCCTGTTCATAATATTCTGAATTTGAATAGTGTCCAATATTTTGAATAGTGACACGAAAATTTGAATAGTAATACTTGAATTTGAATAGTCTTTGTGAATAGTAACTCGTGAATTTTAAAATTTGATTTTCGAATCCGAATAATTTCCCAATTTTTATAATATTGAAAGTATATTACAATTAAATATCTTGTTCATAATGGAAGAAATAGATAGCCAAATCGGGTGTTATGAACAAAAGATAAAGAATATCCCTAATGAATACTTTACTAATGGAATAAGCAAATGGCCTGCTATAAGAGAAAAAGAAGTTTATTTTATAAGGGAAATTTATAGACTTAATCAACTTAAGCAAGAAGTTAAGTTGAATATAAATAACAAGAAAAACATTGAGGATCATACGGATATAAATATTATGCGAGATAATATTGAAGATAATGAGATAAGAGAAGAGCAAAGAATGGGAAATAAATAATAAGTTGTTATTAGAAAGTTATGAAGAAGAAGTAGATAATGCTTTGAAAATTATAATGATTTTATAAACTCCTTAGGTGATGAAGAATTATGCAATCTGGATAATGCTATGGAAGGTTTAGATATAATATCTAATAATATTGACAGTTCTAAAGAACTAAAAACTGAATTAATGGACCAAGATAGTTGTGCACATGATTGGGTAAAAGGAAGAGGTGACTATAATATAAAGTGTACCTTCTGCATATTCTATCCTAGTCAAGATAATAGAGCTACATGCAGTACATGTTTAAAAGCAAGCATGTGTTTCATGTTTAAAAACAAATAATCGAAATGGAGACATGAAGTAGAAATAGAACTAGAAGATAGAATATTAACAAGCGAGTTAGAATTCTAGAAAATAGAATAAACAATTTAGAAGCGAAATTAGAAGAAATAAGAACTAAGATAGAAGTAAATGACATAAGTAAAAAAGCGAAGAAAAAAAGCTTTTGGTAATACAGAATTAAAAGACCAAGCAAAGATTAAATAAAAATAAAGATGTGATAAATAAAAATAATGATAAGACTATGCAATTAAAAGATGCCATACTAAATTTTGGAAGTAGATTTATAGTTAAGTTGCCATTTAAAGAATTAGTAGGTATAAGAATACCAAGAAATTAAATTTAACTCCTACAGTTACCTACAAAACATTAGCATTATTAGATACCGGTTGCACAAAGAACTTAATACATGATAAATATTTTGTAAAATGCCCAGAAATAGTCCATACAATAGATCAAAATAAAGCGTAAAATGTCTATCGATATGTCGGAATAACAAGATTCCATAATCAAATAGCTTATAATGTTGAAGTACAAATAAATAATACAAAGTATATAATAGATGAGATCACAATAAGAGACTTATCCAGGATAAATGTTGATATGTTGTTAGGTCTAAGATTTTTACAATTCTCTCTACAAACAACAATCATACATGAGCAAGGAATTACATTTGTACCTTATCAAGATAATATCCCATACATAATGTATGGTAAGAAATGTAAATTCTAATTTAGAAATTGAAGAAACTAATAAGAATACAAATGAAGAGTTAGGTGAAAATATAGAAGATTTTTATATAACAAACACATGTATAGAATGCTTTGGTTTACAATCCTTAGCGCCAAATTGGTATAGAGATATAAAATCTAAAAAAGATATAGATAAAATAGTTTAAAGATTGGAAGATATCCAAATAATTGAAGAAATACCAATGAAGCATTGGGATAAGAATGGAATAATATGCAAAATTAACATAATAAACCCAAATTATATAATTAAGACTAGTCCTATAGAAGCAACACCCAAAGATATAGCTGAATTTAAAATGCATATAGAAGAACTATTAAAGCTAAAAGCAATAAGAGAAAGTCGAAGTCCTCATAGATCAGCAGCTTTTATAGTTAGAAATCATCTTTGAAATAGCTAGAGGAAAATCAAGAATGGTTATTAATTATAAAAGACTAAATGATAACACTATAGATGATGGTTATAATATCCCAAATAAACAAGAATGGATAAATAGAATTCAAGGTCAGAAATATTTCTCAAAATTTGATTTAAAAGCAGGTTTTTGGCAAGTAAAAATGGCGTAAGAATCAATAGGGTGGAATCGCCTCGGGGAGACGATAGACGCGTCTTAGCGTTCTACGTCACGACGGAAAACGGCTATCAGTCGTCGTTAGAGGGATAGGATTAGCTGCTGTTTTATGAAGAGAGCTAGTGATGCATACGGTGAGTACCGAGTAGGATCAACACAAGCATAAGTACACGCGAAAAGAAGAAAGTCTATATATATATATATATATATATATATATATATATATATATATATATATATATATATATATATATATATATATATATATATATATATATTCGAGTCTGCAACGGTAGAGGACACATGAATTTCAGAAGCCTAAACGCAGGCCGAGACACAAGGACAAACAAATCATACAAGGGCGTTTGTCATTTCCGGCTCAAAAAACAGCCACGGTGGACAAACAAATCATAATCTCCGGAGATGCGGCGGCGAATCCGGCCAGCCCTCGGCCTGATCCGGCGATGGCGAGGCCCTTCCAGCGTCTACGGCGTTGCGGGCCGGCAGCGTGGCGGCGGCGACAGCCGAGCCGCGTCACCCACCCCCTCTCCTCCGCTTCCTCTTCTCCGGCGGGTTCCCGGCGGGATGGCGGCCGGCGGGCGGATCCGTGCCCCTAGTGGCCGGATCTGCCCCCTCCCATCCTCGTTCGTCATTCCTGTAGCCGGCGGCGGCCCCGACCGGCCGTTCTTTGGGTGCCGAGGCAGCGGCGGAAGGCCGGCCGGGTCCTTCCCGGGGGCGGCTCCCTTCCCGGCGGTCTTGGGCATCGCGTTCTCCCTGCAACCGGTGCCGCTACACCTTTGCGGCCATGTCCTCGACCTGGTGAGCTTCTACGTGGTGCGGTGTTCTGCAGCGCCGTGTCGCGGGAGTCGGGTTCGGCCGCGGGCATGCCGGCGGCGGGGCTGTGTGCTCTTTGCTCCTCTACTACACGTTCTTGCGCGGTGCGCGCGCGTTTGGCCGCGAGCTTGCTGGCGGCGGGGCTGCTGTCCGTGCAAACCCTCCCCTGTGCCTCCTTTTGGGGAGGGCGAGCGCCGTTCTTCGATTGTCGGCCGCCCCTTCTGCGCCGGCGACGTGTCGGCGAGCTTGGGACGGCATCCCGGCCCAACGTTTGTCTTGGGGTGCCTTGGGCGAAAGCCTTGACGGCGGTGGCGCTCATGGGCGCCACATTCCCTCTTGTGGGCGTCGTATTTCCCCAAGCACGTCTTCCACGGGTGAAAACCTGGTCCAATCTTGGACGAGCGGCGGTGGCGCTTTTTGGCGTCATTCCCTTCTGGAGGCGTCGCTTTTGGTTTCGTTCGGCGGGCGTGGGCGAGTTAAAACGGCTCCGCGGTGTGTGGTGGCGACCGACGCTGCCGGTGCACGCCCTCCGAAATCGTCGCGGCGAAGTCCATTCGGCTCCGCGGCGTGTGGCGGCGACCCGCGCGGCGGTCGCGTGCCTCCGTCGTCGCGGGCGAAGTCCGTAAGGCTCCAGCGGCGTGTGGCGGCGAGCGGCGCTGGCGGTGCGCGCCTCCGTCATCGCGGCGAAGTCCGTGTGGCTCCGCGGCGTGTGGCGGCGACCGACGCTGCCGGTGCGCGCCTTCCGCCATCGCGGGCGAAGTCCGTGCGGCTCAGCTGGGCGTGTCTGGCGACCGGGCGCGGCCGGTCGCGCGCGCCTCCGTCGTCGCGGGCGAAGTCCGTGCGGCTCGCGGCGTGTCGGCGCGACGAGGCGGCGGTGCGCGCGCCTCTGTCATCATCGCGGCGAGTCCGTTCGGCTCATGCGGCGTGTGGCGGCGACCGCGCCGGGCGGTGCGCGCTTCCGGCCGTGGCGGCTGCCGCTGAAGAGCTCCTGTGCCTTGGTGTTGCTTCTTTCCTCTCCTCGGTGTATCTATGGTTATAGCCATTGCTCGCCCTTGTGTTGGGGGTGTCTTTGTTCTTCCTTTGTTGTTTCTATTAGTGGATTTAGGCCACAATGTATGTTGTTGTTTCTTCTTCGTGGATTAGCCACATCCTAGCCTCGAGCGCAGGCCGTTGTATGGTTTTAGTCCGGTTTTCCATAATTAACTGGGACGACGGGGGTTTGGCCTCGTTTTCCCAAAAACGAGGTTATCAGCCATTTTGGGCACTTGAATATAATTCAGGTGGGAGCGCCTCCCCGGTGAAAATTCAAAAAACAGCCACGGTTTCTTGGGCAGCTTGTCGACCTGCAGCTTCCACATGCAGATACCATGGGAAGGAAGGACTCCGAGGGAACCATCTCTCTCTATTAAATCCTGCACAGTTTTGGCTTCGTCCATATCCTTGTTCACCGGTCAAAGGGCAAACCATTTCAATTGCTCCATGCCAGATCTCTAAACAGTCTGAAATAAAATGCTCTCTGCAAGTAGCCACCGTGCTGGTTCTGAATTCTGGTGTCACATGTTTTTTTTCAGGGACAAACGAACAAACAAAACAATTAGGCAGCACAAGACGACAAAGATCAGTGTTTATCAGTAGTATTATCAGAGGGGATAAGTTCGAGTAAACAGTGTTTATCTTCGACTGTATGTCTGGTCCTGATACCACACAAAATCGATGCATTCTGAATTTCTGATGGTAGCGTTGATTGGCCAAACCCGAAACTGAATCATCGTCTGCAGAAAACAAGCTAGGCAAATCAGCAAGTCAGTCTGAAAGGATACACACAGAGGCCTCTCCTCTCCTCTTCTGGAGCTAAATGCCAAGACTGAAACTGTCGGAGCGTATAGTTCATGAGCAGTCATTTAATCGCGTCGCGTCCCTCTCACTCGTGGGGCAGAGCATGGAACGCTAGTCAATGGATTGCGAAGACTTTCTTCAGTGGCTGCCCAATTCCAGAAGAGGAATCTCGTGATGTGTCTCCCATACTTTCAGAAGTTCTTGGCAGATTAGATAGATGGGGGAAAAAAGTTACTACTAATAGACTTGTCATCTGCTTCTTTCCAATCTCCAAGCATACATATACATATACTTCAGGTTTTCAGCTCCAACTAACAGCAGTGAAAAGAATCTTTACTTGAGTTATATACCAAATATAAGATGATTATCTGACTACAGTCTGATGAAGTCATATGAATGCATCCTTGTCACCAGAACTGAAACTTATTAGGCGGCTCTTGAAAACTCTCAGTTTGGCAGGCTTTTTCTTCATATCCTACTCATGGCACACTCATGCACGCACGCACGCACACATCATCCATGTTCCTAGTGGGAACACATGTGGAGAGAGGAATACGAAGATATATATATGTAGAGTGGTTGGCCGGCCAGTAAAAGGCAGAGTAGACTATACACCACAGTACACCTTTCATCACTCATATCATAAGAAGAAGATGATCACATCTCGCACACAAGCATACTCATTCCAGAGAATGAGATGACAAGACGTTGTTGCACCACTTATTGTAAGCAGCATCAGATAACTCTTTCTTCCCCCTCTCTCTATTGCTTGCTGGTTGTTGCATCTCACTCTCCTGTTATTCTGATCCTTATGCTTGTTGCATCAATTCTTCCAATTTGCAGTCTCTGTTGATGCTGTTCAAATATTCATTCAACGCGTTTTGGCTTCTTTGTTGCACTGAAAAGAACCTGCAGGTGAGGGAGGAAAGGTGATGTCTGGTTGAATGGCTGCATGCCAACCTTTGCAAGGGAAGGAGCTGCAGCCATACGATGGCTGTGATCCTTCAATGTTCGGAGGGCCAGTTCTTCTGCCCCGGCAGGCAAGCTCTGCTCCACCGGCCGTGCGGGTAGCGCCGCCGGAGATGTCGTCGTCGTCGGGGTCGGGGAAGAGTGCGACGGAGGCAAGGGCTCTCAAGATCCACAGCGAGGCCGAGCGCCGGCGCCGGGAGAGGATCAATGCTCATCTGGACACGCTCAGGAGGATGATTCCTGATACCAGGCAGGTGTGTGGTGCCATCCTTCCAACTCAATGCTTCGCTTGTGTGTCACTGTGTGTGAATCATTTGCCAAGATTTCTGAAACACTACACATGAGCAATTTCAGATTTTTTTTTTTCATATTTGACCGGCGTTTCTTCTTCTTGTGTGATCCTTCCACGGCCCATAATCTCAGTGTTAGATACCGCCCAGTCAAACGTTTCTCCTTGGGAATAATTTTTGAGGTTTGCAAGAAAGACATATGAATGGAACCTTTGCACTCACATTTGTTCAAATTTCATCATGCTTTCCACTTTGGACTTTGGAGTTTTCCTTCTCTATAACAAGACAAAGTACAATGCTATGACGTCTAAGCAAAGGTTACACTCTCCCTGCACTGCAGATGGACAAGGCCACGTTGCTTGCCAGAGTGGTAGAGCAAGTGAAGCTCCTGAAGAGGAAAGCAAGCGAGGCCAGCACCCAGAGCACGCCCCTGCCCCCGGAGACCGACGAGGTCTCCATCGAGCTCCACACCGGCGCCGGCGCCGACAAGGTCATCTACATAAGGGCCTCGATCAGCTGCGACGACCGGCCGGACCTCGTCGCCGCGCTGGCCCAGGCGTTCCATGGCCTGAGGCTCAGGACGGTGAGGGCAGACATGACGTCGTTAGGAGGAAGGGCGCGGCATGTGTTCCTGCTGTGCAAGTGCAAGGAGGAGGGCTGGGACAGTGGCAGTGGCAGTGCAGGTCCAAGTGCAAGCCTCAGGTCTCTCATGGAGGCTGTCAGGCAGGCGTTAGCCAGGGTTGCTTCCCCTGAAACGGCATACGGGAGTAGTCCCTTTCAGACCAAGCGGCAGAGGATTCTGGAGTCACATTACTCGATCATGTCCATATAGAAATAGATTATGCTATGTTTAGATCTTGATGAACCGTTAAGTGCTAAAGCCTGCAAGAAATGGTAGGAGATTCTTCAGATGAAGAGTGAGTGCTAATTGTGGGTTTTTTGTGTGCCCGAAATGGATTTTGTTTTACTGTGTGTGATTTGATTTTGGACCCTGAACTGTGGGTAGTGCTGAAATAGTCTGCAAAACCATATGGGCATGGCCCGGGGACCAGGGTTTGCATGGGGTGTGCTGTAGACCTGTCACCTGTAGTGTGGGTGACTGTATCATATGGATGCAGAAAATGTTGCCCTCCAAAGTCAGATGATTGGCTTGGCATTTCAGGGTTTGGGTGAAAAGACCAGGACACCTTTTGAGTTTTGATAGGCTCCCTGTCTAGAATATTATACTCTGCCTTGTGCTCTAGTATCTGTTGTCTGAGCATTTGGGTTTCCAGAGCTTTCAGACTTTTTTCTACGCTAATGCAGTTCCAGTAGGGGATTCCCCTCCTCCTGCTTCCTAAGAAAATATATGAAGCATAAATTTTTTCTTCAGGAAAATGATATGGAACATAATGAAATAATAACAAGGTTACAGTCACTTTGAGAGAGAGAGAGAGAGAGAGAGAGAGAGAAGAAGAAGAGAAACTTGCTACAATTTGCTGCCCATAGGTTGAGAAAAAAATGCTTTCTTAACGGTGTCACTTCACGTTCCGTGAGAAATTTGTTTATATTCGGGGCCAGTCGGAAAGGGTTACTGCTCTTTCAGATATTGTCATTTTCGAAGGTCTTCAGTTTCAAAGTTGATCTGCCTAACCTAATAGTTGTACCCCTTTTGGCCTTTACAACGAGCAATGCACTTAAATGCTAACAGAGAGTGCTAGATATACGAAGTACACGTGTTGGACAAACTCAAGAAACGAATTTCCTTCGTTTTACTGAAACTCTTTGTTCCATTTACCATTGCAAAAATGTTTAGATGTTGTTAAGAGAGAGGTCTTATGGCCAGACTTGAAACAATAGGCTGAAATGACTCCCGGGCAGGAGCTCTAACAGAGGAGAATTTTTTTTAGATAAAGAACAGAGGAGAATTTACTAACGAAGAACAACAAAAATTGATTTCAGATTTATTTGCAGTAATACAACTATATACAAGATCAGTTTCTGAAATCATCTAGGTGAAGTAGCCACAAGGGCTTGCAACATCAGTGAATTACAGAGACAAATTATTCAGAACTCCCCGATACTTCTTGATATGGACATCACCAGAAAGAGGATTGGTTTACAGCGCAATTCAGGAGACTTGATGCACTCACTGAGGATTCGGTGGACGGCTATTTGCCGCAGCAACCCTAGATCCCCACTCGAGTAGCTCTTTGCTGGTGTCATCCTTATGCACGATGACCTCAATGAAGCATAAACAATCCTTCTTAGGTCCCAGAGCTGCCTTCAGTGCCTCCTTCAGCTCCTCCTCAGTTCGAACCTGAGGACAGAGAATGCGAGGTGTCAGTTTGCATGTGGCATTCGTGATCACAGAATTGCAGACAGTAATACAACATAGTACAATTTACCAACCTTTGCTGTGTAGCACTTGCCCTCACCATTGTGGAATGCTTCCACCAAACCAGTGTAGTTCCAGTTCTTGATAACGTTATAAGGACCATCATGAATCTCCACCTCGATCGTGTACCCTCCATTGTTTATCAGAAAGATGATGCTGTTCTGCCCCCATCGGAGCATCGTTGACACTTCTTGTGCCGTCACCTGAATTACAGCCAAATGAAATTAAACTCTTGCCACACATATTTTGAAAGAATTGATATAGAAAACGTAAGAAGATCCAGCGTTTGGTATCTTACCTGAAAGCTTCCATCTCCAATGCAGGCAATGACACGTTTATCCTTAGCAGCCTGTGCGTATCCCAGAGTTGCCCCCACTGACCAGCCAATTGATCCATACTGCATCTGGAATTCGTACCTGGTGAAAGCATAAAACTCCCGGTTACTAACTCGATGACTGAAAGGATCTCAACATGCTGAACCAAAGTTTGATGTCAAATATTTCTTTCTGGTAAAGAGGCTGACAACATTGAATTTCTAGTGCTGTAAAAGAATCAGAACAGCATCCATCAGATTTTTTATCTTACTTGGCCTAAATCAGCGGTCCCACTTACCACCATACCAACCAACAGTACAGAAGAAACTGACAGATGAATTTTGCATCACTACAAAATTTCACAGCAAAACCGTGATTCCAAAAGGAGCTTACCCACAGCCTTCCGGTAGCTTCAGCTTCTGACAGTTAAACCAAGAGTCCCCAGTCTCTGCAATGACAGCCGTGTTGCCGGACAGCATTCCCTGAATATGCTTGAAGAGTATGTTCACTCTCAATGGCTCTCCAGGTTCAGATGAGAGTGGCTCGCCCGGAGGTACATAAATGCGACGAAAGTTCTCATACGCAGCAGTGTTCTTCTTCAGGCGGGTTGCAAGAGCATGCAGGAAATCCTTCATCAGAACACACCCAAACGCAGGGCCATGCCCGATCACCACCCTCTCTGGCTGGACCATAATGGCCTTCTCCTTCTTGAGGAGCAGTGAGTATCCAACCGAGCTGTAGTCATTGAATATGGGACCAGCAAATAGATAGGCATCAGCAGACTCAACAATTTCAGCACAGAATGGAGTGCTCACAGCGCCCCAGTATGTGCCAATGAACCTAGAGTGGTGTTCTGGCACGAGCCCCTTTGCAGACGGCATCACCGCGACGGGATAGCCGCAGGCATCTGCCAGCTCCACAAAGGCTTTGCATGCTTTGGACACCCTCATCTTTGGTCCACCTACAAGCACTGGCTTGACAGCTTTGTTCAAGAAAGCCGCAGCGGCTTCCACTGCTGCCTCCAGGTTCATCTGGTTCGATAGCCTGCAAAATGAAGAGGTTTATCATATCAGGATGAGCAATGCCAAGCTGTTCTTCGCTTTAATTGCCTTGGGGAAATATACTGTACCTTGGGGAGAGGAAGAACGGGACAGGATGACGGCTGAAGGTGGGATGTGGGATCGAAGGGAGGTTGCAGCTGATGCTAATGTAAACAGGCTTGCTCTCCTTTATTGCCGTGGAGATGGCGGCGTCGATCTGTTCATGTGCGTCTTCCAAGTTGTTCACCACCGCCTGTAATTATATGAACAAAGAACATAATACCTTAGCAAAAGTTATAAATGAACATTATCTTCCTCTTTCTCGATCTCTTAGCACAAGAGCATGTCTTATTAGTCTTTTGATGAGGAAACATGGAATATTTACCAAAGGTAGAAAGGGATTTTGACTTTTTGGCTACTATAAATAAACGCTTTCTGTTGTGACTCCAGTGTAAGCATTTGAACTGTCAATTTCACATATCTCTTATATGCATGATGCATCAATCAAGAGCTACAAGTCCAGAATTGATGTTTCATCAGTAAATACGTACCATGCACGGTAAAAGTTGTGCTTGCAGTAATCATATATGGCTGCAAATGGTATTCTCTGAAAACAGATATATTTTTTGACGGAACTGAAAACAGATATGTCATGGTCAACCTGAAGGCTGACCAACCAGGGTTTTAAAGAAAAGATATATGCATCAATCAGGTTACCACAGTTTCTTACAGTTTGACTAAGGTCCTGTTTGGTTGACAAGGACTAAACTTTTTTAGTCCTAAGAACTAATTAAAAAAGTCTCTCGAAGAGAGTCTTTTTGGGACTAATAGAAGAAAAGTCTCAAAAAAAGTCACTCTTGTTTGATTTGGTAGGGACTAAAAGAAACTTTTTTTAGTCTCAAGAACTAAAAAGTCCCTAAATCAAACAGGACCTAACATTCTGCTACTGCCAGAAGGCTGACCAGTTCCTTACACCATATATCACTAGTAATTTCCAACAGAATCATGGTAATTTCGGTAGTTAAGAAAAGCAACATATCATTTTCACCCAATAAATAACCACCAGCCCACCACAGATGCAGACACAGATTGTAGGGTCCAACAGTGGACACGTAATGCAGTAGTAGGAGTACACATCAGCAGACGTCTAGAACTGGGCCCTCTCCTCCATTTTCACTCACGCCAAAAAGCCAAAAAGGAATTAAAAAAAAAAAAGAAAAAGGAGAGGAGAGGAATTTCTCGTACTGTACCTGATAGCAGGTGACGGTCTGGAAGCAGCGAAGCTCCTGCGTGAAATCAGGCAACCCGATGGTATGATGCAGGATCCTATTACTCCCGTAGTCGTTGCTGTTGGGCCCGCCGACGATGCACACGACGGGGAGGTTCTCGCTGAAGGCGCCCGCGACGCCGTTGATGGCGCTGAGCCCGCCCACGGTGAAGGTGACGGCGCAGGCGCCCACGCCGCCGCCGCGCGCGCGGGCGTACCCGTCCGCCGCGTACGCCGCGTTCAGCTCGTTGCAGCAGCCCACGAGGCGGACCCCGGACTCCGCCTCTAGCTCGTCCAGGAGCGTCAGGTTGAAGTCACCCGGCACCGTGAACACGTCCCGCGCACCCACCTCCGCCAGACGCCGCGCTAGGTGACGCCCCAGCGTCGCGTCGCGTGGGGCGGAGGTGGACCCGGACGCCGGCAACGGCGCCGCCGCGTCGGAGGCGGCCGGGACGGAGCCGATCGCCGTGTCCATGGCGGCGCGGGAGTGGAAGGTTCGGGCGACGAAAAGGTGGCTTCTGTGTTGGTGGCGACTTGGCGTGGCGAGCCGAGGAGGATGGATGTCCGGCGGCGGCTTGGAGTCTGGTACTTATGGTGGAGGTGCGTGGGGCCGGGATGTCAGCGTCTCAGCGAGGCTGCTAGAAGAGATGGCGCTGTGCTTGCGTGACAAGTAGCAGTAGGAGGAAGGGTCAGATGCCAGACGGCATTGCAAATCCGGGGGCCGGCACCTCGTCGGAAAGCTTTTTTTTTTTCTTGGGCTGCAAACTGGTGGAGTGCTAATAGTAGCTCTATCTATTCCCAGAAAACATCTAATTTTTAGATTTGAATTAGACTTAAACTTAACTTAAATTTAAAATCGGTAATGTACGTACGGCCGGCCTAGTAGAGCAAAACAAGACGCGTTTCAAACTGTGAGCGGAGAGCAGCATAAGAAATGATAAAAAAAAATACATCCACTTAACATAGGTACAGTGTGGGGCATGCATGTGCTGTTCAATACTAGCTAGTACGGTAATCATAACAAAAAATACTAGTACGGTACGTGTCGTAGCTCGTACGTGTGTCGGATGCAACGTAGGTACAGTGGTGCGATTATATTAACGTAACGTAGGTATTAGTGTGCTGTTGGGTTCGAGGATAATCGAGAGACAGGTCGCAAGCGCAAAGTGGCAATGTGCTGTGTGGGGTTACGGCCGGTGTTGGCGCGCGCCCGTTGTTTCTGGAATGGGTTCGGGTCAGTCACGGAATCTTTCTAGAACTAGAACGGCTGGGCGGAGACGATCTGTGGAAATGCTTCGACACTTTTGACACCGTTGGATTGGAGGACCCAACAAATCGTGCACCACTGGGAGAAGGAGAACCGGTTCCTTTTTCTCCAGCATTTCTCTGCTTCTCACGACAGCATACCGTGGGCTAGTAGCTCGCGCAAGTCCCTTTGCTCGTGTCTAGGAGTCCGTACGTACCACTCTAGCGGGTAGTTGTTGTTGACGGTTCCGGTAGTCGTTGTTTTTTTTTTTCTCACCTTTTTGGTATCGTTTCATTTGTCTAATATACAGATATTCTTTTTATATCTATCTATATATATATCTTATCTTCAAGTGTGAATAATTTCTTCCCTCTCATGTTTTAGTGTTTGATTGCCGGCTCCTAAAATTTAGTCCATACCACATCCGACGAGTATTAAATATAAATCATTACAAAATTAATCGCACTTATTGAAAATAATTTGCAAAACGAATATAGTCAACCTTACAAAACTAATCACACATACTGAAACTAATTTGCGAAACGAATATAGTCAACCTAATTATTAGTCCATCGTTTGATAATGTGGTGCTATAGTAAACATACGTTAACGATCGATGGATTAATTAGCACTACTACTAAAATGAACTTCCGTAGCGGTTTTTTTTAATTTTCCGTGGCGGATTTTAAAACCGCCATGAAGCTAGGGTCACGATTAATCGAGAGATTTTCGTGACGGTCATTTTGGTCCCCAATAACCGCCATGGTAAATATAAACCGTGGTGGTTTTTTAACAATAACCGCCACGGTTAATCATAAAAAATAAAAAAAAAGAAAACGAAAAGCCCAGACCTAACCCTAATGGGCCAGATCTGGGCCGCCGCCGTGTCGGCGTTTCGAGGAACGGCGGGTGCCTCGGGTGCCGGCAATAAAAAATTTGTAGGCCGCGTGCCTCCTCCCTCGATGGCGTAGCACAAGATGGACACGGGGCGGGCGGTTTATCCCGGTTCGAAGCCAACGGGGCCCTCGTCCAAATGGGGTGCGTCACGCTCGTGTTATCTCGCGCTCAAAGGTGAGCCTGCGGTAGGGGTCTGAGGCGGTCGTGTGGGAGAGAAGCGGTCTCAAGCCCCACGATCGTGGTTATGGTGGTAGTGGTGAGCGCTTTTCTCGTGTGAGCCGGAGTTAAAAATGGGGTCGAACCTTTTTCTAATGAGACATTACTCCCCTTTTATAGGAGAAGGAGAGAGATAATGTTTACATTGGTGGTTGCCCTAGGTGGCTAATTCCCCGAGGCTGCACTGGTTGCATGTGCGTTGCCGGGGCGCGGGGCGGGTTTGAACGTTGCCTCGACGAAGACACGCGTCCGATCCAATGGCGGACGTGCCGTTCCACGGCGCAGCCCCGAGGGTCCTGTGAGGCGTCCCTCACAGTCCGCATGGCGAGGGCCGGTCCCAGTGGTTGCTGCCATGTGTGTCAGGTGCCCGAGGTCCGCCCAACGTGGCGTTTTGACGGTGTTCGGGGAAGTGAACGAGTGTCATCTTGGTTTCCGTGCGGGTGGCGTAACACGTCACTAGTTCAAAGATTGTGTCCCATCAGTCGGATTGGGGAGGCGATTCGGCAGGTCGATTTGACTGGGCGTAATCGATGGCACTGGCGCCTCGCCTGCCGTGCGACCGCATTGAATGCGGCGGTTTCCCTTCCTCCGGACGGAACCTCCCACGCCCGAGGGTCGGCGACCCTAGACGGGCTAGTTGGGCTGCCTCACCCGAGGATGGAGAGCTGGTCTCCCTCGGGCGAGGCGGAGTTTTTGCGCCCGAGGGTGGTGAGCTAGGCCACCCTCGGACGAATCGGAGATTTCCCCCGGGGCTGGTGAGCTAGGCCAGCCTCGGGCGAATCGGAGACGTGTGGTCGAGCCCGAGCCATGGTTTGATCGCGGTCGGCGTGGAACGTCGTGGTTCGGCTGTTCGGGTAGAGGTCCTTGACCTTGTCCTTCGTGAGCGTAATAAGCTCTGTACGTCGTAGTGACTCCATTCGGGCCGCTCGTGGGCCGTTCGTGGGCTGCTCCGTCGTCATGTAAACGTCGTGGCTCAATGGCCTGGTCCATCGTTCGTCGGGCCGTCCCTCCGTGCGGGATGATAGCAGGCTAGGTTTTACTGGGCCTTGGCAGGCCGACAAATTCTCGTAGTTTGAGAATGTCTCGAGGCCCAATATTTAGGTCCCCGACAGTAGCCCCCGAGCCCCCGAGCGAGTGAGGACTCGCCCGGGTTCTGCGTTCCCGTCGCCTTGTTGTTTCGGGGTGGTTCGTCTACAAAGGGTGCGGCGAGCGCGAAGCACTGTGTAGTGCCCCGAGGCCTCGAATGGAATGGCGGATTCCTTCGAGGTCTTTTATGTCTCGCACGCGGCAAGACTTCAAACAGCTCTTAAATTGCGCTTGTTTGTGCGGAGTGTGTTTGTTTTTTTTTTTGGGCGGCTGAGGCCCGCACTTATGTGCGCAAGGTCGACCCAGGCCTCCTCGACTTTGATCATACGCTCCTCTGTCGCCCTCCTGAAAGGGAGGAGGAGGGGAGACACGTCACAATGCCCTGTAAGCCGAATGTGTCGTGCTCCGGTGAGCGTTGTAGCGGGTCTGTTTAAGCGGGGTGCCCGTGCCCTTGCCGGAGCAAGGGTCGGCTATGTGATCCGGATTCACCCCATGAGAACCTCGGGACCGCTTAGCGGATCCGGGGTTTGGGCGACCAACCCCCCGAGGGCCTGTGGGCCTCCCACGGATGGGACATCTCTATAAGCGAAGACCAGCGGGCCTTAAACACGTTCAGAAATCCAGGCCCCCTGGGGGGGCGGGTATAGCTGGTTGTGCATTTCCCTCCCGTCCCCGGCTCGGGTTATCCCGAGGCGGCCCCGTAGAAACCCGTGGGCCCAGCCCGGCAACCTCTGGAACGTAGGGTGTGTCACCCGAGGCTCGTTTGGTTTCCGCCGGGCGGGGAACCGTCATCGGGCCCGACTTTTTGCCCCTTAGGGTCGGGCGCCTGCTTGGGTATGGATGGCCCGACGGTTTACCCACGGCCGGGAGGCGAGGCGTCTCCTCGCCGCTCGAGGCGGCGTGCCTGTTCAAGTCCGATGGGATGTGGCTGCGGCTTCCCCGTCGGGGCGGAGATCGAGGGCACCGTCAAGGTGCATTAATGCCCTTGACGGTTCCACCGCGCGCGCCGAGCCGTTGGATGAGCGGTTTCCGTTCCATCGTGGGCCGTCCATTCCGTGAGTCGGGCTCGATTGCCCAGGCCGGCGGTTTGCCTTCCCTTCCCTATAAATATGGGGGGTGCCGCGGATATAGTTGCTCCCTTGCTCTTTGCCATCGCCTTCTTGCCTTCTTTGCTTGCAGCAAAAATCGGGAGATAGAGAGATAGTGTGGGAGAGATTAAGGGAGAGATTCACTTGCCTTGCGCTCGTGTGATCGGTGTTGCTAGCGGTTTCCACCCTTCATCTCCCTTTCATCCATGGCTCGGTCGGGTAGTGGTGACGGCGCGAGGGAGGTGCTCGGCGCCGAGCCGTGGCCGAGGTCGACGGCGACGGAGGAGAAACTTCAGCGCTGGTCGAGGAAGGGCTCCTCCCCCCCGCACCGACGGCCGCGGCCGGAGTGGATTGCTCCAGTTGGACCGAGGAGGAGCTTAACCCTCGTGGCGGCTCGTGGTGAGCCGATGGATCTTCACCGCGTGGCCCGGATGCCGGCGGGTCGGTTCATCCGGGCGATCCTCCACTACTATGAAGTCGAGCTTCACCACCTGCCCCCGAACTCGATCTCCTAGGCCGCCATCTTCGTCACCCTTTGTGAGGGATTCCTGGGGATCGAGCCGCATTGGGACCTCTGGTTGTGGTTTTTCAAGGCGGACCTTACTACGCATCGGTGGTGCGGGGGCCAGCCACGGAGGGCATTGCGCGTTGGTGGTGCGCGGCGCTCCAAGTCCGCCGCGGGAGCGCACGAAGCCGAACCGAGCTGATGGGTACATCCTATCCAAGCTCACCTCCTCGAACAAGGGATGGCAGGATCGGTGGTTCTACCTCCGCAACGATGGGAACGCGCTCCCTGCGTACACCGGGCGGGTCCTCAAGCATCGCCGCGAAGTGGAACGGGGTCCCCCTCGGAGGATCACCATCGGTTGGAAGGCTGAGGCGGGGCGGTCCTGCGGCTCCGGGGGGGAGGTGAACGCTGCCGCCGTGGTTGCCGCCTTTCACCGGCGTCGGTTGCTGCCGTTGATGGCTCGCCCCCTGCTCATGTGCAAGATGGCGCCTGACGCCGCCGGTCTTGACGCGTCTTGGATGTCGCCTTACGCTTTCCACCGATGGCTTGGCCAAGAGGGGTGAGGGATGCGTTGGGGTCCAACACCCCGACACATATCCCCTGTGAGATCCCCATGCGCCCTGCCGGGGTATATGTCCCCCGGTAAGTACTTCTTGGCCGGTGTCCTTGCATTGCTTCGGTGCATTGTTACCATGGCGGTTCTCACTTTTTCCTCCTCGCAGGGTCGTATCAACTACCGTGACTCTCCTCCTCCCGTACCAGATTTGGACGCCGACCGCCGGGCTGCGAACCGTGCTCGGAACGAGCTGCAGAGGGCCCTGGCACTGAAGAAGGAGGAGAAGAAGAAGAGGAACGTGGCTCGTGAGAAGCGCCGGGTCGAGCAACGGAAGGCGGGCGAGTCGCCGATACCTCGACCACCGAGGGGACGACAACCCGGAGGATGAGTTCTGTGTGAACTCGTCGATGACGACATGGCAGCTCGGCTGGACCGAGCCATGGGGCTCCCCGACCCGGTCGGGGCTCCATTACGAGCTGAGCCCAGCACGAGGCGTCGGGAACTGGCGGCACCCGTGCGCCCGAGGGTTCTTGCGGCCGGGTCCTCGGGACCATTGGTGTTGGCCACGCGTCGGCACCTCGGCGTCGCGGTGAGGCCCGAAGGGAAGAACCGACGCCTCCCGCCCGCAGTACCTCGGCGTCGCGAAGGCACGGTTCGGGGATGAGCCGGCGACCCCATGTCGATCCGGCCCGTGCGGACGGCGTCGTGGGGGGAGACGGGCGCTCGCGTCGAGTGCGACGCCGAGGTCGCAGCCATCCCGAGCCTCGGCCGTGCGCCGAGGGCGATCCCTCGGGCCGTGAGTTTCCTTTCGCCTTTGCAATCTTGATTTTCTTCCGACGTATGGTTGCCTTGTTTTGGCGTGCGCTTGACTTTAGGAAACGGGGGCCGCCGTTATACGCACCCCAAGAAGGCCCTAAAGGCTAGTGCACAATCCTCCGCCGGCGCGAGCCGGGGTCGTCGATAAAGATGCCTCACGGCTGCGTCGAGTCCTCCTGTGGCGCCGGCCCAGAGCCCCAGTGGGGTCGGTCCACGACCCCGTCCGCCGAGGGGCGCGCCCGGTCTGACACCCATGGTGGCGATGGTGGGTTGGCTGCCCAGCCGATGGTGATCGGCACGGAGAGCTCGGTCGCGCCACGGGACACCAGCTCGGTGCCAGAGCAAGTGGCGCCGCCCGAAGGAGGAGGTCGTGCCGCCGCCCACCCCGAGGAGGCGGTCCCCCTTTGTTCGGGAGTTCGTGAAGAGGAGCTCTTCGGCGGCGGAGACGCCGCAGATCTCCGCTTTGTTCCGCGCTCGCTGACCCGGGGCGCCGCGAGCCGTACAACCCCGACTTCCCGCTGCTCCACGTGTCCGGGTTCGGCGGCCCCTGGCGGCGTCGTCTTCGGCCATGACGAGGGGCGGTGCATGTGGTCGACTCAGAGGCCCCCCGGACTTCTGCGGTCCGGGTTCCCAGGCTGCGGGAGCCGCCGGTGGGGGAGATGTATCCCTCGAGCCAACTCGGCCAAGGCAATCCCGCCTCGACCCTGGGCGAAATGCCCGGGGCCCCGCTGTCGTGGTTGTTGATGATCGTCCCGAGGTCTTGGAGTGGAGGACCCATGAGCGAGATCCGTCGGTGGGCGCCGAGGGCCTAGCGAGGATCGGGAGACCATAACCGGCCGTCTCGCGGAAGTCGACGCGGTAAGTATCTTGATGGCCATCCCCCGCTGCATGTCCTTTGTATTTGCGTCTTGATGAGTAGTATTGTCGTTCGCAGACTCTCCGTCGCTTCCCGGAGAAGTCCGAGCTCCTTCGGCGGAACGTCCCGAACTGGAATGCCCTTGGTCAAACTCGGGTGAAGTTGATCGAGGCCCCGGGCGAGACCTCCCCGGCTTGCTGCCCTCGCCGAGGAGGGGAGTCCCAGCGACAGGCCCTAGCGGCGAGCTTGTCAAGGCCAGTCCGAGGCCGACAAAGTTTGGGCCGTCGAGATGGCTCGGATGAGCCAAGACTTCCGAGGGCGCCCGGAAGCGGTCTCTCCGTGCCCTTGGGAAGGCCATGACGAGCGGGACAGGTCCCGGGAGGAGGCGAAGAAGCGCGGAGATGTGCGACGCCCCTAAACACCCGCATCGGGAGCTGGTGTCCGAGGGGGAAACCCTCGGGAAGGAGAAGGACCAGCTCCAAAGGTCGCTGCGGCCCGAGCATGGCGTCATCTTTGGGCCGGCAACCGGTGCCAAGGTACGTCTTATCCCCGGTGGGCTTTGTCACCTTCGATTTCATCGCCTCGCTGATATTGTCTTGGTGGTTGTTGCGGAGGCGGAGAAGGTCCGACCGAGGCCGCGTGAATACCGCGCCACGCCGCCCAAGGGCTCGGAGCGGGAGCGGTGTCGCGCCGGGAGCTAGAAGAGGCCCCGTCGGACTTCTCCGTCGCCGGGGCGGACAACCCGGAGGTTGGGCCCTCGGCTCGCTTGCCGCTGAGCGCCGGTCGGTGGATTCCTTAGGTCCGGCGGCCGAGCGCCTTCCGGAATGGCATTCGCACATGCCTAGCGGTGGTCCGCTCCCACTTCCCGATGGAGTCCAAGACGCCGGGACGGTGTCGCGAAGGGCTTCTTCCTCGGCTCCGATGGCGGGAGGAGGTTGATCCCGCCGAGAGGGATGCCGATGCCGCCAAGACCCAAAGTCTATATAACTTTGTGGATGGCGCCGCGACTCTGCTGTCCTCGTTTTGAGGGCGAGTGTGTCCCCCGTACTCCCCATAGAGTCCACCTATGAGGCGGACACGGAGATGGTGGACGCCATGTCCAGAGAATGCGCCGACGGGTCCGACGCCACCCTCGGGAGAAGCGGCCCGCGGGCGTTGCTCATGCCGGCTTCCTCGTTGGCCCGGCCGTGAGGCGCAAGTAGATGAGGCCTCCCTTGCCCCCGATCCTTCCTTGCATGAAAAGATTGGAGCTTGTGAGATGGATGTGTATAAACAATGGCGCCGCCCGAGGTCTATGGCCTTAGCGGGTGCACTTATGTTTTAAGGTTGTGTTCCCGAATCTCTTGTTTATTGTGTGGCCGAAGTCGCTTGCTTTCTCCGCTCGCGAGATAGTAACCGTGGACACCATCGGGGCGCTCCATACGGGTGCCACTAGGGGCGATCCGCTTGCCTCGGTTATCTTGCTTTGGATTTGTGCGTCGCGCGACCTTCGCAAACTTAAACGATTAATTCGAAATGCGTGAGAAAACTTTTTCCCGAAAAAGTTTTGAAAAAAAGAAAAGGAGGGGTCCCAGGGGGGGCCCCCATGTAGCCCCCCGAGGAGTTTTAGTCTTGTAATGGACGAGGCTAAGACTCCCTTAAGGTTTGCACGAGAAGTACTTTTTTCGTAAAAGATGTAGATCTTTTATTGAGCGAAAAAAAAAACACGTGTGTTTGACTTCTAGTGCGGAATTTAAGGGTAGAAGCGACGTAGGCTGTTCTATGTTCCGGGCGTTGGAGTAGATTTCGCCCTTCTCGTTCTTCGGCTTGTAGGTCCCGGCCTTAGTATTTCGGGCGATGAAATAAGGCCCTTCCTGTGGCGTGAGTTTGTGACGCCCTTTGTTGTCTGTTTTTCGGCCCGAGCACGAGGTCGTTGACTTGGAGCTCCCGGGTTTCAGCCGCTTGGCGTGATATTTCTTGCCCAGCCCGCTGATATCTTCTTGAGAGCGCGAGGGCGCAACGTCTCGGGCCGTCAACTTGGTCTATGGAGTCTTGCCTCGCTGCTTTGGTTGCCTTGCTCGGTGTAGGCTCGCAGCCTCGGGGGACCCGTATTCTATGTCCGTGGGGCGGGATTGCCTCGACCCCATAGACTAGAAAGAACGAGCTGAATCCGTGGGGCTCGGCTTTTAAGTCGTTCGAAGGCTCCATAGAACCAATGGCAGCTCCCGGTACCACCTTTTTCTTTATCTTGGTTCACTGATTGAAAATTCTTGGCTTGAGCCCTTGTAGGATCATGCCGTTGGCACGCTCCCACTTGACCGTTGGTCTTCGGGTGAGCTACGGCCGGTATCGACCCGGATGCCATAGTCGTCACAAAAGTCAAGGAATTTCTTCCCCACGGTTGGTTCCGTTGTCCGTGATGATGGAGTTCGGGACTCGAAACGGGGAGATGATATCCGTAAAGAATTTCACCGTTTCCACATTGAGGGTTCACCACGGGTCAGGCTTCAATCCATTTGGAGAACTTGTCGATGGCGACTAGGGCGTGAGTGTGTCCTCCGGGGCGCCCTTTTCAGGGGTCCAATCATGTCGAGTCCCCACAATCGCAAATGGCCACGTAAGTGGTATGGTTTGCGGTGCTTGAGCCGGGAGATGAGTCCTGGCGTAGAATTGGCATTCCTTGCGGTGCACGCACGACTAGATTTGCGTCCCGTACCGCGAGGGCCGATGAAGCCTTGCTGAAGACTTTACCGACTAGAGTCCTCGGGCGGCGTGGTGACCGCATTCCCCTCGGTGTGTGTCTTCGAGCAATTCTTTTGCCTTCAGGGTATGCATCGCATGTACACTCCCGAGGCTCCTCTCTTGTAGAGTTCCCTTTTTTTCTCCAATTAGGCGCAAAGGATTTGGCCCTTCGGGCCAGCGGCGGCACCGGTCTTGTCCTCGGGCGGCTCACCTCGGGTGAGGTACTCAACGGCCCGCTTCCTCCGGTCGGGGGGACGGGTCGACCCGCCATTGCTTCCCGGCGTGGCACGCCTGGGCGCCTTCTTGAGCCCAGGGGTATTTTCAAGGGTGCGTACTTGACCGAGGGTTCGTTGAGATCTCGGGTAGAATGCGTTCGGGGAACGATACCTCGGGTTCTTTGCGACCTTGGCGAGCTCATCCAGCGGCCTCATTGTACGCTTTGGGTGTGTGTTTGTGCTTTCGAGTCCATGGAATTTTTCCTCCGGCTTGCGCACTTCTCGGCAATACGCCTCCATCTTGGTCGTGGCACGCCGAGAGCTTTCATGACTTGGTCGATGACCAACCTGCGAATCCCCCGGTTTCCAACCGGATTCGAGGTCGCCGCGATCCGGAGACCATTGACCCGGCGCCTCGTATTCTGCGGCGTTGTTGGAGGCGGAAAAATGCGGCCGGATGGCATACCTCGTGTGAACCCGAGGGGTGAGATGAAGAGCAAACCAGCCCCCGCGCTGCCTTCATCATGGATCCATCGAAAAACATGGTCCAGCCTCGGCCCGGATGGGTGCGGGGGTAGGCGTATCGGTCCATTCGACCACAAAGTCGGCTAGGACACGGGACTTGATCGCCTTTAAGAGGCAGGACGATATGGTTTCGCCCATGAGCTCCACCGCCCACTTCGCCACTCTTCCCGTGGCCTCTCGGTTTTGGAGAATCTCCCCGAGGGGGACACCAGGACACCACGGGGTGCGCGAGGAAGTAGTGACGGTTTTCTTCGCGTTAGTGCGATGGCATACGGTGGTTTTGCGCATGCGCGAATACCTCGTCTTGGTGTCGAAAAGCACTTCAGCGATGAAGTAAACGGGCGTTGTGCGGCAACGTGTGCCCCTCTTCCCGACGCTCCACTACGACCACCAGCGACCACCACGGGTAGTGGCGGTGGCGATATAAGAGCAAGGTTTCTCTGGATTTGGCGGTACCGGGACCGGTGGGTTTGTCGAGCTTCTTGAGGGTTGTCGAGGGCCTCTTCGGCCTCGGGGGTCCAAAAAGCGCTCGGACTTGCGAAGGAGTCGGTAGAGGGGCGGGCCCTTCTCCCCCCGAGGCGTGAGATGAACACCTTAATGAAGCCCGCAGCCCATGACCTTACGTACTCCCTTGAGGTCTTGGATCGGACCCATCTTGGTGATTGCGTCCACCTTGGTCGGGTTTGCTTCGATGCCTCGTTGAGAGACAATAAAGCCCAACAACATCCCTCGGGAACCCCAATACGCACTTCTCGAGGTTGAGCTTGACTCCCTTCTTGTTTAGGCACTCGAAGGTTTCCCGAGGTCTCCCACGAGGTCCGACGTTTTCTTGGATTTGACCACAATGTCATCGGCGTAGGCTTCCACTATCCGCCCGATGAGTTCCCGAAGATGATTTGCATGCATCGCTGGTATGTTGCGCATGGCGTTCCTCGGCCGAAGGGCATGGTGAGGTAGCAATACATCCCGAAGGGTGTTATGAACGAGGTCGCGAAATGGTCGGACTCTTTCATTTTGATCCGTGAAACCGAATACAGCGTCAAGAAAGGACAACGTTTCACATCCCGTGGTGGAGTCGACAATTTGGTCGATTCAAGGTAAAGGAAAAGGAACTTTCGGACATGCTTTGTTGAGACTAGTGTAGTCCACACACATCCGCCATTTCCCATTCTTTTTCTCTACTAATACAGGATTAGCTAACCACTCGGGGTGGAATACTTCTTTTATAAATCCGGCCTCCGGCGACTTGTGGATCTCCTCGCCGATGATCTTCCGGCTTGGCGTCATCGAAGCGCGCAAGCGGCGCATGGCCCGGCTTTGAGCCCGGCGGATGTCTAGGGAGTGCTCGGCGACAACCCTCGGTATGCCCTAGCATGTCAGGGGTCCCCATGCAAACGTCACGGGCGTTCGCGCGGAGGAAGTCGGCGAGCACGCGCCTATTTTGGATCAGTCCGAGCTGATGGTCGGCGACTTCTCCTTCGGGTTCTTAGGATCGAGTGGGATCTTCTTTGTGCCCGGGGCTCGAAGCTCCGGCGCGGCGCTTGGCCTCGTGCTCGGTCGCGATTCGTCAAAGCTTCTTTTAACGTCGGCAATGAGTGCCTCGGCAATGGCGGTGCCTCGGCGTATTCCACGCCTCCACGTCGCACTCATATGCGTGATGGTGTGAGGGCCGGTGGTGATGACACCCTTTGGCCCCGGCATCTTGAGCTTGAGGTGCGTGTAGTTCGGGGACATCCATGAACTTGGCGTAACAAGGCCGTCCGAGGAGTGCGTGGTAAGTACCGCGGACCCCAAGAATCTCAAATGTGATAGTCTCCCACACTGAAGTTCGAGGGGTCTCAAAGCATACCGGCAAGTCAATCTGCCCGAGGGGCTTAAGTTGCTTGCCGGGGACGGCGCCATTGAATGCCGGCCCTCCGGGGCGGATCTTGGACTTGTCTACCCCGAGGAGGTCGAGGGGTTTCTTCGAGATGAGGTTGAGGTCGCTCCCTCCGTCCATAAGGACCTTGGTGAGCCGAGTGTTGGCGATGATGGGATCCACCACCGGTGGATAAGCCCCCGTTCGGGATGTCTTGGGGTGATCCGACCGGTCGAAGGTGATGGCCTGGTCCGACCACTTGCGCGCCTTCGGGGTTGTCGGCTCGTGGCGTAGACCTCCCGACGCTCCTTCTTTGCTGCCCGCTGGACATGTTCTTTGTCTTTGCCGCCGAAGATCATGAAGCGGGTTGTTCACCTTCGGGAACTCCTCGTTGCCCTTGGTGCCACCCTCGGGAGCCTCTTCCTCTTCACCCTCGGGGATGGCTTTGAGCTTGGCGAAATGTTGGCGTACCTTCTTGCACTCCCCGGGGGCTATGCTTGGCCGGGTAGCTATGGTTGTGGCACGGGCTTCTTGAGCATGTCGTCGAAGGTTTCTTGTGGCGGGGCCGGGGCCCCTGCGGTCGACCGCGACCACCATGTCTTCATCGTCTGCTTGGGCGGCATGGCCCTTGCCCTTGCGGCTCTTATCCTTTTCTTCTTCTTCCCGCTCTCCCGGGTTGAGATCCCTCGGGCTCCTCTTCCTTGAGCTTCCCTTGCCCGAGCCCTCGATTGAACGAGCCCCGACCCGGCCTCCTCACCGGGCGAACTTGGTGGCGATGTCCATCGGTTCGTTTGCCTCGGTTGGAGTCCGGCGCCCAGCTTCTTCCGCGAGGTCTCGGCATGAGGTGCCGGCCAAGAAGGCCCCTATGACGTCGAATCCGTCACATTGGGGAGCTCGGTCCGTTGCTTGAGAAACGCCGGATGTAGTCGCGGCGAGGGATTCGTCGGACTTTGTCGGCAGTTCCGAAGGTCGGAAATTTCCGGCGCGGATCACGTGCCTTGAAAGTTGCCTTTGAAGGTCCTTACCAAATCCGTCGGTTGGATATGAGGTTGGGCGGAAGGTGTTCGACCAAGCTCTGGCGGACTTCGGAGAGAGTGCGAGGGCGAATTCACGATTATCACCTTGTCATCATGTGCCCGCAACCGGCGAGGCCGGCCGATGTCGTCCGGCCATACCTCGGGGCGAAGTTTCTCCCGTATATTTCTCGAGGTGGCTAGGTGGCCTGAAACGTGCGGGGAGTGGTGCTCTCCCGATGTCCCTTGTGAAGGCTGTGGCCGGGAGGTTACGGGGGTACCCTCGGTCTTCACGGCGTGCATGGGCGTCTCGTCCGCCGTCGCCCACGGTGGGCTACCTCGCCAGCGTGCTCGTTGTCGCTCGATCTCGTCCCCGGGTCGGGTGCACCTCGGTGACGGTCTTGGCGGGGTCTTCCATACGATCCCGACCGGGGCGGTTCTTTGCGGTTGTCGTTCGAGCGCTCCCGGGACCGGGCCTTGCCGAGCCGGCTTTTGCTCAGGTTGGTGAGCCTTGTCGGCTTTGTCCGGACTCTCCTCGTCGCCGCGATGTCACGGCCCCGATCTCGGAGGCCGAGCTCTCCGCTTCCGTTATGCCTGGCGCCCTATCAAGGAGATGCCGCGAGGCCTTCCCGACGCGTCTTCCCTCGGTAGAGGGGCTGGGCATCCTCGCGATACCAACATGGCTCTTTGCCGCTACGTTGAGGCTTGCTGCGGTTGAGCGGGGCTGCTATGTCGGGAAGGTGTGGCGCTCCATTGGCGTTGCGATCGCCGCCTCCGGGGGCTGAGGTGCTCTCGGGGCCGGCCCACGGCCCGGGCTGTTCCCGTTGAATGTTCCGCTCGGTCGTCGAAGTCGGCGCGGATTCGCCCGAATCGGTTACGCAAGTCTTGCGGTTGTGCGTTAGCGGCCGCGGTATTAGGTAATCGCTACCGGGCTGACGGGGCGGAAGCGGTACGGGGCTTCGCCCGTGGCGGCGCGTCCACGCCGTCCTCGCCGACACGCGTCGGTGAATCGACCATCTTGCGGCGGGACCTCGGCGTTGAAGCATTCCCTCGTGGGGTCATAGTATTCGTCTTCATCGTCGGTGCAAGGGGCGCCGAATCGTGGATGAAGTTCTGTTCTGCGGGCGGTAGGCGTGTCCCTCGGCTCAGGCCGGAGGCCCCAATCGAACCCGGAGGGAGGCGGCATGAAGCGGGGGTCAGTCCCGCATCCCCTCGAGAAGGATGCGCCTCGAGTGCATATCCATGGGGTAGCGTTCCCGTGGAGAACGACGGGAGGCCTGGCCCGTGCTCTCTGACAAAGGCTTCGGCGAGGTTTTTCGGCGCTGCGTGGATTCACCGGACTCTCTCGGTATGACCGAGCCGGAGGCGTTTTTCCCGATGATTTGGGTCGGGGGCATCCTTCCACGAGTGGACGCGAGGTGCGGATCTTCCCGAGGCCTAGGGTTCCTGGGAGCCCTTACGCAAGTCGGCCAGGAAATGTCGACGGTTCGAATCCGTTGCCTGGGCGCCTTTGCGCCGCCGGTGGTTCGCCTTTGCCCGCCTCGCTGCGACGACCGTGATGGTGGGCACGCCCGTGGTGGCGATGGCGCTCTCCCCTCCAAATAGGTAGATCGGCGAAGGATCATCTCGTAGTCGTGGCCGGCGTCACGAATGCCGGCGATTCCGAAACAAAGGGAGTTCAGCGGGGGAGCTCACGTCGACGACGGGGGGTGGAAACGGCGGAAACGCCATGAGGGTTGGTGGAGATCTTGGATTGCACACAGCGTCCCCCTACCCGCGGTTCGCCAACCGCCGGCGTTTTTGAGGAACGGCGGGTGCCTCGGTGTCGGCCCGATAAAAAAATTTTAAGCTGGCGTCTCGGCGGTTTATCCCGGTTCAAAGCCAACGGGGCCCTACGTCCGGCGGGGGTGCGTCACGCTTCGTGTTATCTCGCGCCTCAAAGGTGAGCCTGCGGTAGGGATTCTGGCGCCGTGTGGGAGAGAAGCGGTCTCAAGCCCCACGATCGTGGTTATGGTGGTAGTGGTGGCAGTTTTCTCCGTGTGAGGCGGAGTTGAAAATGGGGTCGAATCTTTTTTCTAATGAGACATTACTCCCCCTTTATAGGAGAAGGAGAGAGATAATGTTTACATTGGTGGTTGCCTAGGTGGCTAATTCCCGAGGCCGCACCGGTTGCATGTGCGTTGCCGAGGGCGCGGGCGGGTTTGAGCGTTGCGACGGAGGAGACACGCGTCGGATCCAATGGCGGACGTGCCGTTCCTGGCCCGCGGCCGAGGGTCTGTGGAGGCGTCCCTCACGATCCGCATGGCGAGGCCGGTCCCGGTGGTTCTTTGCCATGCGTGTCGTGTGCGAGGGTGCGGCCCAACGTGGCGTTTTGCCGGTGTTCGGGAAGTGAGCGATGTCATCTTGGTTTCGTGCGGGTGGCGTAACACGTCCAGCGGTTCGACGTTGTGTCCCATCGGTCGGATTGGGGAGGTGATTCGGTCGATTTGGATGGCGTGTCGATGGCACTGGCGCCTCGCACTGCCGTGCGACCGCGTGAATGCGGCGGTTTCCCTTCCTCCGGACGGAACCTCCCACGCCCGAGGGTCAGCGACCCTAGACAGGCTAGTTGGGCTGCCCTCACCCGGGATGGAGAGCTGGTCTCCCTCGGGGCGAGGCGGAGTTTTTGCGCCCAGGGTGGTGAGCTAGGCCACCCTCGGACGGAATCGGAGATTTCCCGGAGGCGGTGAGCTAGGCCCCCGGCCTCGGAGGCGGAATCAGGAACGATGTGGTCGAGCCCGAGCCATGGTTTGGATTGCCGGTCGGCGTGGAGCGTCGTGGTTTCGTTGATCGATAGAGGTCCTTGACCTTGTCGCCCGTGAGCGTAATAAGCTGCACGCGTCATGGTGACTCCATTCGGGCCGCTCATGGGCCGTTCAGTGCTGCCCTCGCTCGTCATGTAAACGGCGTGGCTCAATGGTTCGTCCATCGTTCGGTCGGGCCGCCCCTCCGTGCTGATGATAGCGGGCTGGGTTTACCGGGCCTTGCGGTCGGCAAATTCTGTGGTTTGAGAATGTCTCGAGGCCCAATATTTAGGTCCCCGACACCGGGCGCTGGATTCGCCGCAAGGGACGGGTCGCCGCCGCCGCATGGTCCGGCGCCGGGATCCGCCGCCCCGTCCTGCGCGCGAGGGCGGCTTATCGCGCTTGACTTGTCGCGACGCCGCGCCACGCTTTGAATGCGGGGGCGCCGCCCCAGCTGGATCGCTACCCGAGCGCGCCGCCGCGCTGGAGGCGCCGCCGAGACGCCGGCCGCCCGCGCGGGATCGCCCCCGAAGACGCCGCCGCCTTGATCCTCGCCGCCGGGCCGCCGCCGTGCTTGTGGCCCTCTTGCCGCCGAGGTGAGAAGGGGGGGGGGTCGTCATCGAGCGGAGGCGGGAAGGGGAGGGGGCGCGTCGGAGTGTAGTGGACCGAAAGTGTGCTTTGCGTGGGGATGAGTGGTGGACTGTGAAACTAGGGTTGAGATTGTATATAGACAAGTTGCTAGTAGGCTGAGTGGGCTCCGGATGGTGGGCCCGCGATTTACCATGACGGCTATTTTCCATTAACAGTGGCGGTTTTGTAAAATAACCACCACCGGTTAATGTCTATTTTTGGTGACGGTTATTTTATAATAACCGCCACGGTTAATGGATTAACCGTGGCGGTTTTTTCCCCGGGGTGTGCCATGCCACCTATTTTTCGTGGCGGTTTCTCAAATGCCCGCCACGAAAAATAATCCGAACACCATACAAAATCAATCCCGCAATAGTGTAGGTTTAATATGTCCGTCTAGCAAATCAGTAACAACTTCTATAATTAGTTTTATTATTAGTAGTATCTCAACATCTGATGACATCATGTGACATCCGATGTGACACCTCCTAAAAAATTTAGTCCATACATCCAAACAACTTGTCTTTTTTTTTTTTTCCTAATGAATTGTCTTTGCACCGCCTATATCTTTTGTATGATCCGGATTCATAACTCTGTATATAGCCTATTTTACAAACTGTGCTCATACGAGTTAGAGCAATTTGCGTCCATCGATGATAATATGAAGTACAATTTTAACATGTATTTGCTTCCTTCTAATTGATAGTTAATATAATCAACACCTCTTCTATATATTTGATTCGATTAAGTGACTCTAACTACATACGTTCGGTAACTAGCTAAATAATCCCAACTACTTCTATCTAATTTTTAGACCAAGTTAGTAGTTGTTATTAGTGAGGTGACGACCAACGTTGGTAGCCAGATTGCCACATAGGACAAAGGAGTTATAAAGGTTAGGCCGTTAAGGTCATGCGAACATGACTAATCCACCTGTTTGTATTAGCTAGGCCTACTTACTAGTTGTTTCACCCTTCTCGTGTTAAACGGAGTGACAAAGGTACCACTTGGATGACCTAGAATTGCCGCAACAAACATCTTGTGGGCCTTTTGGTTTTAATTTCATATAGAAAAATATTGGAGAGAACCATAAGATAAATCAAGGTTGCTATTTATTTTTTTTAACTTATTAAAGTCACTATTTTCACAAGTAAATTATACTCAGTTCTTAAAGATGCTCTAACAACATAACATGAATTTATGTCATAGGGAGACTAGACTGAGCTCCTATGTTTTGTGCATTCTTGTGTGTGACAAACTGAGGGATAAGATTTTATTTGGACACTCTAACTATTAATAGATAGATTTATGAGAATCAGCTAATAGTTCTGGGTAGCTGCTAAAATATTTTGTACCACTTAAAAAAACGACGATCTATATTTTTTTTTAAGAAACAATTGATTTATTTCAAAAGTTCAATGAACTCAAGAGGAAATACAGGGGAAAAGTTTAAGGCCCTTTTCGCATGGACTGTTTTCTCCGTCTCGTGGGCGGCGGATCGCCCTTTCGGCCCGTTGGGTGCATACGTTTCTTTGGCCGTCTTGCGTGCCCTCGCGTCCTCTCTTCGTTCTCCAATCGGCGACTCCCCGATCGGGTTTGCGCGCCTCGTCGCTCCCATGCGTCGCCGCCCTAAGCGCTGCTCGCTCGCCCGCGCATCTGCCGCTCTCCGGCTGCTCCGCTGGTGGCCGGTTGGGCGAGGGCGACCGGCGGCGTGCGATCGGCGATAGGTGATCGCTTCTCTCGCTCTCTCTGTCTTCACGGTTCTGCGGCGGCGACTTTGTGCGTGTTCGTGTGGAGGCCGCCCGCGCCGCCTTCTCCGATTTGGCTTTTCCGCTCGTGCGAAAACTGGTTCCAGGTGGGTCACCGTGGTCGGATTTTTGCTGCGCCGCTCGGGCGCCGCCGCTGTGTGCTGCGGTTCTATAAACGCAGACCCGTTAACCCATTAGCCCGCAGCGATAAACCCCAATAGCCCGTTAATCCACCCCAATCGGTCTATCCGGATCATACACCCGCGAAGCAACAGCCCCGTGCGCCCCGTCTCTCTCAACTCTCAAGCCTCCTCCGGTCCTCCTCCCCCACCACTGTGCCTAGGGCTTGTACGGGCGCGTCAGGACCGCGGCCTCCGACGTCCCTGCACCGCCGTAGGTGCCCTCTTCGTGCCGCGCGGGCGCTGCCAAGGCGCCCTCGATATCTGGCATGCCTCTGAGCCGCTGCAGCCCCGTCGCCAGAGGGCTCGCCGTCGAGGAGGTCTGTCTCTACCCCTGTCTCCCCTCTGCCTCGAATGACGACAACCTCATGCCGCTTTTCGCCTATGTGGTTGTGTTAGCTAGATTGGTAATTTGATCCTGTTGATGCGTCCAAAGGTGTGCCGAGGATGTGGGAATTCTGGTTTTGCCGTACATAAGAAATGATTCAGAACTCCAGTTATCGATAATTAAGCCGATCTCACGGGTTTTGTTACTAGGGTTTAACATGACTTGCTTATGTTGGTTGCCCCCTGTGATAATTTTGGAGAAGGCAATCATGAAGATAATTCGACTTCTGTGCATGCACATAATTCAGTGGCCTGAATATTGGATCTGCTTTTTTTATGAATGCTGTGAATTCTAGGGTTCCAGTGATGGGAAATTAAGTGTCTCAGAAGAAATTGTTGTTTTGCTTGTTAGGAACTGGTGAGCTTGCAGGCTAGTATCTATTTATTAATTAAGCTGAAAGGTGGAAAATATAGGATGAATACATGCATATTATTACATACTTAGCATTTGGATCTCCTTCATTTGTTGTTCTGTTGACACTGATGCTTAGATGGTGGGTGAATCTGAGAGGTTGAAGTGAATCTATCACTATGTAATGTTCCACAGATAAAAATAGAATGAGATGCTTGCATGGTCTGATTATGTGGTCCGGTTTTGTATAGAATGAATATTACATACTTAGCGTTTGGAACTCCAGCATTGGTTGTTCTGTTGGCACTGATGCTTAGGCGGTCGGTGAGTGGGGAGGTTTAAGAGAAATTGTCACTATGTAATGTTTTATAGATAAATAGATTGAGCTGCTTGCATGGACTGATTATGTGGTCTAATTTTATATAAGAGCGTGCTTTTTCTCAACAGTCCTGTGAGTTATGCTTTCCTAATTTTTATTTTTATTAGCTACAGTAATGTATTGACATGTTTTTGAAGTCAACAATAGGATAGGTTCACTCTTCTACAAATACACATTCTGCCATATCATTTCAGTAGAGAAGTTGGTTTCATTCAGTTATTTCAGTATTCATTTTTCTGGCTCATGACTGTCAACTAGCTGCTGTGTTTCCTTTTCTTTTTATTTCTGTATTTTTATGTATGCGATGCTAATTTATATCTTCATTATATACTACTTCCGAGGCAGTTAATTTTTTCCATGTAGTTCATTGTTCATTTCTTTTTACTTTTCTAGTAATTTTATTTAGAGTGTGTACTTATTCTTTACCATTTCAGGTCCAGGTGGTGTAGTAGCCATGTCTTTCAGAAAGCACCATCATTCCAATAATGGAGCTTCCATTAATATAGCTCCTCTAGATTTTCCAAGTCAGGAACTTGAGAAGGTTAATCCTGTGAATTCAGTGATGTCAACAGATTTTGCATCCATGGATGGTGTTGATATTGATATGAGAGAAGTTTACTTTCTCATTATGCATTTTTATCTCATGGTCCATTCAAACGGACCTTCGGAGAACTGTGCAATGAACTCCTAGAACATCAACTGCTACCTAGAAGATACCATGCTTGGTATTCACGTGGTGGTTTCCATAGTGGTGAAGAAAATGATGATGGCATATCACTCCCTTTGGGTTATGTAAAGTTAGCTGAAAGGTACAAATATGTTACTCCATTGTCTAATCAATTTGCTTCTGTTATCTTCTAATCACGTGGTGGTGGTGTGGAACTCTTGATTGTTGATTCTGCAATTAATCAGGAGGACTGGATATGCTTCTTAGATTTGAATACAATTGAAAAAAAGATCTGTATTTAGGTCATAATTCAATATAAATTCATTTGCTGCTTCTTTGGAGCCTTCTGCCCACACTTTATCCACAGTTTGTAATTGATAATAATATTTTTCATATCTTGTCTGGTCAGTCTTACTTGATTAAACCTTTTGATTTTGAAATGATGGTTATCTTGGGAAAGTTGAAAATGCTTACAATTTAGCACAATGAGTGACCTGACATATGAAATAGGCCTCTTACCTTGGCAGGACTGTTACTTTGTTATGACTTTATTTCTAAATGATCAGATAACATTGATCATTTTCTCACTTGTTTTATTTTTATGTAGGTATCCCCACATTGATAAAGACCACTTGGTGAAGCTATTAAAGCAACTGATGGCTAGTTCCTGTCACCCGCACAGCTTGATTGGAAGAGTTTCTCCAAATGCTGCTGATGTCCCAACACTTCTTGGCTCCAACTCCTTTTCACTTCTTCCATGTATGTTTATCAATGCTCTACAATGTGTTACTTCTTAGTATTCTTTCCTTGAGCTATTTATTAGAGCATTTGTATATTCAACTTTGTTTTTCCAATTTTGGTAGCCCCAACTGCTCTTTGGTTTTCCATGTTAATATTGCAGTGTCTTTACACATTCTCGAATCTTTCAGCTGACAGGCAAGATAAGGGAACTCCCAAGCTGCCAAGTTATCTTCGTTGGCCGCACATTCAGGCTGATCAAGTTCATGGTCTAAGTTTGAGAGAGATTGGTGGTTTCACTAAGCATTGTCGAGCTCCCTCTGTACGTGCATCGTGCTATGCCATCGCGAAGCCATCTACCCTTGTTGAAAAGATGCAAGTCATAAAGAGATTGAGGGGGCATCAAAATGCTGTGTATTGTGGTTCGTTGAACTTTCCTGTTCTCTTAGCTATGTATAAATGTTTAAAGCATCTTAAGGCATGTTTGATTGGTGACTGATTTTGCCACACATTTGTTAGAAGGTGGCTAGTCTTAGTCTTGCCACATTTTTGTGGCAAGAAAAATAGCCACTTAACATTATCTAAAATTAGTCATGAAACTTGTCCAAGAGGCTATGCTTAGCTGGCTAACGTTTGGCAGCAACTAAACACTGAAAACTGTGGCTGATTAAGCTTAGGTCTAGCAAACTTAGGGTGCAATGCAAGGTTCCAAGGATTTGGCCAAACTGCCCCCTATCCAAACAGGTCACATTATGTATCTCTATAGATATATCAACTATGTTAAGGCCAATTATACATGTTAGAAAAGTTCCCGTGGTTGATTATTATGTGTTATTTCGTTCATTTATCAATTTGTATATGCCGGCCATTATGTTCCACAAAACCTTATTTCCCCCCATGATATATCTTTGACAAACTGAGCTGCTGCCATGTTTTCTTTGCTTCCTCAAAGTCCAAACCATCTTACCTTATCATCAATACATCTTTTTTATCTGCCACATTGCTTTCATACTAGTCCTCTTTCTGCAGCTACGTTTGATCGCACAGGGCGTTATGTTATTACTGGTTCTGATGACCGCCTTGTTAAAAATATGGGCGATGGAAACAGCGTTCTGCCTGGCTAGCTGCCGGGGCCATGAAGTAAGTTTTGCTTGCTGTGGCATATGTGTACATAATGTTTCATTGATAACTTAGTCCTACTTATCCTGTTTCATTTTTTCAAATCAAGGGTGATATTACTGATCTCGCAGTGAGTTCCAATAATGCTGTGGTAGCATCTTCGTCTAATGATTTCATTATTAGAGTGGTAAGTTCAATAGTATTCATTCTTCCTAAGTAAACTGCCATACCATCCTTTCACAGCCATGACTTTATTTCTTTCCTTTACCTTGAATGTCTCCTTTTACCAATGAAGTGGCGTATGCCTGATGGAATGCCAGTCTCAGTGCTCAAGGGGCATACAGGGGCAGTTACTGCTATTGCATTTAGTCCAAGGCCAGGTGCTGCTTTCCAGCTGTTGTCGTGAGTGCCTCTTTTCTCTTTATTGATTTTTCCTGATTATATAATTTTTGCTACTTTGTTGTTCTGGTTACCCTCGAGGCTCTGTGTACAGATCAGTCTTTCTTTGACTTTGTGTGTACAGACCAGTCTTCCTTTGACTTGCTCTAATCTGCTGTAGTCTGAGTCTTTGAATGAGGCCGATACTTATCTGAAAGCTAGATTGACAATTGTGAAACATGTTCATTTTTCTCTCCCCAAGAACTGTTTGGCACACATTTACCCATATTGGAAGCAATATATACAGCAATGAAATATCTGGTACAAGTTGATTGCTATGTTTCTGTGAGTGGTTTGGTTTATGTGATCTTAGATTCTCTATAATCTTAGGGCAGTTAATTTGTGTGGATTATGCAGTGCTTCATACTCCCGCCCTCCCTCCCATAATATTAGGGATTTTAGAAGTTTTTGTACAATTTAAGCTAGATGAAAAATGACACATGTACCTTCGTTAAAGCCAACTCTGACTCCAACATTACATTAAAGATGGTTTTTTTTTTGGCTCATGTAACAGTATTTAATGCTAAAGGAGTAAATAAAAATTATTCTTGGGAAGTGAAAATGGTTTCAATTCTCCCATATTATGTTTTTTTTTTTTTCCTGAAATATAAGAGACATTGTTTACTGCTTATTTGTAGTGCAGCTTTGTTTTGCACTGATTTTCACTGTTGTTTTAAACACAGATTAGTTATGACACATCTAAGGTGCATTGGAATGTGTTTGCTTTTTCAGTATTATTTGTGCCACGACATCTAGCTTGCTGTAGTACTTCACTGCACATAACTGTTTATAGGGTTTTACTTGCCATTCTTAGTTATGTTCCCTTTGAAGTTGTCTAATAATATTTGTTGATGACAGGTCATCAGATGATGGGACGTGCAGGATTTGGGATGCCAGATGCTCTCAACAACCTCCACGACTGTATACACCAAAGCCCCCAGATGTTGCCCCTGGTTAGTTAACTGAAGCATGCATCATGCATTTGTAATGTCGAGTTCTGGATAATACAATCCATGTGGTGTTGATGCCAGGCAAGAGCGGTGATGCATCTTCCAGCGCTGCTCAAGTTCAGCCACCAAATCACCAAATCTTATGTTGTGCATTTAATGCGAATGGAACCGTGTTTGTTACTGGTAGCTCGGACACTTTTTGCGGGGTATGTTTTTCTTCTTACCTTCACTTGTCAATTTTTTTTTTATCTAATTATGGAAAATTGCCCTTTTCATCAAGAAAGTTCATTTCAGGTCTGGAATGCTTGCAAGAGTTCTTCTGATGAACATGAACAACCGAATCATGAGATGGACCTATTATGTGGTCATGAAAATGATGTAAACTACGTGCAGTTTAGTGGGTGTGCAGTGGCATCAAGATCTTTTTTCATCTGATTCCAGTCATATCTCTAAGGAAGAAAATAACCTGAAGTTAAGAAATTCTTGGTCAGTATTTTATTTGTCCTTATGTTTTGTTTTCTCCTTCTAAATGTTGTTTTTATTTCCATTAGGCATTAGTGACATAAGTTCTTATTTGTTGACCCAAAGGTTTCCATTTTCTTCAGTCAGTTCTTAGTTCACCTTAATCACCAATTCACCAGCATCAAAATGGTGTCATTTTTGGCTTCAACAATCCTCCATGAGCTAAGTTGGTCTCTTCTTTGCTAGGTTCACGCATAATATTGTTACCTGCTCCCGTGATGGCAGTGCAATTATATGGGTTCCACGATCTCGGAGGTCACATGTAAGCTGCTGATCATAGAACTTTACAATTTTGTTTTCGAAAAAACTTTGATTGCATGAATAGTTTTTTTCATGGTGACATGCATGATTCCCAATCTAGCTACTTCTATAGTGGTATCATCGCCTTGTGAAATGCTGCCAGTCATATTTTATGATTCAGTATGCATTGAATTTCTTCATTGTGTCATGTGCTCACTCAGTAATTGTGTACCCAATGCAATGGACAAGTCAGGTTTGCTGGCTTATTTGCACTAGTGCCATTTTGTTCAACAAGTGTAGATCACAAATGCCTTTGTTGTATACATGCTATAAATGTGTTCAAAGATGTTTCCTGTGTAATTTGTTCCTGCATTGTTGCAGGGAAAGATTGGACGCTGGACGCGTGCTTACCATCTTAAAGTTCCCCCACCTCCAATGGCTCCTCAACCACCTCGAGGTGGTCCTCGTCAAAGATACCAGCCAACTCCTCGTGGTGTCAATATGATAGTTTGGAGTCTGGACAACCGCTTTGTGCTTGCTGCTATCATGGGTACTTTCGGTGTACTGATTCATATATTTTCACTAATTCACTGCAACTATATTGATCCCACATTTTACTAAATGCACAAGAGGTTTATTAACTTTTGAGGGTGTGTCATCTGGGTCTATCAACTCTTCATTTATGGGCCACTGAACTTTTTAAGTGGTTGTTTAGCCCTTAGATCAGCAAGGCAGAGATGTGTAAAGTGCAACTAGCCCCTCCTAACCCCATCTTCCTCTCTCCCCTGAAAGCAATGGAATTGCGTGGGAAATTAGTAGATTGATTAGAAGGCCAATAGGCAGCGGATATATAGGCAAGGAGGACCCCAGGTTGGTTTATAGAAGTATGACCACTGTCAGATGTCCTTGCCTAATATAATAGGAACCATTCTGTAATAATCATAAATAGGGTGATAGCCCATGTGGCTATATCGCGGCTGTCTAAACCCCCACGCCGCCGCCACGGCAAATCGGCGTTCAGACTGGACCGAAGGCCGCAGACCCTTGGTGAAGATGTCGGCATATGGGACGTCGTAGGCACATGTAGGGCGTGGATGGATGCGCTCTTGCGCATACGGCCGGCGTATATATGCGCGGAGGGAGGGATAGCAAGTTGGGAAAGATGGCAAGTTGATTTAGCAAACTGTTGGAGAGTACAATTTCATGTTTTGCAAAATTTTCATGGATAGCAAGTTCATTTAGCAAACTGTTGGAGTTGCTCTTATATTTCCATTTGTTTAATTGTCCTCTAGAAATCTCTAAGTGTTTCTCTCTTCGATTCAATGTAATTATTTCATAGTTAATTAAGTATATATATGAAGGACCAATCTAATATTTTTTTTTTTATTTTGCTCCCATTTATGACCAACCAAGAGTGGATTGGATGATTGCTCTGATAGTGAACCATTTTCCCAGCAATAAAACTACACTGCCCAGATGCTCCCGCTAGCACTATTTTGAACAATATTGCCAAGTACATTATTTTGTAATGCATTAACTACTACTATTTCAAAGCATGGAATCGTGGTTATATATTTCCTGCATCTCTTTGACTTCTTTTGTTGATTGGAATTGTTATACTTCGAATATGTTAGAAGCCTCCGCAGCTTGCGTCATGCCTTCACCCCATGTTCAAACCATCCTCCTACGCATGGTTTGAGTTTCAGTTTTAGAAGCAATAGTCGTTTTCTCATTCTTATCATAACATTCAATTATCAGTGCTGTTATTTCCATTCATCTTCCTTTTTTCTTACCTTCTGCAGATTGCAGAATTTGTGTATGGAATGCTTCTGATGGGAGCTTGGTGCATTCACTGATTGGCCATAAGGAATCAGTAAGCATATTTCATGCAATCTATGCATTATGTTTTCGTTTTGTAAATTATATGTCGTGTTTTGCCTCATATGCTATTTCCTTTCCAGTTTTGAAGGAAAGTTCATGTTACTTTTATCATCTTATGCGCTCTGAAGCAGCATCGATTGTTGCCTAAACTTTTTGTACCAAAGAGCTTGGATTAATGATAATGAAATTTAAATGGAACATAAAAACTTGCAAATGAGATCTTTGGAGCGTTAAACCTGAGTATTTTCCTTTCTTTTGGAAAACTCTGGCAGTATGAGTTTCTGCTGCTATTTTTTGCTGTAGAGGACTTATCCTTTTTCTTTCTGATGGATTCTTATCTTTTTAATGTGCAAGAGCTTCCATTTAGTAAGTGACATTCTTGGGCTCTTGGCCTTGGTGGAGTTATGGTTTATGTTTAGTGACTGCATTTCACACTCTTCCACTGCCATTAAGTGCATTAACATTTGTTTTGGCAAATAATTATGTTTGTAGAAGTTGTTTGTGGTATAATCTCAAAGAGTAGTATTTTCACTCACAGTTACATGATGATACTTCGTTTTTTGACTGCATAATTGCTGGATTTTTTATTCTTTGATGATATAAACATAATCATCTGTGTGTTATTTGGTTCTAATGTCATGATTCTATGTCACCTCCATATTGCTATCCAACGTTTGTTTCCTCAAAATCTGACTTGTGGTTGCAGAAATATTATCCTTTTTAATTTGATCAATTAACTTCATTCTTAACAGGCGTTTGTTCTAGATGTGCATCCGTTCAATCCTCGTATAGCAATGAGTGCTGGGTATGATGGAAAGACGATCATCTGGGATGTATGCTCCTGACTTGATGCCTTTGTTTCTGTTTTTGTTTTCACTAGATGCCTTTGTTTGTGTCATAAAAAATAAAATAAAAACTAGATGCTTTTTATTTTCTAACTAATACACATACCTGATAATCTAATCCAAATTTTCTACACCAGATATGGGAAGGGAGACCTGTACAGATCTATGAAACAGGCCAATTTAAACTAGTTGATGGGAAGTTCTCTCCGTAAGTATCATTGTATACTCTCTTTACAGGCCTGGTTTTTAACCCTTTCTGAATACCTTTGTTTATTGAACTGATTTAACGTAGTATGCTTAACATATGCTATGCTAGGATTTTATTAATACCATGTGATTGCTACTTGATTCGATAAAGTTTCATAAGGGCATATTGGAAGCATGGTTTAGATGTAAACCTGTGTAAGGGCCTGTTTGGTAGAGCTCAAATTCTCTATTCTAAGCTCCAGCTCTCTAATTCTCTGTTGGAGTGATTTTGGTGTGTGTCCCCGGGGGTGGGGTGGGGGTGTGATCAACTTGCAGTGTAAATGGAGAAGCAATTTATGTCAGATCCTCACCAGAATCTAGTTGTGTCTAACCCTTTTGGTTGTCTAGGGCCCCGTTTGGAACAACTTCTCCAGATCTCGCATGGATCGAAGGTGGATTTCTTCCAAAGTGAGCTTTTATAATAATCACATGGAGGAAAAGCTCGGCGTTTGGTGTGGCAGATTCTAAGAGCGAAAGAAGTTGTGTGCTCGAGCTCTGGTGAGGACGGGGGGGGGCTCGGCGAGGAAGAAGCTGTGCAGGCCATCGCTACCATAGTGCCTTTTGCCACCCCCATCTCGCGGGCACCCCCGCCCGTTGCCGCTGGAGGAGGTGGATCCACCGACGCCGGACCTGTCTCGCAGGCATAATCCGCGTTGCCACGGGAGAAGCAGGTGGGTCCACCACTGTGGCACTGTCTCGCGGGCATCACCTGCCATCATCGCTGTTGCAGGCGGATCTGCCGGGCTCGGCTGCCCTGGCTCGGTGGCGGGGAGTGGGGGAGGGAGGAGGATGCTGAGACGATGCGGGCGGGGAGGGTACTGGGGGGTGGTGGAAGATGGCAACGGCGGAGGGGGCAGAGAGGATAGGGATGTTGGGAAGAGATTTGAGAGAGATTTCTGTCACTGCTCCCTTGGAGCCGATTCGGCTTCCTCGTGAAAACTTCACGATGAGAGAAATCGTGAGGAGAAAAAAGCTGTGTTAAAGTCGTAACGTTTGGAGGGGTAAGACGGTTCTTACCACCAGGATCTGGACAAAAAGCTGTCCCAAATGGGGCCTAGGAGCGATTCTCATGGAGAATCTGGATCTCCCAAATGGCCCCCTGAAATACCTGCCCATTTTTTTTTTTTTCTTTGTTGGACCCAAATGTTTGGTTGGCCTGTGATTCTAATTGGTTTGGACCCAGCCTTGCTACCTGGAAAAAAATCTAAACAGCGCGTAGCCCAAGACTTTGATACTCTTTTCATTATAGAAATCTTTTATTTATGTTACCTGATTAAAAATCATGGCAATGGCCAACGAGTTGTTTCAGCATGTACCGACAACTACGCTCCTGTTCTTGCTTTGCCTAATATTCAACCTTTTAGTATAGTTGATTCCCTGATGTTTGTGTGATTCTCATGCAGCTACGCCTCTGAGCATGGCAAATTGAACCATGGGGTTATTTGTTTTTTACTTTTTAGTCCAATATAGTTCGCCTGACATTATACCCTAAACTAATCTTTTACATTGTCATAATTTATAACATACTTTAAAAATCTAGAATAGCATGTTTTTATGAGTGATCCAGATTTTTTTTATTTTGCTCATGATTGCCCAGAAAAATAGTGGGCCCATGTAACATAATTAAGTTTTTCCTCCTTCCTTCAATAGTTAATTGTGACTAGGTACTATTTTCTTGAATAACAAAAATCTTTTGTGCTCGCTCTGTTGCAAAATGTAAGAGGTTTAAGTTTTGTCGCAAGTCAAACTTATCAAACTTTGACCAAGTTCATAAAATAATGCACCAACATATATGCCATCGGTTTAGTTTAATTAAATCAACCATGAAATATGTTCTCATAGTGTGTTTATTTGGTATTAATATTGATGTTAATATATTATTCTATAAAGCTGGTCAAAGTTTGAGAAGTTTAATTTGGGAAAAAATAAAACCTCTTGCATTGTGGAACAGAGGGATTAACTACGTGGTAAAAAGAAATCAGTTGTTGCTTGATGTGGAAACACAATTCTGATATTTTTGCCTCAAAATTTTTCATGAACTCCTAACCTGCACTTGCGGATCAGGGCACTTGGCCCCACATCTTTGGTCAAAATACATTAAACCTCTATAAATTTTGCAATTATATATGTTAATGATGCTGATTAGCTTAATCATCAAGACTTGGTCCCCCAGGTTTTTAATCCTAGATTCGCAACTGCTAACCTGGAGTCTTGAGTCCCCACTATTTTAGTTGGCTCTCCTTTAAAAAGTTCCAACCACCACTTTGCCTGAACTTTTCTTAAACCTTGTTTTCTTGCAGTAAAGCATCAATTGTTTGAAAACTTGACTATAAATAATCTGGTGGCTTTATTAAGGACTCCACTCCGATAGAAATGCAAATGTCTCGTTAAGCTGAGAGTTGTCCTCCCTACAAGAATTCCAATATGTCGACCTTAGTGTTCTCATTTCTGTGACCAGACTAACCAGCATTCAAACTTTTTAAGTTATTGAGATAATGAGATAGTCAACATTCGAATGCCTTCCTTCATGCACAATTTTACTGCTGTCAGTATTCGTACAAAAAAAAAAAAAAAAAAAAACTGCTGTCACTTGGTTTGTTTTTGGTACAGCCTTAAATTGTTTGACGCTGCTGACCTCAAATTCTTTGACCACAACCTCAAAGAGTACAAGGAATTGTCGTTCTTATAATCCTCTTGAACCTTTAAGCATCATGTAACTTCTCTACAAGAATCGTGTGCAAAAGAAATTGCTGCCACTACTCTCTATGCTTCTACTTTCTTTTGTGGATGAGGTTAGGTTTTTGAGTTGCAGTTGCCTTATAGCCTTGGATTCTTATAGGGGCCACATATACTTATGAATCAATATCTATCCTATTCCTGCGTTAGGAATACTATAATTATCTTTATATTTCATTTCTCTGATTATTTTCTTTATTCTATTCTGTATGGTCATTTAGGGATGGTACATCACTTATTTTATCAGATGAAATTGGACAAATATTCGTTATTGGTACTGGGCAAGGAGAGTCCCAGAAAGATGCAAAATATGATCAGGTACGCTAATTGTAACTGGACAATCATGTTCTTGCGGATTGCCTTGTGCAAACTAATGTCTTAAGTGGATGCAACCATGCAAATTTCTACAATCCCAGTGACAATGTGAATGATTTGCTTAGTAGCAAACATATTATAATTTATAATGTACTCCCTTCGTCTCAAAAAACATGTAAATCTTGTTTTACGAGGAGTCAACATCTTAAATTTCTGTAATGTGGCTGGTCTGTTGGGTTAGTGTTATATCAAAAAAATTAACCACGCATGTGCCTTTATCCCCACTATTCTACTCCCTCCATTCCAAATTGTAAGTCATTCCAAGAATCTTTGAAGAGTCGAAGCATTTCAAGTTTGACCAAAATTATAGAGAGAATTACAAAGATTTATACTATGAAAATATAATTAATGAAGGATCAATGATACTTAGTTGACGCCCTAAATGTTATTATCTTATCATATAAATTTGGTCAAACTTGAGATCTTTGACTCTCCAAGATTCTTGGAAAAGACTTACAATTTGGGAGGGGAGTACCTCAGAGAGTTTGCATGAATGCACTTAGATATGTTTGTTTACACTACATAGTGGCCCCCCCGGCCAAAACGTACCCTGCAAAAAAAAAAGAAGAGCTAATTTTGTCAGTGGATGAACCTGCCCCTGCATGCTCTTCTGGGGCCCACAACCTCTCAAATTGCATATTCAGGACTTTTGATAGTCGTCCTTGGCTTTTAGCTTGGTCTAAAAAGGTCTAAATTGGCCTGCTGCCTATGTGGCATGCAACCATGATGCCTCCTGGCTTGGTGGTAACGTGAATCATATTATTTCTCATCCCCAGGCTAATACTTCATAAATTTGCTTAGTGCTCCCATGGCATACCACATAGGTAGTTAGAGTTGATTTGGACCCACCTGAAAACCATGACAAGTTTAAGGTCTAATATGCAATTTGAGAGTTTGTAGACCTGTATGAGAACGTGGGACATTTATAGTAATAATAAACTATCGTGTAGTTGAGTGCCCATCTTTTTGTGCATTTGTGATGCTGACTACCTGTGTTCTGTCTAACAGTTCTTCCTTGGAGACTATCGGCCTCTCATCCGTGATACTGAATGGAAGTGTTATTGATCAGGTTTGTTAAGAAAATGTGATTGATTTCTGATATTGAAATGTGTTCTATTTGAGTTTTAAGTGTTACGGTTGAGTGAATTCTGTATATATTTTCTAAAATGGGTAATTTCGTTCGGTATGTGCAAATCTGAAAAGAATGTTCCTCGGTATAATGTATTGCTTTCAAGAGAGCTGCTGTTATTCCTTGCTGCTCATTGTTGCTGTTGGTGCCTTTGTCTCTTACTATTGCTGCTGCACTTGCTCACTGTTACTGTAAGTTGCCCTGTTGTCAACTGGATTGGTTTGGTGGGCTGGGCTTGCCTGTCATTTCTCTCCAATACTGCCGCATGTTGTTCATTATCCACTCTAAACACTGCTGCTAGCTAAGGGGTTGTTTGGTTTCCATAAGTTATGGGACTTATCAAGTCAAAAAATGAAATAAGTGACTTATTTTGCCAAACAGTAGGGACTTATTAAGTCATGGGAAGTCACTTGCAACCATTTTCTCTTCTTTTTCACCCTGACTTATAAGTCACCCATTTTCTCTTCTTTTTCACCCTGACTTATGAGTCACTTGCAACCAAACAGGCATGACTTATAAGTTACTGATTTTTAGTCACCTGACTTGACTTATGGAAACCAAACAGGCCCTAACATGACATTGCCTATGCAGCCAGGAGTGCATCACATCCTAATAACCTTGGTTGAAAATATTTGTATCATTATGATTATGATCTTCTTACAACAATATGTTTTTGAGTAACTGTGATGTTAGCTTCTCATTCTTCAAGTGTCAAGAAGTTTTGTCAGGAGCTTTACAGAATTCATCTTACATTTGTAGCTGTCTGGTTTTGTAGGTTTTAGTGAAATGTTGAAACATTATTATACACAAAGGAGACAGCTCTCCTCAATTACATTTGAAACTACCGGAATTCATCTCTGTTCTTACATAACTTTGTAGAGTTGTTTTCTCTGTAAAAGCCCATAAGCTTGCTTTGGTAGAAAAAAGCACACAAGCTAGTGAGCTATACTGCTGTTCCTTATGCAGTTCTGCTTTATATATGTAGGAAACACAGCTTCCACCATACAGGAGAAATATGCAAGACCTTTTGTGCGATGCTGGTATGTAACTTTCCAATTAGTCGTTCTCTAATAATTTGAATAGTCAGTTGCACTCCTGTCATACTTGGCAATTGCAGGTATGATACCATATCCAGAGCCCTTCCAGAGTATGTACCAGAAACGCCGGTTAGGTACCCTTGGTGTTGAGTGGCGACCTCCCTCTGTAAATTTTGCTGTTGGCCCCACTTACAATGCAACAACCGGTGAATACCAAACTATCCCAATTATTGATCCAGATAGGTGGGAACCACTTCCAGAGATAACAGACTTCTTTGAGATTGAACCTGAAAATGAAGTTATCTCTGACGATACTGATTCTGAGTACAATGGCATGGATGAGTATTCAACTGAAGGAGAACAGGAAATTATGAGTGGTGATTCCTCAGGTAATTCATATTCAAGTGGAGAAATTGATGCAGATGACCCTAATAGTGCTCTTCTCCGCCGATCAAGAAGAAAGAAGAAAAAATCTGAGGTAAGTGCCAACTTTCAAGATCATCCTATATTCCTTGGTGTTGTGTTCTAACTTTTGGCATGTTTTCTTTCTATTACATCTTCTGCAGGCTGATCTTGTTACTTCATCTGGTCGACGAGTTATTAGGAAAAAAAAAGTGGGTGAGCCTGGTATAGCCACAGTGTCAAGGCCACATCGAGGAAGGAAATCTAGGAATGGACGTTCTAGTAAAAGGAAAAGATCCCCTAAATCCAGGGGTTCGCGACCTCAAAGACGTGCTGCTCGAAACGCGTTAAGTTTTTTGTCAAAGATAGGAGGACCTTCAACAGAAGAGGATGAAGATGACTCCGGGAGTTTCTCAGATAGTGAATTGAACATGGATAGCACTGAAGCTGACCAGTTAGAATGGAATGGCCAGCTAAGAACTAGCAGAGAGATTAACTCCCAATATATTACTGAAGATGATACAGGTCCTTCTCAGTTTACTGATAATAAGGGAAATTCTGGAACTGGTAATAAACTAGTTCTCAGAATATTGACAAGTGATTTAAAAACTGAATTTCCTTCAGGAAGCGGAAAAACCAGAATGCTCCATACAGGATAAAGCAGCAAAATCTCTTTCTCTAGCTAATCATGAACCAGTTGAGCACGAACTAACTATTGAACCGGGACATTCCTCTGCCTACAAGGCTGAATTAACAACTGATGGTGATCTGCATGATAGTTCTGCTGTTCACAGTAATAGCTCAATTAGGTGGGGTGAGGTTAAGGCGCGATCCTCAAAGCGTTGTAAGTACAGTGAGCCAGCTGGAGGTTTGTGGTCCTCTTCAAATAGTGCTGCTTTGCAGGATATTGAGGCATCGGGCAGTCAGCAGATGCCTCATGAATATGGTGATGGCATCCAGCAAAGTGTTGAGCAAAATGTACAAGAAGTACAACATGGAATAATTCTGGATAACATTCAGGAATACAACAGTACTGATGAGTACAACAGAGATAATTTGGGGGATCAAGAAAAGATAGCTAACAATATTAATGTCCATGCTGATGGAGTGAATGACGCTGTACAAGTTCCCAATAACTCTCAGCCTCAATTAAAACTTAAGTTCAAGTCAAGAGGCTCTGCAGATGCAGTAGGAAACATCATAAACTCCAAGCATGGCAAAGATGCAGCGCATTGTGGTGATGATTCTCCCATCAATCAACCTAGAAATTCTGACTTCTTTATTGCGCCCAAAAGTTCTCAGGAGTGCCCAGATAAAAAGCACTACTTTGCATGATTCAAAAAACTGTACTTGGATTCCTCAAAGAAGTACACTGCAGTGTACAAAAGGTCAAAGCCAAAGAACAAGAAAAAAATGGATTCAGATGAATATGCAAATGAGGATAGCACTTCTATCTCCAATGAAGATGGTGGATACCAACCTCCAGAATACAGTCCTGTTGCAGCTGCAAGCAGTAAATTGAGAAGAAGTGCAAGGAAGTCATCTGCATACAATATTGATGGTACAGCACGGGATAATATCTCGGAAGTGAAGGATTCTTACAGTTCCCATGAAGCATCAACTAGTGGAAGACGAGTTGTCTCAGATGTGCGTGAAGGAATGTGGCGACAAAACTCAAAAACTGTTGGTCTAAGGTCTGCTAGGAACAAAAGAGAAAGTAACAACTTTCCTGATACACACCCATTGGGTAGAAGGCACCAGGTTTCCGTAAAGTATTCATGGTTAATGTTGCTTGAGCATGAAGATAGCTACCGTTATATTCCTCAACTCGGTGACGAGGTTATGTACTTGAGGCAGGTAATGTTATTTTTATGCCGTCTGCAAAAATTTTATGCATGAAAGCTCACTTTTTGTTCTCATTTTTCTACTTCTCGTTGTCCCTAAGAGTACGACTACTAATAGGTGGAAAAAGTACATGTAATTTGTAAAGTGAAATGAATTATAAGCATGTGTAGTCACTTGGATTACTTTGTTTGGCATTTCACTATGTAATACTTCTTTCTGGGTTTGCTATATTTGTAGGGCCATGAGGAATATCTTAAAGAAGTGCAATCATCTGAATCTGAATCTTGCCCTTGGAACTGGATAAAAGGCCTTAAAGCTGTAGAACTTTGCAAAATACAGGGTCTTGATTATGCTACCTACAGAGGATCTGGCGAAAGCTGCTGTAAATTAATCGTTGAATTCGTTGATGGCACTTCCAGTGGATTTGGCAAAACATTTAAGATCACGTTGCGTGAGATGGCTAACTTTCCAGATTTTCTTGTGGAGAGAACAAGGTATGAAGCTGCTATGGAGCGGAACTGGACCCACAGAGACAAGTGCAAAGTTTGGTGGAGGGATATAGAAGGACAGGTAGGAGGAACTTGGTGGGAGGGACGGGTGAAGGAAGTAAAACCTAAATCACCTGATTTTCCTGAGAGTCCATGGGAAAAATATGTCGTACAGTATAAGGAGGATGGCTCTTTGAACGCTCATAGCCCCTGGGAGCTTCATGATACAGGCAATTTATGGGATCCATGGAAACATCCGCATATCGATCTCACGATTCGAGATCAATTATTATCAGAAATGGAAAATTTACAGGAAATGTCACACAGAGATCAGGTGAAGCCATTTGATTTTTAATCATCACACTTATGCTACCATTTTTCTGTGGTAGTGATCAATTACAATATGAATTTATGGTTTTACAGGATCTCTATGGTGTTTTAAAGCTGGACAAGTTTGCAGAAAAGTCAGATTTCATCAACAGGTACTTGTAATATATTGTTTTTCAAAAAAAAATTTCACCGAATTATGATTTGCAAGGCACTATTTGTCGAAGTTCTCTTCACAAGAGGTTGACAAAAATGTGACTTCACACTTTCTTTTTTTTTTATCCCTTTTTGTTTAGAATAATACGTCAGATTATCTAGAATTTTAGGAGATACCATATATAGAGTACATTGCTTTGAGTTTTTTTTCCGCTCAGTATAAAGATTACAAATATCTGTTGTGTATTGTTTAAGAGTAATGTTCATCTTAACTAACTCCTGGCCATACAATTCTTGCCCTAGGTTTCCTGTTCAATTTTCTATTGAGGTGATCAAGACAAGATTAGCGAACAATTATTACAGAACTCTGGAGGCTGTCAGACATGATACCACTGTGATGCTTTCAAATGCAGAATCTTACTTTTCAAAGAGCAGTGAAATGACCAAAAGATCCGCAAGCTCTCTGAGTGGCTCGACCAGATCTTTTCATCACTGTAGGTGACATTGCTTGATGCCTGATTGACAATTTCCCTTTCGTTTCAGCAAAATTTTTTTGCCTCAGGCATCGAGATGATTTTTACTGGTCGTACTGAGGCATATTTAGAGAAGTTAACCAAAGTAGCTCTCAGGGACGAAAGTATTTCCGGTGTAGCTCCAACCAGTTAAACTAATTGCAGATACAAAGTGCTCGTTGCTAACACCTCTGACCATTTGACCTCCAGTTGTCAAGATAAAATGGTTCATCAATTGGACATTAAACATTGGGGTTTTGTTAGAGAAGATGCTAAGGTGTAAAGCTGGTGGTAGAGGAAATGCATTAACAGATAATTCATTTTGTACAGACACCCTCAGCAATAAAAGGAGAAAGGATTGTGCATTGTTTTCTGTATTACATTTTGTGATGATACATGGTAACCATAATATGGAAAATTAGTGGCACTTTTTTACTGCATGCCCATTCACGCCTTTTATGTTATTTTTTGACATTTTTTTTGGTTGCAAGTTCTATGCTCATCCTGAAATACAGAGGATCCAAGCCTTCAAAATTTATCTTAAATTAAAACGGATTCTAGGTGAACTAACCTGTAACTTTGTTCAAAAATGCTACATTCACCTACGTACCATTAATTTTCTATTATTAAGGTATTCAAGAAGGGCTACAATGTATCATTTGGTTTATCATATATTATGTCTTAGAATTCCTAGTCTGGGATAGAGGGCGTATTAGGTCGTCTTTGATTCAGCTTTTTTTTCCTGTTTCGTCCGCTTGGTTTGGCCTATCTTTGCCTCTACTTTTTAATAGTTATGCAGATTTCTTCTATTTTTTTTTTCTGTTTATAATCTTCACCCATCCTAAAATATACTCTCTCCGTTCCAAATTATAAGGCATTTCAAGAATCTTGGAGAGTCAAAGCATCGTAAGTTTGACCAAAATTATAGAGAGAATTAAAAAAAAAAAGTGACATCAAATAGGTATATATGAAATTATATTTAACGAAGAATTCAATGATATTTACTTGACATCCTAAATATTATTATCTTATTCTCAGAAATTTGATCAAACTTGAGATGCTTTAACTCTTCAAAATTCTTGGAATGCCTTATAATTTGGGATGGAGGGAGTACTAGTTACCAGAGGGGAAAAATTCATAGCCGGTTCATGGTGTCTTCTGATATATACTTTCTCCGTTTTCAAATTGTGAGTCGCTTTGACTTTTTTGGTACGTCCATTTAGCTATGTATCTAGATACAAATACAATATATGTCTAGATATATAATAAAATGAATGAATAAAAAAAAATCAAAGTGACTTATAATTTTAAACGAGAGAGTATATTTTTGTCTTTAAACTGGTTCCGCCGTTTCGGGTATCACCTAAGTCCGAACACAAATTAATCCTCTCTATACTGTGATGTTGAATGTACATTTAAGTAATCAGACATGTGGGGCCCATTTGTTAGGTCTTTCTCTCTGTTTCTCCTCCTTTTCTCTCTCCTCTCTTCCAATGGCGGCGATGGCCACCTCTATCTTAGCGCTCCCGACGTCTGTGCTACTCCCCACGACTTACTTTGTCAAGGTGCACCTCGTTGTGCTACGCCTCACGACTTCGTCGAGGCGCACCTTGTCGTGCCCTTTGCCCCTTCCTGGGCTTGTCGACGCCCTCGCTGATGTCACACGTGCGCCGTGACCCACTGCGTGGGCGGTCGAGCTACCACCAGCACAATGGGCAAGGACATTGGCGACTAAGGGCGCAAGTGGCTAAGGCGGGCCAATTGTAGCCAGAGCTAGACACACAATGGGCGAGGACATTGGCGACCGGGATAGGTGGATCTAGTTTGACCAAATTTAAGCTTCCAAGCGGGGATTTCCTGTGGACGACTAGCCCTACCTCTTGATGTGGGACATCGGTGGTGGGGGTGGAGACGCATGATGGCACCATCAATAGCATGGGTGATTGGGAGAGGGAGACATAGGCATAGGCGAGATATGAGAAAATAGGGTGGGTGGGGAGTATATTTTTTTAAAACATGGAATGAGATATTGACGTTAACTGAAACCTTAGCTAAAATTAGTAACTAAAGGGAAAAAGAAGTCCCAAGTGAAACGGCCACTACTAACCTTTATGCCTACTGGTACTTGTACAATTAACTCCAGAATCTTACTACTAAAAAATACTACTAAAAAAACCCAAATGATATCGTTTTCCCTCTGCCTTTGACCCCCTCCCGCGGTAAAACCCCCGCCCGCTCCTCTCGTCCGCGTCCTAGAACTGCCGCCTTCCCTCGCGAGATCCCGGTCGCCCCCATGGGAACCAGAACCAGTGAACCACCATGCCACCCAGCCTGGACGGCCAGTCCTGTGGACGGCCACGATCCAGGCCAGACACCCAACGCGGCCACCAGGCCAGACGCCGGGCGTGCAACCGTAGCCTGACCGTCTCGGCCCCTTGGCTGCCGCCCGCCGCCGCAACCAGGCTTGCCGCCGGCCGCGACCCAGGTATTGCCGCGTGCCGTCACCATCCTCAACACATCGTCCAGGTACTCTGCCCGCACTTTCCCGTTCCACGCCTCCGGTTAGATCCGTCGTCATCGCGGTCGCACGTCATCTTGCTTTGCCCCCAATCACCGCCCTTGCCCTGGCGCTGCGCCTCTCCTCCACCGATACATCGAACAACAGCCCACTTTTTGTGCCATATGCTGGCCACCTCCAAGGGCGCACGCGAGGTGGCTCTGCCGGACCTTGCTGCCGCCGGCGGCGCCACGGGTGTGCGGGACGCCTAGGGGCCGGCCCGTGACGGCGCGTCGGGTGTGCCAGCGCGACCGCTGCCACCTGGCATACGAGAGTCCGGCATGTTCTGGGGAGAGCGCGTGATACAGGATCGTCTTCTCGCACGGTTTCACCGGCTTGTGCCTGACGGTTCCATGTCTCACAGCTTATCCATTCGTCTTTGCGTTGGTGGTATAATGGTTAAACAATGCAATAATCATTTTGCAAAATTTGCATCAACCCACTGAAAATCTCATCTTAAAATTGTGCAAGTTTTGATTGTAGAGTTCACATATGTTCTACTACAATAGAAAATAGTTTTCTTCACTCTGTGAAACTTTACTGCATGCTGCATAAAGGGCGAGATGTGCTGAGCAGATAATTTGTATGTTGTTGTCTCTTAGGCATATTGTGTATTCTAAAGCCCGGTGGATCTTGAAGATCTAAAACTAGCCCTTCCAGATGAATTCTAAACCTGGGAGGCTGGGCACATATGCGTACTGATGGTCTTCTCTGGCAACTATGAGCTGCTAGCCTGCTACTCTACACAACAATGTGGTTCAACCAGTATATGGCACAAGGATGTTAGTTTCGACCCTTCCTAATACGTATTTTCGTTAGAATACATGACAAGTACTTGCATGGCACAGCATGGGTAATCACTTATTATGAGTTATGACTGCTCTGTTTCAAAGCTGCTAACATAGAAAAACCAGTGGTTTGCATATGCGGTCAGGTGTGGGCTAATATCTTGGTGTGGAATTGTAATGCCGGTGTTCAGTACATATACACTGACAATGTGATACAATTTCAGACCGAGAGAAAGCCGGTGACATTTGTTACAATACATTATATGGTGGTCACACCAGGTTTTCCTTGTCTGCTGCAACTCAGCACGGTGGACCAGTTCAGCAGCAAGACAAGCTGGTAAAGTTTTAGATATATTTACAGTGGAATGTGGTAATACATTTCTCAAAAGGGGCCAAAGCATCCATTCTGACAGTAGTAAGATATCTGAAGATCCCATGGAGCAAAAGATAGCTAATGTGGGCATTTGCTACTAAGGTTTGAAGATTGGAAAGTTAATAGATGTTTAAGATTGGAAAGTTAATAGATGTTTAAAAAGCTTGAAGCCCACAGACTTGCAGTTAAAATCAGAGGATGTCGACTGTCAATAGCTAAGTTATTTTCTAGCCTTCTATAACAATAGTTCGGTATTTTCAGTTTTACTTTCCTTTGTGTTGGGAACTACACTTTTAATTATGGTTCCTGAAATTTGTACTAACAGAACGTACATTCGAAGGCTTCACCATGCTGATTTTGACATCGACATTGAGACAGAGGGTCCAGGGGCTCTTGAATTGGATGAAGTATTTGTTTTATATTGTTACAAGTTACATGGTGCATCATAAATTTTTTCATGGTTATCTCTTGTACAATTACTATGATCTCATGAAATCGAGCAAGTGACGCTACATTTTTATTTGAACAAATACTCTGTGTATGATGCTATACAACAAAAGAACCCCCATAAACTTGATAGAATTTGTTGTTTGAATTGATTTTGTGTGGCATCAGCTGGATATATCACCATGCATATATATGCATATATGAGTGTTCTCCCGTCGCAACGCACGGGCACTCACCTAGTGTCCATAAAAAATATGAAGTCGAAGTCAGAGTAATAAGGTAGAGGCAACCAGAGAGGAAGGGAAAAAAAAGGTAAAGAAAAGGTCAACCGTAAAGCAACCACTGACGGGAGTCGACCTGGACTACGTCTGTGTGGGCTTGGCGGCCCTGAACGTGGGATGCAGTAACCGGCGGAGCTCCTCATCGTCCGCGTCCAGCGGGCCGCCGGTCTCGTTTCCGACGCGCTGCACGGCGGTGGTGTTGAGCGACTCGTGCTCGAACCCGTACAGCCTCATTATCTGGTCGTCGGCGAAGTTGAACGCGCGCTCCATGCCGCGCCGGCACCGGTCCGCCGGGTAGCTGTCAGCGTACCGCCGGCACGGCTTGCACCCGACGGAGTGCGTGACGAACGGCCACCGGTCGTCGCCGAGCCCTTCGCCGGCGGGCCGCCCCTTCCGCCGCAGCTCCTCGTACCTGTCCACTATCCCTTCCCAGAAGCCGTTGAGCTCGTAGGTGCTCTCGATGAACGTCTTGTCCCCCACCTGCTCCGCTGCGTGATGAGCAGGTACACGAGCGCCGACTGGTCGTCCGCCTCGAACGGCGGGCGCCCGGAGAGCTCCCGCGCGAAGAGCTCGCCGTAGCTGTAGCGGACGGGGCCGCGCGACCCCATGGGCGCCCACGCGTCGAGGAGGTCCAGCGACCACTGGCAGTTGCGGATGAGGAAGCTGCCGGTGTTGATGCCGACCCAGCTCCTCTCCTCGAACACCTTGGCGTGCCAGCCGTGGAGCACCAGGTTGTGGCGCTCGTACCTCTCCCACGGCGGCTCGAACGCCATGTCCGTGAACACGGCGTCCGAGTCCACCCACCAGAGGAGCTCCACCTCCGGGTGCGCCAGCATCAGCGCCCGCAGCAGCGGCAGCTTCGCCCAGAACCCCGACATCTCGGCGTCCAGGAACGCCGCGTTGTAGAACACGTCCAGGCCGTGCACGCGGCAGTAGTCCGCCTTGTTCTTGAACGCCCGCAGCAGCAGGTGGTCGCCGTCGGGGTCGGGGCACCGGGCCGGCGCCGACCCCGTCACCACCAGCACCCGCGGCCGCGGCCGCTGACCAGCGGGCTGCTCCTGCACGCGCGCGGGGAGGAACTCCGGGTGCGCCGCGAGCCACTCGGACCGGCGCGCGTCGTAGTCCAGGATGGCTCGGCCCAGCGAGTAGGGCGGGTCCGTCAGCTGCCGCGGCGGCGGGAGGCCGCGGTCGTTGTCGTCGTCGGTCGCGTTGCCGGGGGCAGGCGCCGCTGGGACGACGGCGGGTTCGTCGAACACGACGTGGACGCGCGGCATGGAGAGAACGAGGTTGAGATCGGAGTTGGTCGGGCCGAAGATGAGGTAAAGCACGCCGAGCGCGACGAGGAGGAAAGCGACGGTGATGTGGGGCGTTGCCGGCGCGCAGCGGCGATAGTGCCGCCGGATGCCGGCCGGCTTGCTGCTGTACTGCTCCCTCATAGTGGCTAGACGGTACGCATGACATGAGAGTTGCACCTCGCAACTCGTAATAATTGTCAAAAATGATTCTTTGTCTCGGCTCCTGTGTCTGCTTAGTGCTTGTGAACTTACCATTTTTTTTTTAAAAAAAAAACTGGGGCATTTATTCAAGGTTGAAGAGCATATATTGTAAATTACTCAGCTCGTTGTTGCTAGCCATGGATCGTGTCATCGTGCATATGGAGAACTGGCAAGGGTCAAACAAGAGGAGCCTTTTTCATGGATGCCATTATAAAAAGTGCACTACTCACCAATACCCCTGAAAAATGTTTGTTTTCACTTGTGCCGGCGTCATTTTGAACTCTTGCGCGCGTATGCCATTCCGTCCATTCGGTGTTAGATTTACTTGCCGTTTAGGGACCTGGACAGATGGGCCCGATAGTGCCAAATGACCAGGTTGCCCCTCATGTTATTTCTCCTCTCTCCTTCTCTCACCGACATGTGGGCCCCGCCTTCTTCCTCTGGGCGACGCCGGGCGTCGGCCCAATTAACGAGGCTCTGGCGCGACCCTCTGCGCGTGCCGCTGGCACGGTGCGGCCCGGCCAAGCGCACGGAGCGGAGCTGGAGCAGGGAAGCGGCAGCGCGGCGGCGGCGTCGTCGAGGCCCGCGCATGCGGATAGGCCCGAGCAGCGGGAACGCAAAGAAAAGTAGGGCGCCGACGGTGTTCAACGCCTCCGGGTCCCCGCTCCGGCCGGGGCCTCTGTGGGCGTGGCCCGCCGGTGCCGGGTCGAAGCGCACCGCCACCGAGGCGTCGGGGCGGGCGCCCGCCGCGAGCGCCGCCGGGCATGCGCCGTGATGGAGGGGGAGCACCGGCACCGCCGCTCGCGCCGCCGAGGCGCTCCACGACGGCGCGCGCTACGGGCGGCGATGAGGCGTTCCACGCCGGCGACCGCGCTGCCGACGGTGGCCGAGGCGCTCCACGGGCGGTGGGGGGGGGGCGCGCGATCGGAGGTGGCGGTCAAGGCGGGGGCGGGTCGTCGAGGTCCGATGCGGGGCCGGTGTCGTCATTGGCACCGGGCAAGGTAGCACCACCATGCCATCCGCCGCCAGCCAATGGGAAAAGGTGCCCCGCTCTACCCGAGGACACCGGGCTCGGCTCAACGCCCGCCACGGCGCTGCTCAACCTCTCCATCCTCGAGGCCAACAAGAAGCGCATCATGCGGGCGCCGTGGGCGCGCTGGGTGTCGACAAAGCGGCGTCCCGCGGGCGGCGGAGGAGACCGCCGCGGGCGGGCCCGCTCGCGGGCGGCCGAGGAGGAGTGCGAGCTGCAGCCGGAGGTGTTTTGCGCCGCTGTGCAGCCCTTCAGTGTTTGATGAAATGCCAGTGAAGAACGGCCGTCCAAGTCCACCCCAAGTCAAGAGCTGAGGGCACACGGGGTCATTTTGGCATGCCGGGCCCGCGTGTCGAGGGTCAAACGGAGGAAAACAAACAGCACACGCACGGAAGGGCACGCACGAAAAGACTTCAAAGTATGGATGTCATCTGTGAAAAACAAACATTTTTCGCAGGGTATTGGTGAGTAGTGCACTTTTTTATAATGGCATCCATGAAAAAGGCTCAAACAAGAGTGTGGAAGGGGAATCCGGCAGGGTAGTTCACCTTTCTCTTTACTTTCATTCAGAGAAGGTGAAAAATTGCTGCATTGGGATTGTAGATCCACGGGTTTCCGAGTAAAATACTGAACAGGTATTTTTTTTGGATGAACAGATCCCAAATCTCGATGCGCAACAAGGTTCGAGAGCTTTAATTACCCATGTGCATTGGCATAAAACCTGCTCTGTGTAGGATATTGTTCTCTCTCCACGGTAGTACTACTACGGTGAAGAAAAAAGTTGTAGTGCATACGGCAGTGGACTAAGGGTACACATAGGCACATAGCTATGCTAATAGAACATTTTGGTATTCTTTTCTTCAAGGGAAGGTATTATCGAATTATAATCTTCATAAAAATATGGGTCTATTTCATCATTATCATCCCCGGATTCACCACTAAGAGCCCCACGGCATAAGGTACAAGCACAATCTCTCTATATCGGCTACAATGAAAGAAAAGCATTTATGTTTCTTCTGCTCAATACAGTGACACACTCAGAATGTTTACGATACCTAAACATATATTTTGCTCTAACTTCTCGTGGTTCACCCCAGCTATGCCCGCTTCTATTAAATTCCAAATTATGCTTGCAATTTCATTAGAACTAGGCAACTCTTTGTCAGTGATTTCACGCCTACCAAGCAGGGGTACACTCGAATGTACACACCCATTAAGAAAATAAACCGTATCTATTCTAAATTGTAACACGTTTTGGTTTGCGATGTATTTAGATATACACTATGTCTAACTATACAGTAAAATTATCTAGAAAAGTTCAAATTTCTTATAAATTAAAATGGAGAGAGTATGATTACTCACTAGACAGTACCAACAAGGAGCAAGTATAGACACATGGAGCCGTTAGCCACCCCCCCCTCTCTCGCGACCCGGCGATCGGCCCGAGATCCGCCGCCCGCCGGCCACCAAATCGACCAGCGCCCACACCCGACCATAGCTCAATCGAGTCCGCGACCCAGTCCCCGAAATCCAGCCGAGCCGGCACCTCATCACCTCCCCCGCATCAAATCCGTTGTTGTAGGGTCGATCCAGTCCCGGTGGAGTCCACTACTGCCGCCGCCGTGCGTAAGGTGAGGTTCGCGAGCCACTCCACCTCGCTCCCCAACCACCGAGAGCAGGGCTCGCCATTACTTCCCTCCTCCATCCTTTGCCCTCAGCAAACCGGGTAGGATCATGGAGCGCAATGGGGCTCGCACCATTAATGGCACTGCTCCTTCCCAAGGAGGGACAAGACAGGTCGGAAAGACGCTGGCCGGTTCTCCCATCCTCGCCCGCCGGCGATCCGGCGGGCTGCTTGCAAGATTTGGCGCAGCGGAGCCTTCGGTCGCGGCGCGCGTAGCAGGTCGTCGACCTCCATTAATGGCACTGTTGCTTCCCAATGCGGGAGACAAGACAAGTCGCGTGGATTAGCTGGAAGAGGTAGGCTGGACCAAGGTGCTCTTACAGCGCAAGCAGCAACGGCGACCAACCTCATTCAAGTCGCTCGCCGACCGGCAATCCGGCCCCCCGTCCGGCCCTCCACCACCAGATCCTCAAAGGCAAGTGCCTTCGCTGCCTCTCCCAGAGGGCACACCGCCACGCTGCGGGGACCCGATCCGCCGCCTCACCTGTGGGTCGCATCGACGGCTAAAGCCGAGATTGCAAGCCCAAGCAACCACAAGTCCAAGCCGCCGCGCCCAAGCAACCTCCTCGCCCTCGAAGACATAGTCACCTTCCCCAAGCTCTCCCACCAGCAATGGCGTTGCCGGAGCTCCCGAGTTCCGTCCAGATGGAGACCGCGGCAATGGTGGCCCGGTAACGCCGTCCATGGAGGAGGAACTGCAACGTCTCTCCCGCCGCGCTATTGTGGCTTGTCTGTGGTAGGGAACGGGACGACGTCGGGCCGGAGACAAGGCCAAGAGGATGCTCGCCAAGCTTGGTGTCCCGGATAGAGACATCAAGGTCACGCGGCACCGTCCGGAGGACTTTCTCATCGTCTTCGAGCACCAGCACCACCGCGACGCCGCCCTGGACATGAGGCGGCCCCATGTCGGCGGCAACGCCATCCGCTTCCTCCCATGGTGCATCCTCCCTATAGCGACCTCGTCGAGCTGCGCCACCACGTCCGCATCTGCCTCGAGGGAATCCCGGCCCATGCATGGAACGAGACCATCGCCAAAAGGACCATTGCAAGGTCCTGCGACATCGACTACGTGGAAGGGCGCTCCATCCGCCGCGAAGACACCCAAGCGCTCTGCCTTTGGGCATGGACGTATGACCCTCCGACATCCCCAAGGTGACTTGGCTTACTCTTACGAGGAGCTCAGCGGTGGTGCATGAAGGAGCTACCCTACCAAGAGGCCGGAGCGGCCTCACCTTCAGGTCCTCGTCCCACCTCGACATCGTGGAGCCGCCACGGACGAGCACGGCAACTCCATCGCGAGAAGAATCGACGCATTATGGCGTGGTCGATGAGGAACGCACCCCGCAAGAAACGCCATGACCCCCTCGCCTGATGCCAGCCGCGACAGGCGCCGCGACGACGACGACGACGACGATAGACGCGGCCGCCGCCACGACAAGAAGAGGGGCTGGGGCTCAGGATGCTCCGCAGCCTCTCCCGCGCACCGAATAAGGACGGGGAGCAGGAGTGCTCAGTATCTCGCCATGGGCGCGGTACGACGCCGCCTCTTCGACGGGGACGCCGACGCGCATCCTCGCTAGGTTTCCCCTCGGCCTCGGCAAAGGCGACCGGGGACCCTCGCCGACTTCCCGTGCAAGGAGCCCCCGACGACGGGTTGCGAGACTGCTCAAGCCCTCTTGTCTCCAGCGCAAGGAGCATGGGCGCAGCTGAGCGCAAAGACCCACGACGTGGCGGACATGCCCCGCGCTCGCCGCCAAGGGTCGCCCCACGCGAGCGAGGATCGGCTCGGACTCCCCCACGCCTCCCGCGACACAAGGTGCATGCCCAACCGCTTCCTTGATGGAAAAGATCGCTCCCCGAGCCCGAGTCCGCAGGCCGCCCCCGTACAGGTGAACGGACCGCAACCACCACCGACTCGCTCATACATTGCGGGAGTTTCCATCGGGGCCACAAGGAGAGGGCACCGCAACCGGGCCTCGCGATTGCCTCGATTCAAGCCGGGCGGGTCTTCTTGGCGCGAGCCTGCAACGACAAGACGCAGCTCCTTCTCCACCAACAGATCATGGCGGAGCTACATTGCCCCCGCCGCCGTCCCTCGCCTCCCGTTGCCCGGCTTCAAACCGGGCCGACACTATCGCCGTGAGACCGCTGGGCCCGGCAAATAAGTCGGGGACACCGCCCGGCGCGCACGCGCCATCACACCGAAATCTCATGTTTGGTTTTGACAATTGATGACACCCTATTATGCTAATCCTCTACTCTAAGTGTGCTTATGAGATAGGATAGCATAAGTGACGTGGAGCTACATGATCATGAACATGGACGGTGGTGATGGACATGATGGATCATCGAGCCCATCGCGTGTTGGAAAGGCAAAACCCGGAGATCAATGCAAAGGTATAATTGATAGGGTTTGCTTTAAGTGGTCAAGACACTTGAGAGAAGTGTGATCACATTCTAGGATAGATAGCCGACTATCAAGAGGGGAGTTCAACGGCTAATCCGCATTTCGAGTGCCCCTAGATTCATATTGACTTGCATATGCATTTAGAATCGAGAGCACTAACTTCGCTCTTGTCAAATGTTTTCAAAATGCTAACACACGCACTATCGAGATGTACTTCGACGTGTTGGCATCCTTGGACAAGTGGCAAAACTTGGAACGCGCAAAGACGATGACGAACGACGACTTTTTCGCTGAACTTTGAGCGCCAGACGCCGGGCTCGGGAGCGCCGCGCTGCCCGGCGTCCGGCGCATGCTGGGCACCGCGGTGGCGGGGCGCAGGGGCACGAGCAGCGCCACCGCCGAGTGGATCGGGCGCCGCCCCAGCGTCCGGCGCGCTCGCTGGTCGCCGCGGCTAGCATCATGGCGATGGCGGCCGCCGCGTCTCGTCGCCGACAGACGCTCTCCAGAGGGTCGTGTGGGAGCGAAAGCCGGATGCGCCGATCGGGCGCCATCGCCGCGCGCTACGGCGCCCGCCCCTAATGATCGGCCGCTACCGGGAACGTGACTGGCGCCCGCCGCCACGCAGAAGCTATTTTTTGCCCCAACGGCTCTATTTTTGGATGGGGCCTATCTATACTTGTGTGGCCGGCTCCTTGAGCTCTCTCTTGCATATTTGAACACTCTAACACTCTTGTGAGCTGAAACAACTCCCCTCCACTCATCTCTCTTGCCTAACTTCGATTCTTGGTGAGATTGAGTGAGATTCAAGTGCATTTCCTTGTTGATTGCATCTAGAGGCACTTGTTCTTCGGAGGAGCTGTGGGATTCTTATTTCTCTTGGGAATTTGCTCGGTTCCCTAGCGGCTTGGAGTTGGTGGTGGTGTTGAGCTCGATCGGTGATTGTTCGAGGCCACACCGGTGGATTGTGAGGGGTTCTTGCGCCTTCCTCATGGGAGATTCGCGAAAGGCTACTCTAGTTGATTGCTCGTGGCTTGTGGATCCCCATCTTTGCGAGTGATTCTTGCGGGCTCCCTCCGAGGGATTTGGCACCGCCATTTGCTAGCGAATCATCAAGTGGGTGCATCGTCACAAACGGGGACTAGCGTGCTTGCGCAAGCACGTGAACCTTGGGGAAAAATCATCGTGTCAAGTTTGCTTTGCTCGTTGGAGATTTCTTATTGACATCGGTGATTGGCTTTCAACCCCTACTCTACTCGGTGGTATTGTACTCTAGCTCACTCCCGCATTATCTATTTTATCTAGCTTGTCTTGTTTAGCTCTTGGTGATAGAATTATTTAGTATTGCTTGATCTCCTAGGAGTAAGCTAGCAACTTAGCTTTTGTGTGTGATTAGAGATACTACAATTGGTAAAATTGCTAGGTGGCTTGCATAGCTAGTTGAAGCACTGCAAAGTTTGCTACGCCGCCTTATTTACTAACCACCTTACTTAAGTGTTGTTGTAGAAAATTTTATTAGGCTATTCACCCTCCTCTAGCCATTTAGGACCTTTCAAGTGGTATCAAAGCCGAGGCACCGTTTTTGAAGGGATTAACAACCTACGGTGACAAAATGATGTTGAGTTTGCAAATCAACAACACCAAGAAGGCATCGTCATTCGATGGAACGAACTATGCCTATTGGAAGGTGAAGATGATCGTACACCTCAAGTCAATCAATCGAGAAGTGTGGAAAGTCACCGAGAACAAGTTTGAGGTAGCAAATCAAGAATCACCAACACCGGTTGAAGAGAAGAAGCTTCAAGCCAATGATATTGCCATGAGTGCTTTTCATGAGGCATTCAATGACAAGGTGTTTGAGCAAGTCAAGTCACTTGTGATTGCTCATGACATTTGGAAGAAGCTTGAGAAAGCATATGAGGGCACCGAAGGAGTCAAGGCCGCCAAAGCTTACATCTTGCTTGAGAAGTTCAATAGCTTCAAGATGGAAGATGATGAGAGTGTGCCGGAGATGTTTCATCGCATGCAAGTGTTGGTGAATGATCTTAATGCTCTTGGGGAGGAGGTCAAGGACAAGACTTTCAACATGAAGTTCTTGAGATGCTTACCGAAGAGGTTTGGGATGTTGGTCACCGTGCTCATTAGAACCACATTGAAGGACCTAACACCCAACCAATTGCTTGATGAAGTAATGACCGATGATTCCTATAGAGATGATAGCAAGAAGATTGAGCTAATCAACAAGAGCAAGAAGAAGGACAAGGATGATGATGACAAGAAAGATGAGAAGAAGAAGAGTGTAGCATTTAAGGCTTCTTCATCATCCAATGGTAAGTCCAAGAAGAAGGAAGAGTCAAGTGAAGAATAGGACAACACTTCTTATAGTGGAAGTGATGATGAGCAAATGGCCCTCTTTGTGAGAAGATTTGGGTAATTCATGAAGAAGAAGGGCTACACTGCAAGGAGGAAGAAGCACTCTTCCAAGAAGCATGATGAGAACATGAAGTGCTTTAGATGCCATGACAAGGATCATCTCATTGCCAAGTGTCCTTATGATAGTGATGATGAGGATGCTATCAAGAAGGCAAGAAAGAAGAACAAGAAGAAGAATGAGAAGGATGGCACTTCTCACAAGAAGAAGAAGAAGAATGAGTCTCATGTTGCTATATGGGATAGTGATGCTTCATCTTCATCAAGTGATGAAGAAGATGACAAGAAGAGCAAGAAGAAGGGATATGCAAGTGTTGCTATACAAGAGAAGATCTCTCTATTTGACACTCCCTCTTCGTGCTTCATGGCTAAGGCCACTAAGTTACAATCTAGCACTAAAAATGATGATGCTTGTGCTAGTAATAGTGATAGTGACATAGAAGAAGAACATACAATAGAAGAATTACATGTCATGCTTGAAGATTGCACATCTTGTTATAAGGAAAGTAGAAAGGAATGCAAGGGGCTTGAAAAAGGAGAGAAATACCCTTAAGCAAGAACTTGATGAGCTTCTGGCCTCTTATGAGCGTCTAATGATAGATCATAAGAAGCTTGAGAAGTCTCACTCCAAGCTTGAAGAAGCTCATTCCTCTCTAATTAAAGAAAAGGAAAGCATGAGCATAAATGAGACTAAAATTGATACATGCAATGTTGGCATATCTTGTGATATTGAAAATGAACCATTGCATGCTCCTATATATGTTGCTCCTTCTAGTACTTCTACTTCTTGTGATGCCATGCTTAAAAGTGAAAATGCTAATCTAAAGAATGAAGTAAAAGAGCTCAATCACACCTTAGCTAAGGCTTATGGTGGTGAGGACCGCTTGCTTATGTGCTTGGGTAGCTAAAGAGCATCTCTCTACAAAGAAGGATTGGGCTACATCCCCAAAAAAGGCAAGGCCGCCTTTGCTCCTCACAAGACTAGTTTTATGAAGAACAATGATAGCTATTGCAAGAGTTGCAAGCAAGTTGGTCATCTAGAGCAAAAGTGCTTGAAAAAGAACAATGCTAAAGTTACCTCTCTTAAATTTGATAACTCATATATGCTTGTTAAGAGAAGTGATGGTGTTTATGCTAAGTTCATTGGTGCACCATGGATGGGCTCAAAGAAGAAAGCCATTTGAGTACCAAAGAGCTTGGTCACTAACCTTGAAGGACCCAAGCAAGTTTGGGTACCTAAGAAGAATTGATCTCGCATTTGTAGGTCAATTATAGAGCCGAGGAAAGCATTGGATCCTTGATAGTGGGTGCACACAACATATGACCGGGGATTCATGTATGTTCAAAAGTATTAGCACAAAAGGCATTGATGAGTTTGATTCTATCACTTTCGCAATGACAAGAAAGGCAAGGTCAAGAGACTTGGAAAGATTGCAATCACACAAGAAAAGAGCATATCAAAAGTATTGCTAGTTGATAGTCTTGACTACAACCTCTTGTCGGTATCTCAACTTTGTGATCTTGGCTACAAGTTCTCTAGTCAAGAAGTTGAAGTGGTTAGTGTTGATGGGACAAATTTGATATTCAAGGGATTTAGACATGGTGATCTATATCTAGTTGATTTCAACTCAAATGAAGCCAAATTGACAACTTGCTTGCTCTCAAAGTCTAGCATGGGTTGGTTATGGCATAGAAGGCTTGGTCATGTTGGAATGAAATAATTAAACAAGTTAGTGAAGCATGACTTGGTTAGAGGCTTGAATGATGTCACCTTTGAGAAGGATAAACCTTGTAGCTCATGTCAAGCCGGCAAACAACATGGCAATGCTCATCCATTAAAGAGCACAATGAGTATAAGCAAGGCATTTGAGTTGTTGTATATGGATTTGTTCAGGCCAACAACATACACTAGCATTGGTGGCAACAAGTATGGTTTTATCATTGTGGATGACTACACTAGATACACATGGGTGTTCTTTCTTCATGACAAGAGTGATGTATTTGAGCTATTCAAATCCTTTATCAAGAGATGCCAAAATGAGTTTGAAACATCCATCAAGAAGATTAGAAGTGACAATGGGAGTGAGTTCAAGAACACAAGAATAGATGAGTTGTGTGATGATCTTGGAATTGGACATCAATTCTCACCAACCTACACTCTCCAATCAAATAGTGTAGTTGAGAGGAAGAATAGAACCTTGATTGAAATGGCAAGATCCATGCTTAGTGAGTATAATGTTAGTCATTCCTTTTGGGCTGAAGCAATCAATCGGCTTGCTATTGTAGTAACCCCACTCTATTGCCATGGTATGCTTGGAAAGACTCCATATGAGTTGTTGAATGGAAGGAAGCCCAACATTGGATATTTTAGAGTGTTTGGTTGCAAATGCTATATTCTCAAGAAAGGCACAAGATTGGGCAAGTTTGACAAGAAATGTGATGAAGGGTTCTTACTTGGATATTCAACTACAAGCAAAGCATATAGAGTATGGAACTTGGGTAGTGGTCAACTTGAAGAAGTTCATGATGTGGAATTTGATGAAACCCAAGGCTCTCAATGTGAAGTTGAAAATCATGATGATGTGAGAGGCTCTAACTTGGAAAATGCAATGAAGAATATGGACATTGGTGATATTCGGCCGAGTCAAATTGAAGATGATGATGATGTCCCAATACTTAATGCTAGGGTGGAGATTGATACAAATGAAGCAAGCACTAGTGGTTCTCATGATGAAGATCAAGATCAACAAGCTAGTACACCATCTCATCCTAGTCATCAAGTTCAAGTAATGCAACCTTCAAACATAGCAAGCGATCACCCTCTAGATCAAATTGTTGGTGACATAAATAGTAGAGTGATAACTAGAGGAAGATTAGCTTCTTTTTTGCACATCATGCGTCACAAGAAGAACCAAAGAATATTGAGAAGGCATTGGAGAAGGAAGATTGGATCAATGCTATGCATGAAGAGTTGAACAACTTTAAGAGGAATGAAGTTTGGGAACTAGTTGAGAGGCCAAAGAATTACAATGTGATTGGAACCAAATGGGTCTTCAAGAATAAGCAAGATCAAGATGAAATTGTTGTAAGAAACAAAGCAAGACTAGTGGCTCAAGGTTACACACAAGTTGAAGGTCTTGATTTTGGGGAAACTTATGCTCCGGTTGTTAGATTGGAGGCAATTAGGATCTTGCTAGCTTATGCATGTGCTCATGATATCAAGCTATATCAAATGGATATGAAGAGTGCATTCTTGAATGGATTCATAAATGAGTTGGTCTATGTTGAGCAACCACCCGGATTTGAAGATGAAAAGAAGCCCAACCATGTGTACAAGTTAAGGAAGGTATTGTATGGATTGAAACAAGCACCTAGAGCATGGTATGAGAGGTTGAGAGATTTTCTCCTCTCTAAAGGTTTCAAGATGGGAAAGGTTGACACCACTCTCTTCACCAAGAAGCTTGGAGATGACTTGTTTGTGTTACAAATCTATGTTGATGACATCATATTTGGCTCAACCAATCAAGAATTTTGTGAAGAGTTTGCAAAGATGATGGCAAAAGAGTTTGAGATGTCTATGCCCGGAGAGCTCACATACTTTCTTGGACTTCAAGTTAAGCAATTGAAGAATGACACATTTGTTAGTCAAGGCAAATACATCTAGGACAAGATCAAGAAGTTTGGCTTAGAAGATGCAAAACCAATGTCAACCCCAATGGCAACTAATGGAAGCCTAGACAAGGATGAAAGTGGCAACATGGTTGATCAAAAGCAATATCGGTCTATGATTGGAAGCTTACTCTATGTCACCGCTTCTAGATCGGATGTGGCTTTTAGTGTGGGCATGTGTGCAAGATATCAATCCTCTCCTAGAGAGAGAGTCACCTCAAAGCAACTAAGAGAATATTGAGGTATTTGAAGGGCACATAAAATGTTGGACTTTGGTATCCAAAGGGATCCAAATTTGAGCTTATTGGATATTCGGATTCCGATTATGGAGGATGCAAAATCAATAGAATGAGCACAAGTGGCACATGTCAATTCCTTAGAAGATCACTTGCCTCTTGGTCTTCAAAGAAACAAAATAGTGTTGCTCTCAAGCAACTTAGGGGTTTCCAGTATATTAGTGCAGAAGTTGTTGCACTCAATTGCTTTGGATGAGGTCCACTCGAGGGACTATGGATTCAAATTTGACAAGGTAGCTTTATTTTGTGACAATGAAAGTGCAATCAAGATGACACAAAACCCAGTACAACATCCAAGAACAAAGCACATTGACATTAGGCACCACTTAATAAGAGATCATCAACAAAAGGGTGATATTTGTATCAAGAGAATTGGCACCGAAAATCAATTAGATGATATATTCACCAAGCCACTTGATGAGAAGAGGTTTTGTATGCTAAAGGAGAATTAAACATACTTGACTTCTCCAACATGAGTTGATGCACCCCCATATATATGATATGCTTCTCCTTCGACAAAGTAAGGTAAAAGTTGTTTGACATAGCATTCATATTTTTGCTAAGGACTTGATTAGTGCATCTAGCCATAATTCATCCTATAGGCTCATTCATGGAAAATCAAATGATTTCAATGTATGTGTGGCACTACTATAGCTTTCTATTCTTATATGATCTAGTGGTGGCATATGACATGTTTGTGGGCTTGCAATCCTAGTGTTGAATCTAGAAAATGAGCTCATTATTGTGTAATTTAACATGGTCAAGATAACCCTTATTGATATAAGGTGTGAAGAAGCTTGTCCTTGGTTCAAACCTAATTATATGATAAGGCAAGTGTTTTTGACCATATTTGATTGACTTGATTTCTCTCTATTTACATCTTTTTGGTGATTATTGACAAAGAGGGAGAAATAAGTCACAAAGATGATTGGTAAGGGGTCAATTTTAAAATTGATCACACAAATAGGGGAGCAAGCTCATAGACTATTTGTGTATTTGTATGTGTATGATCATGATAAAATGTTGCATAGCAATCTTAAATTCAATATACATGATTGCTTGGTGTATGCTAGAATTATAGACTTTGAATGGTGAAATCTAGACATGCATAGGATGTATCTAGACATTGCTAACATATTATGCCTATAATGTTGATCTCATGGGGTATATTGAGTTTTTGATGAATGTCTAGTTACATTGGTGCTAAGGATGGTATATATCGACACTCCGATTGGTATCACGCTTCAAAGGTCCATTCTATATACCTTAGCACCCCTTTGGTAATATTATCTCTCCCAAAACTTCTATCCATGTACATATGTGCTAAAATTGAACCAAACACAAGGAAGCACATATGTAGGGGAGCTACTATTATCAAAACCAAACCTTGAAATGTTTGTCCAACTTTGATTCATGACCAAAATGCTTTGGACAAGCAATTCAAGTTCAAATTGAATTTATTTCATATCTTTTAGTGATGGTTGTCATCAATTACCAAAAAAAGGGGGAGATTGAAATCTCATGTTTGGTTTTGACAATTGATGACACCCTATTATGCTAATCCTCTACTCTAAGTGTGCTTATGAGATAGGATAGCATAAGTGACATGGAGCTACATGATCATGAACATGGACGGTGGTGATGGACATGATGGATTATCGAGCCCACGTGTTGGAAAGGCAAAACCCGAGATCAAGGCAAAGGTATAATTGATAGGGTTTGCTTTAAGTGGTCAAGACACTTGAGAGAAGTGTGATCACATTCTAGGATAGATAGCCGACTATCAAGAGGGGAATTCAACGGCTAATCCGCATTTCGAGTGCCTCTAGATTCATATTGACTTGCATATGCATTTAGAATCGAGAGCACTAATCAGCAATTGATCTCGAATCGAGATGAACTCGCAAGAACATCGGCATGGATAATAAGCCGCGCTGATTAACGAATCATCAATTTCCATCTATCTTGTCTTCGATTTACAGAAACACCGGGATGATGCTTACCTTCGCCGACCGGAGTGCGAGGCGGGCGCTGGTGAGGCCCTCCGGGGCCGTCCCCACCACGCAGCGCCGAGGACGACGCCGCAAGGGGCGAGCGCAAGGCTCCTCCCCGCCTCCCACGTGGCCCACGCGCAGACGCTGTAGCGCAAGCCCGGCGCAGGCGCCCGCGTTCGGGCGCGCTGGGCCGCCGCCGAGCCGCAACGCCCCTCGCTGCGCAAGGCTCGACCGCCGGCGCTACGCGCATGACGCCGAGGCGCAAGGCCCGCTGCACCCGAGGCTGCAGTTCGCGGGCGCGCAAGGCCCTCCGCCCCGACGCAATCGGGCCCGCCCTAGGTCACCATCGCGACTCGGAGGCGCCCGCGAGGACTCCGGCCGAGCAAGCCGCCGACGTCCCGCCGACGACCTTCACCGCGGATCCCTCGGCGCTGGGGATCCGCTGCCGCCCTGCCGCGACCTCCGCCCGGCGCGCTGAACGATAACGGCGCCGCCGGCGAAAGAACCGGTCCGTGCGCGGCGCTCGGCACTGCCTCGCGCTGGCCGCCGGCCAAGGAGACGGACGGTGGAGCGCGAGGGGCCGAATCTCCGGAAGGCGCTTCGTTGCCGGTTGCCGCCCGCTGCCTCGCCGCGGCCAGAAAGCGCTCCTCCTCTCGCCCGACTTGGCCAAGGTGGTGGCCTTGCGCCAGCGCAAGAGCGCCCGAGCGCCAGGGCCGCCCCGCGCCGACCGCCCGCTTTGGACCACAGCCAAGACGATCACCGGGCCGGGCCGCCGGCCGCACCGCCCGCCCCGACTAGTGAAGCTGGAGACCGACTTGCCCCCTCGGTGCTCGACGCGCCTATAGAAGAATATTCCGTGCATAATACCGGGGCATGAATGTAAATTAGCGTTTGTCTGGCCGTGCGACTATAAAAAGAGGACGTACCCCTATCGAAGGGAATGGTTGGTGAGAAGTAGAGAAACCCTATTCTCTTTACCACGCCATCTCGAATTTCGCCAACGCCACCTCCCGCCGAGGCAACGCCGAGCGGGAACCTACGAGCGCCCTCGCTCACGCTCAAGCCCTCGAGCCTACGCCGCAAGGTCTCGACCGCGCAAGGCTTCGACCGGTGTAAGGTTACCCCATGTTTGGAGTCCCGACCCCAACATTTGGCGCCCACCGTGGGGCTCGGCATCGCCTCACGATTTTCGCAGCCATGGTTTGCAAAAGAAAAGCCGAAGGCTCCTTCGCGAGCCTCCGCTCCCGCCACACCTCGAGAACCAAGGCCTGCCCGCAGGCAAGGAGCGCCTACGCCACTCAAGACGAAGACCCTCCGCCGAGGAGGATCGTGGAGGAAGGAGAAGCGGAACCACGCCCCTCGGCGGCAGGGAGGTAAACGACAAACAGCTTGGGGAAACCCCATGCGAGCAACATACCATCAACGCAGGTCGCCATGCAGCCTACGGGGGCAAAAGGGGGAGCCACACCAAAGAATCGCCGATGCGGAGCTCCAACGACTACGGGCCGAGCTACAAGTCCTACAAAAGAGAAAGAGAGAAGGGTCGGCACTCGCCCAGCGCAAAGGGCCCAGAAGCATCGGCCAAGAAGCTTTTAGAGCTAAGGCAGCCAGTGGCCCCGCTACAAGCGGAGATCCTCAAGATACCTGCCTTGCCTCAGCCCGTGACTCCCCTCTCAAGATACCGCAAGCCTCCAGGTGCCGCCTTTGGTCGGGCTTGCCTCCCTTGGCTCCAATCGCGCCGAAAAGTACCTTCGCCGACCACCGCCAGAGCCTTCGACCCAAAAATCGCCACTATCCGAGGGGGCTTCAACGCACCGCATGGCCGACAAGATACAAGCCTATCCAGCTCCCCGCGGTTCAATGGCGTGACCAACCCGCACCGCTCATCATGAGCTATGAGGCAGCCATAGCATCCGCGGGGAGACGACGCCAGACTCGCCAAGTCCTTCATAATCGCCGTTGAAGGAGACGCCTATCTTGGTACACAATGCCGAAGCCAAGCAACCGCCTACTCTTAGGAAAATCAAGCGTGACAAAATTCTCGCAAATTTCAAAGGCTATGTCGAAGAGTCGCTAACCTCCATGGACCTCTTCCAAAGCAAACAAGGGCAGAATGAGCCGCTTAAGGACTACTTCCAACGATTCTTGCAAATCAAAGCCAAGGCTCCCGACGCCCCGCATTTAAGCGGCCATAGACGCTGGGCGATAAAAGGCTTGCGCGATAGGTCGGTTCGCCTCATACTTGGTTTTCGAAAAGGCCAACCACCATGCAAAGAAGCTTGTGCGAACAATTTGAAAAATAGGGCAAGTCCGACAAAGACTACCGCAAGAGGTTGGAAGAACAGAATCAAAATAGGCAGCCAGCAAGGGGCAACCAAAGGGGAGCGCAAGGTGCGGGAAGCCGACGGGCAAGGCCGCGAGCAACCAAGTATTCATGGTGGACGCTAAGGACGGAGGCGCCCGAAACCAACCAAGGCCGGGCGCCATGAATCAAGCCCCTCCCAAAAGGTCCCAAGCTGCCGGAGGCCAAGGAAACGATTGGCGTAAAAAGACCGAGGAAACAAAAGATATGTGATCCATGGAGAGGAGCAAGGCCACATTTCTATGGACTGCCTAACTCCGACAGCTAGGAAAGAGCAAAGTACAAAGGCGGCCAAGGGCCGACAAGACCCTCCTCCGCGCCACCGCCAGTCCCTCCTAGGGAAATTAACCATACCTCCGCTCCCTATCATTCGCACCATCCAAGCCCACCCCCCGCCACCGGCCTTGCAAGTACTACCCTTCAGATATAACCCCGCCCCCCCCCAACCACCACACCCACAGAGCTCCTACTATCCAAGTTTTTTGCCGGCTTGGCGCCCACACCAAACGCCTCGTGAGCCACCGCACTACGGAGTCAAGCATGTCATACCCCGAAACCGAGCCTCCCACATTACTTACATAGAGGCGGACAGCTCAACATGCAAGGGGAACTCCCGCAAGTGTCCCACCCCACCTCCACCGCGTGTGCATTCGCCTCAACCCAAGAATGAACCAAAACCACGAAAACCAAGTAAACGCACACGCCCTCTACCAACTATTGGCATGATAACGCCCATAGCGGGAGGATCCTCCATCGGCTTTGAGTCGAAGAGGCGTAAGAGAGACCATCCGAGGCCGGTAAACAACATGGTCGTGCAAGCACCGCTCAAGCACAACGACCGGTCCAAGGTCCCCATAACCTTCGCAGAGGAAGATATGCAGCTAGAGAGCTACCCTCATATTGATGCAATGGTGGTCAAGGCTAACATAGCCGCATGGGGATCGCCGAGAATTCTAGTGGACTCGGGGAGTTCAGCCAGACATTTTGTTCGCAAGTACCTTCGACCAAATGAAGCTTAGCAGGGCCAACTACAACCCTCGAATCGCCCGCTCATTGATTCGAGGGAGGCGATTCAAGCTCTAGGCAAGATCTCGCTCCCCGTATCCTTTGGGGACCAAAAGGTGGCAAGAATGTAATATATCACCTTCGACGTAGTAGACTTGTATTATCCCTACAATGCCATATTCGGCCGAGGGTTCACCAACAAGTTCAATGCCGTCATCCACATGGGATATCTCATGAAATGAAAATACCCACGCCGCATGGGGTGATAAAAGTAAACGGCAAAATTAAGGACGCAAGGAACATAGAAAGAGCAATATACAAGGCAAACCGCAATGTGAATGCACTAGAAAGGACAAGCATAACAAACGAACCCCCGGACATGCCGAAGGGAAGACAGACCTTGCTCGCCAGAGAAGACAAAGAAAGTATGTCTTGACCCAAAGACTCCCCGATCGAAAGTAACAATCGCCAACTTAGCACCACAAGAAGAGCAAGACCTCCTAGAAACCTTGAACAAAAACAAAGGCATCTTCGCATGGTCGGGTCGTCAGCACCTCAAAGGAGTGAGCGAGACATTATCGAAAGCACTCCTTAGATTTAAATGAAAACATGCGACCAAGAAAGCGAAACAAAGGAAAATGTCCGACAAAAGAATCATGGCGGCCAAAGCGAGGTCCGTAAGCTATTGGATGCAAACATAATACGAGAAGTAAAATACCCGTAATGGTTGGCAAACGTAGTCATGGTACCCAAGAAGAACGGTAGGTGGAGGATGTGCATAGACTTCACGGATCTGAACAAAACATGTAAGAAAGACCCGCTTTCCCTACCTGCAATAGACACCTCTGGCCGACAGAGCCGCTGGATGCCAAAGGTTCTCCCTCCCGGATTGTTTCTCCTGATACCACCAAGTGTGGCTGAACCCCCAAGATGAAGAAAAAAAGCTTCACGACACCCTTTCGCACCTCTCGCTTTCAAAAGAATGGCGGAGGGGCTCAAGAACGCAGGGCCTCCTTCGCGAGAATGATGAAGAAGGTCCTTGACGAGGGTGGGGAAGAAAGTCCCAAGCAAGACAATGTCATAGCCTACGAGATGATATAGTCATAATGAGCAAGTGGGACTCGACCATATCAATGACCTCCGTGACACCTTCGCCAAATTAAGGAGAGCGGGGCTCGCTCAACCCGTAAAAGTGTGTCTTCTGAGTAACCAAGGGAAAGATGTTAGGCTATATAGTCAGCGCCGAAGGTATCAAAGCAAACCCCGAGAAAACCATGGCAATCTCGAAATGAGAGAGCCTTCGACCGGGAAGGAAGTTCGAAGTTGACAAAGCGCACTGCAGCCCTCAAATGTATTCATATCTAAGTCGGTAGAACGGTGCTTTCCCTTCTTCAAAGCACTCCGAGGATCGAAAAAGTAAGTTGGGGTCCCGAATCGTCGGGAGGCGTTCCGCAAGCTCAAGGAGCACCTAACAACCGAAGCTATCGGTGACGGTTCCGAACCGTAAGCTCCACCCTCGTTGTGCGTGGCGCCTCGCCGCATGCGAGAAGCGTCCTCATAGTGGAAGTACAAGATGGAACCCAAACTCTCTCAAAAGCCAAGATACTACGTGTCCGAGGCTCTATCCGGTTCAAAGTCAACTACACGTAAATTGAGAAAAATCGCCACGCAAGCATCATCGGCATCAAGGAAGTCGAAACATTACTTCCAAGCGCATGAGATCACCGTCCCAACATCACAACCGCCGGGCGAGGTGTTGAAAAACAAAGAAGCCTCGGGAAGGATAGGAAAATGGGCAACCGAACTCTCAATATGAGATCACCTACACATCAAGGACGGCAATAAAATCCCAAGTCCTTGCCGACTTCGCGTGGCGCATTGACACCTCGGACGGAAGAGGCCGAACCACCACCCCTACCAACTATGGACAAGCTACACCGACGGAGCCCGGGGAAGAAAAGGGCCAGAGCCTCCGCAGCCATTGTATCTCCTCGTGAATCAAAACAAGATATGCACTAAGACTAGACTTCAAGGCAACCAACAATGTGGCCGAGTACGAAGGTCTGATCTTAGGTCTCAACAAAGCAAAAGCACATGGAGCACAAGTCTTAGAGGTAAGAACAGACTCTCAACTCATAGCCGGGCAAGTTGAGAAGGAGTACACAGCTCGAGAGCCGAATTAGCAAAGCACGCTGTCGCCGGGTACGAGGGTCGGAGCGAAGGTTCCAAGGATTCACGGTAAAATATATTCCAAGGGCAGAAAACCTTCGAGGCGGATGAGTCCGGCTAAGGCAAATGCAAACTACCAACCCCCGCCCGCTAGAACATTTTACAAAGACCGCTACTGCACCATCAACAAAACACCGGGAAAACTTGCAAAACAGCTGATGCCGACTCGTGAGTGAAGATTGGAGGCGATTATACTAGACACCATAAACAACGCCCTCAAGCCCAAAGACAAACACGGCCGCTAATCGCAAAGAAGGGCAAGAAACTACGTGTTGATGGAAGGTGTATTGTATAAGAAGGGCATCGTGACAACCTCTCGCTGAAATGCATATCCCAAATAGAAGGGGTGGAATTGCTCCAAGAAATACACTCGGGGTTTGCGGCTCGCACCTTGACCACGGGCTATCTCCGCTGAGGCTCTAAGGCAAGGTTTCTTCGCCTACGCACATCGAGATGCGAACACATTGTGAAAAACCCGTGAAGCTTGTCAAAACTTCTCACCCCATCAAAGAGGACCTTCAAGGGAGACACAAATTAATCCCACCAACCCGGCCATTGCAAAGATGGGGAATGGACTTGGTAGGTCCACTACCACCAACCAAAAGGTGCAAACACAGTTTCGCGGTTGTCGCAAAGAGAATATTTCACAAGGTGGATTGAAGCCAAATCGGCAACCATAACCCCGAGTCGGGCCAAGAAGTTCTTTTCCGCAAAACATCATCCGGCAGATTCGAGTACCTAGCACACTCCACAAGAGACAATGGCAAACAGTTCGACTCGAGAAGTTTAAACAGCTTCTATGAAAGTATGGGGACAAAGATAGCCTTCGCTCTCAGATACCACCCACAAATTCAATGGAGCGGTCGAGAGAGCAAACGGAATCATATTCTCGCAATATCTAAGAAGCTTTTAACTTGCGCAAGGGCAAATGGGTGGAGGAACTCCCAAGAGTAATATGGTCGCATAACACCACTATTTCCGAGAGCAACAGCTATACCCCCTTCAGTCGCTATATGGGGAGGAAGCCATGCTACCCGAAGAGATAAAACACCAAAGCCTCAAGCAAGTGATGAAACAAGAACTCGCAGAAGATCTAAGAGTACGCAAAGGAGACGCCGAAGAAACAAGGCTCAAGCCCTTTGCAACATAGAGAAATACCAAGCAGACCAAAAGATGGAGAGACCGTAAAAGTCGTGAGAAAAGAAATCAACGACGGAGATCCGTGCTAAGGAGGAAGCCAAACGCAAAGAATGCCAGAAAGCTCCAAAGAAAAGTGGGAAGGGCCTTACACGCCAAGGCCGCCGGAAGAGCGTGCTCCTTCTACCTAACGCAAGCGAAGGCGTCACCTCCGATCACACTTGAACGTTGACAACCTCCGCCGCTTCTACATTTGACATGTAAGAACCGAACCCGAAAGCATGATGTAAGCAAGGGCCAAGGCATTTACCGCCACGCATTTTTACTTACTTTTCAATCAAACAAGGCTCACACTCTTTTCCTCACAAGGGGACTCGAACGGAGGTGAGGTTTTTTAATGAGGCGAGACCCATGTAAAAACTCTTTCAAAGTTATTCAAAGTGTGTGTTTCCCTAGCAATCTGTGTAAAATGTCGAAATTGGCTCAAAGCAAATGGCCCTTTATTCGACAAACTAAAACTTGCTTGGAGGACCTCGCGCGGCTCGAACCAATGACTCTTTACCGCACAAGAACGATCTCTAAGGCCAACAAAGGCCGTATAATTTAAAAAAGACCTGAAAAAATGCAGCACCGGAGTTCTTCTAAGTACTGAAAAGACTCGAGAAACTCGGGCACCAGAATTTCTTCCTCACGCCCGAAAAGTCCTATAAAAAAAAACGGGCACCGGGAGCTTGCTCGCTTCAAAGAGGCGAAAGATTTCTATAAGAAAAATACGCACCAACGGCCAACAAGGTGATTGCCGTGGCTGGCCTCCCGCAAGGCTCGGCCCCTTAGCCACGTGTGCGGCGGAGGACAAAAAGGGGCAAGGCCCCCCCCAACGACCGCCCCCGCCCCCACAAGCCTTCGTCGGCTCAAACGATGGCGCAAGGCCGAGCCCTTCGCCTGCACCAAACACGCCAAACTAGCGCAAAGCATGCACAAAGAAAAACCCACGCTAACTAAGCCAACTTGGCGCGAGGAGCAACCAGCTTAACATCTTCGCCACAACAAAGAGCAAGCGCAAAGGAGCACCTTCCAACATAAGTGCAGCCACGGCGTCTAAGGTTCACTAGCGATAGATAACAAATACGAGCCTTGCGCGAGTTCAACAGCAAAGGCTGGTAATAAACCTCTTAACAAGTGCACGTAATAAACCTAATAGACCGAGGTCCCGAATTATCCCACAAAATAAAAGCGCCTCCCACGAGCACAACAAAGCATATAGCCACAATCTAACGTAAGCGCTTGCGCACGCGAGCAGCGATGAGACCCCTCCGGATCCTTGCGCTGGACACTTGCAGAGGCTCCGAAACGGCGCCAACGCTTGTAGCCTCAGCGACCCCCCGCCCTGGAAAAACAAGGTGAAAATGGCATAAGCAGAGAGTTCGGGTAAACACCAATAAACCTTTGGACACAAAAATCGAGGCGGCCGAGCGGGTACCTCTGTCCCCTTCGCCGACGAAGCGTGAGCAAAGTCACGACGGGTAGGGTCCTTCGCACCTTTCACAAGCGCCTCCGGTCCCGTCACCAAAAGATAAGAGAACTCAAAACCACTATAATCAAAAAGCATAGTTCATCCCGTCAAGAACGGCAGCACCGCTACCTCTCAGAGCCTCCGCAAGCGAGCGCGTGGAGCCCCTGAGGACCGTAGACTCACCAACGCCGCTAGCCTCTCCCTCGGGTCCGTTCTCGCCCGTCTCCTTGGTCTAACAACGACGAGAGACGAGTCGAACACAATAGATAAATAAAAATAAAAACAATAAATGCTAAAGAAGAAAAAAGAGAAGGAGAGGCAAGCACGCTAGCCTTACCTTGGTCACGGCAAGAGGACGAGCGCAAGGCCCCGAAGTTATAAGAATCCCCGTTTCACTCTCCCTACCCAAAGGTCGGACCCAGCCTTAAAAGCAAAAGCACGGGCGCTTAGTCGCACCAAAAAGCAGGAGCCGCAAAAAGAGAAAAAATAAGAGATAGCACCAAGAGGAGGCCAAGCTCTGCACCTCACCAACTCCCCTCGGCCTCCGCGATCCCTGCCGGCTGTCCATTAGCGTTTGCGGCAAAGCCCGAGCAAGCCTTGCCACCACCCGACTCCCGCCCTTCCTGCAAGCAAGGGAAAAACAACACATGTTAAACGACAAGTGCTAGGGGGGAACCCAAAACCAAACCCAGCGCCAAGGCATACACAAAAGCAAACCTTAGAGCTAAAAAGACCAACAAATAAGTCGCGAGCCTCCTCAAAGACCATGGCACCTCTGTAAGTAGCGTGTGAATTTCTTCACACTCGCACCAAACCATCGTTAGGGAACGCCCATGGAGCGGTCGCTCAGATGCTCACTCTTCACTTTCTCCACGTGGTCACAACCATAGGACCTAACCACCTTAGAAAACCCAAAAGCACCCGCCATAGCAAAGGAAGTCCCCCGGCTCTTCCCAAGGTTCGGGAAGCCGAGCCATGGTATCCTTCATCCAAATTTATAACAATGTCAACCGAGGCGTCCTCACCAGGGGGGGCTACAATAGCTCCGTGGTCCGCAAGGATCCTTGCAAACGCTGCGCAGCCTCCAATCCGTCCACACGGGCGCTCCGTAGCGGCGTTAGCTCCTCGAGCGTAGCCTTTGCCGTGGCAAGCTCGCGCGTATTTTACCAACCTCAGTGCGCAGGTCCTCACCCTCGGACTTCCAGCCCAAGTGCGTCTTTCGGCACTCTTCTTCACCTTAGCAAGCTCCTTGCGCAACCCAAAGAAGGTCTTTGCGCGAGGTCCTGGCCTCGGACTTGATGATGGCGGCCTCTTCAAGAAGTTGCTTGGCGGCCGTGACTCAGACTCCGTTCCGCCTCAAGGACAATCTTGGCATCACGCATTTTGCTCAACCTCCTTTTCGGTGTCGCCCGGGTCCCCGACCCTCCCTATCGGGATTTTAGCACTTTCCTCGAACCCTTGAGTCTCCTTTCAAGATGCTCAATAACCGCGTTGCGCCAAGCAATCTCTTCATTGGTACAAAAGTGAAAAACCCGGCCACAATGCTATTTTGCCCGCCAAAGGAAAAAACAGACCAAAATCGTCAAGTCCAAACACACGCGGCACCTAAATTCTCTTGGGAATTTGCTCGGTTCACTAGCGGCTTGGAGTTGGTGGTGGTGTTGAGCTCGATCGGTGATTGTTCGAGGCCACACCGGTGGATTGTGAGGGGTTCTTGTGCCTTCCCCGCGGGAGATTCGTGAAAGGCTACTCTAGTTGATTGCTCGTGGCTTGTGGATCCCCATCTTGTGAGTGATTCTTGCGGGCTCCCTCGAGGGATTTGGCACCGCCATTTGCTAGCGAATCATTAAGTGGGTGCATCGCCACAACAGGACTAGCGTGGCGGCAAGCACGTGAACTCGGGGTAAAATCAACGTGTCAAGTTTGCTTTGCTCGTTGGAGATTTCTTATTGACATCGGTGATTGGCTTCAACCCCTACTCTACTCGGTGGTATTATACTCTAGCTCACTCCCGCATTATCTATTTTATCTAGCTTGTCTTGTTTAGCTCTTAGTGATAGACTTATGTAGTATTGCTTGATCTCCTAGGAGTAAGCTAGCAACTTAGCTTTTTGTGTGTGATTAGAGATACTAGAATTGGTAGAATTGCTAGGTGGCTTGCATAGCTAGTTGAAGCACCGCAAAGTTTGCTACGCCGTCTTATTTACTAACCACCTTACTTAAGTGTTGTTGTAAAAAATTTTATTAGGCTATTCACCCCCCTCTAGCCATTTAGGACCTTTCACGCACCCCAGGAGATGGAGGGAGGCAGAATGGCTGAGGAGTTCCTCTCCTGCATTGCAAGGCCGGTGCCCCCTGCCTTGCTCCAACTCCCGCCATGCGGGGGGGCGCGTCGCCGCAGCAAGGCACCACCCCTCGCCAGGGGATTTCGCCCGGCGTTAAGACGCGACCGTGGACATGGCGAGAGGCAACACCGAGGACTGGCGCTTAGGCAAATCCTCATGAAGCGCCTTGAGTCATGGAGGAGGGGCGACGATCGTGCCACCGATGATCGGTTCCTGCGCTATGTCCGGCTGTTCGGGGGCGGCTCAACAACACGCCATCGCAGCTCTGACGGCACCGTGCGGCCTGGAGGGCCCCGCACCGAGAGATCGCCCAAGCGTGAGGAGCGTCGCCCACAAGGGGAACTACTTATTTCACCATGTTAGTCGTAATGTTAGCCGTCATGTTAGTCGTCTTCCTTCCTCGCTGCATCAAGCATGTCCCAGCGACGTCTGTATCGCCCGATCAGGCAAGGTCGTAGCCAGGGGCCCCAAATCACCTTCGCCTTGGTCTGGCCTCTTTTTGCCAAAGCCGCCAAGCATCGCCGTGTTGTCACCTGCCAGTAATGCTCCCCTGGCGTCCCCCGGGTTTACTCGGATGAATTTGTATCTGCCTCCCAAGTGGAAAGTTTCAGTTATTGCATCCCCTTGCTTGGTGTGTTGGCCGAATGGCTGTTGCTGTTTCTCATCTTCGGGGGGTGCTGGCCGCATGCGGCGATGGTTGTTCATCACCTACATTGCCGCACCGCAACTTATTCCTCGGCTGAGCTTCGATATGCACGCCAAAAATACACCCCAGGGTAAGAAAACTATTCTCATGGCTCAAAAGAAACCGCAAGCTACTGAACTGGAACGTTAGAGGGTTAGACGATGTCGCAAGGCGTGACGCCGCCGCCGAGCTGGTAAGAGACACCGGCGCCACCATAGTTTGTTTGCAAGAGACTAAACTACAGCAAATCGATGCAAGCATTGTAACACAGACCGTTGGACAATGTTTTGCTAATTCCTTTGCGGCGCTCCCTACGCCAGACGAGAGGGGCATTCTCGATCCAACGAGAACTATTTTCTCGACTGTCCGGCGTCCGCCACTCCCCGCATCGCGGTAAGCGCAACTATAACCATGAGGGCCAGCGGCGTCAATGGCGGAGATCACGATGTCGCCTCACGGGCCCCAAAGTGACGACGAAAAGCTTATGTTCCCCGCAGGGAACTCAAGTCCATCAACTGTACCCACTCATCAGCGATGGCTCATTCTTGGGGACTTTAATCTGATCTACCAAAGCAAGACAAAAAAACAACACAAATTTGAATCGCCGTCTCATGGGTTCCTTCAAGGCAACAATCGATGACCTTGGGCTCAAGGAGATCAAGTTAAATGGCCGCCGCTTCACTTGGACCAACGAGCAAACCATCCCCACCATGACCAGGATTGACAGACTTCTGTGCACCCCGGAATGGGAGCTACTTTTTCCATCATGCTTCCTCCACTCCCTCCCTTCCCTCATGTCTCGATCACACACCGTTGCTACTTCATGGTGTGCTCGACCACTTCAGTAACAACTTCTTCCGGTTCAAGAATTTTTGGACCAAGATGGACGGCTTCCGGGAGGTGGTGCAAGCTGAGTGGGGGAAACCAGTGAATACCACGCTGCCCATCAAACGGTTACACATCAAAATGGCAAGGGTGTCTAAGAGTCTGAAGAAATGGCGCAAAGAGAAAATAGGAAACACAAGGCTACAGCTTGCCATCACCGGGAGGTTCTCCTGCAATTGGAATTGGCGCAAGAATCAAGGCCGCTCTCCATTTAGGAGATCGAGCTCAGAAAGCGCCTAAAAACCCATAGTACGCGGCTGGCGGTCATCGAAAATCGCGCATGAGGCGAGATCGGACTCACGTACATCCCATATGGGCGATGCCAACACTAAGTTATTTCACATGAAGGCCAATGCTCGCCGGAGGAAAAATTATATTCACCGCCCGCGAAAAGAGGGAGGTTTGGTCTTCTCCCGGGAAGAAAAAAGAAAAGGTGGTCGAGATTACTTGAGCACACAGGCACCGCCACGATCCGGACTTTGTCCTTCGATTGGCGAGGACTTCGGCTACACTCCAAGAGACCTTCATCAGCTAGAGCTGCCATTCTCCCAAGAAGAAATCCGGCACACCATACACCGCGATGCCTTCGAGAAAGCCCCGGGCCCGGATGGCTTCACGGGAGCCTTTTTCAAGGCATCTTTGGGAAACGATCAAAGATGACTTATCGGCAGCTATCAACAGTCTCTTTCACCTCAACTCCCGGGGCCTGGAATTTATGAATTCGCAAATATCGTACTTCTTCCAAAAAGACGGGCGCCCTCAAAATTACGACTACGCCTATCGGTCTTATGCATAGTTTCGCCAAAATCTTCGCGAAGCTCCTTGCCAACAGACTAGCTCCTCACCTCAACTCCTTGGTTTCCAATTGCCGAGTGCATTCATCAAGAAAAGGAGTATACACGACAACTTCCTATGCGTACAGGCATCGGTCAAGAGAATGCACAAAGAAAAAGGTACCGGCGCTGTTCATGAAGCTCGATATCCACAAGGCTTTTGATACAGTTAATTGGAGCTACCTGCTTGATGTCTTGCGTGCCCTTGGCTTCGGAAACAGATGGTGCGAATGGGTATCCATACTTGTTTACGCACGGCCACCTCAAGGGTGCTCATTAATGGGGTGCGAGGGTCCGAGCTTCCACCACGCCCCGGGGTACGCCAAAGGCGATCCTCTTTCGCCAATGTTATTCATCCTCGCCATGGACCCCTTACGGCGTATGCTTGAGCTAGCAACACAGAACGGCGCCCTATCCACACTCCCTCGACTACGGCGGATGGAGAACCTCCTTGTACGCAGATGATGCGGCCATCTTCTTAAATCCTAAAAAGGAGGACATCGATGCAATTCAAGTGATCCTCCGTGGCTTTTGAAAACATCTCCGGCCTTCACATAAATTTGGAAAAGAGCTCATCCACCCGATCGAGATGCGAGGACATTGACCTAGATCATGTCCTTGCATCCTTCATAGGGATCGAGGCACCTTCCCTTGCCGCTACCTTGGTCTACTGACTCCACACGCGTGCATTACGAAAGGTCCATATCCAGCCGCTCATCGAACGGATTGGGCAAAGACTTCCTGGATGGAAAGGAAAATGGCTTAACAGAGCTGGCCGCCTCACCTTGGTCCAATCCGTCCTTTCGCAATGCCTACCTATCATTTAACGGTATTCCACCGCCGGCTTGGGCCCGCAAAAGCATCGACAAGTTAAGAAGGTCCTTCCTTTGGAAAGGTGAGGAGAACGCCAACGGGGACACTGTCTCGTCAACCGGCCAACAGTAGCTAGACCAAAGGACCTTGGAGGGCTCGGGGTCCCGGACCTCAACAAATTCAGCAGGGCATTGAGATTGAGATGACTCTGGCAAGAATGGGTGGACACGTCCAAGCCGTGGGTGGGAATGGAGATCCCCGCAACGACCTTGATCGGGCACTATTCAACGCATCTACTAGAGTCACCATTGGTGATGGCCATAATGCACGATTCGGCATGATAGCCGGCTTGATGGCGAGACCCCAAAATTCCTTTGCGCCCGGCTGTTCGAGGTAATCGATTCAAGAACAGGTCCGGTACACTATGAGCTCCGAACAACGCCTGGGTTCTTTGCCTTGAGGGGGCGAATCACCACTTCATTGCAGGTGGAAGAATTCGTCTCGCTATGGATCGGGATACAGCGGGTGCACTTGACACCGGATACTCTGACACCATCGTCTGGAGATGGACGGCAAGTGGAACTTACTCCACCGATCAGCATATAGGATCCAATTCTCTAGTTCCTACTGAGCCTTTAAAGGAGATCTCATATGGAAAGCCCACACGGAGAACAAATGCAAGGTATTCGCATGGATCATGGCGCGAGAGAAATTGCTCACGCGGCACAACCTATAGAAGAGGGGTCAGCCTCACCAAGAACACTTGCTCCTTGTGTAACGGACCTTTGGAAACATGCCTTCACCTCGCCTTGCTTTGCCCGCTCACCAGAGCGATGCAGGATTGCGTCCTTCACTGGGAGCACTTCGACGCCCGGCCGAAGTCCTACCGACCGCTGATCCGGCGCGTCTCTCATCTCATGGTGGGAGGAGGCACAATCTAGGATAACCAAGACCGACGGGGCGCTTCAATGGTTTAGTTATTTACACCGTCTAGAATGTTTGGAAAGAGAGGAACAGGAGAATTTTCTCCAACTCCCATGAGACGGCTCTGCAAGTGGCCTCAAGAACGAAAGAAGACATCCTACGGTGGAGGAGGGCCCAAAATTGGAGTGTGTAATTGTTGTTAATGCTTCGTAATTTCCTCCACCCCGACCTTGGCATCGGGGGAGTGAAAAACTCCTGTACATAGACTCTCTTTCTATTCTTAATTGAGAGGCAGAGCTCTGCCATTTTACTTTAAAAAAAAAAAAAGAGTATGATTATGTTGAAATGCTACTTTTATATAAAGTTGTCACGACAGATAATGTAGCTACTAAAAAAATTAGATCACTTTAAGGCTCCAAATAGAAGGTCTAAAGTGCTATCAAAACTTTAAACCATCTGATAAGGGGCAATGCTCAGGTGCACCTTTTACCTATTAGGAGGTAATATCTTAAATCGATCTAGACCATTGATTTTTACAATTTAATAAATTACTAAATAAATTAATAAAGTCAAGAAAACAAAAATAAAACCCCGCATCCCCCTAATGACGGGAGGGAAATCCCGCATGCAACAAATCACGGGAGAGCAGCGCACCGTTATGTGCGTATACACTTATACTATAATATAACTAGGGGAATACCCAGCGTTCTGCGAGAATAGAAATGTTATACAAAAACTTCATATGAAGTGGGGAAAATTTACGAACAAATTCTATTCTATTTAATGAAATACGTGCTTAAGTACGATCGCAAAAAAAAAACTCTAAATAGAACACTTGGGATCCAAAACTAACCCAACACGTGCATGAGTAAATCAGTGTAAAATCTAGACAAAAATAAAAATATTCGCCGCATACACCGTTCTTCATATTCATCAAATAGGTACAAATAAATAAATAGAATCCAAATCAGAAACACACTTCCTGTAGGAGTTTCCTCTACTAAGATGCATCACATTTGACCGAAAGTCAACAAAAACCTGTAACAAAAATCAATATCCATCATGGTGAGAGGAGAAGCATTCACGAGCCCGTTGAGAGACTTCATGCAGGGATCCGTCCGCCGCCTGTGTGCTTTGTTGGCCACTGCAGCCGCTGCAGGGATCCTCCATTCCTCCTCGCATCGCCACACGGACGCACACACGGCACCGCCGGTCTGTCGCAGTTCAGCCCACGCTATGCATCGCGGCTCCCTGGCCGTGCATGCTATTAGAGGAAGGTACAAAGCAGTCGAACCACTTGCTACAATAACTTACTAAGAGAACGCCACCCCGTTTACATTAGGGGCGGTTCATTTTTCGAGCCGCCCTATAGTGAGATGAGCCGCCTCTATCGTGGACACCATACGAGCCGCCTATAGTGACCACATTAGGGGCGGGGCTGGTGTTACGAGCCGCCCTACTATTATTAGGGGCGGTTCAATCACCACTGCCCCTAATGCGGTCCACGATAAGGCGCCTCAATATGGCGCCTCAATACAAGGTGGGATTCGAATTTTGAAACGAGACACTAAAAATTAAAAATTAAGTAAACGACCTCGAATGGAAAAACTTTCTACATATGAAATGTAGATCTCGAAAAGTTATGAAACTTTGTAGTTGACCACTTTTTACTTTGAAATCATCTAGTCATGCAAAAGTCGTGTTGAAATGTCTCAAATTTGAAATTCAAATTTAAGTAACGACCTCGGACGGAAAAACTTCCTACATATGGAATGTAGATCTCGAAAAGTTATGAAACTTCGTAGTTGACCACTTTTACATTGAAATCATCTAGCCATGCAAAAGTTGTGTTCAAATGTCTCAAATTTGAAATTCAAATTTAAACGACCTCGGACGGAAAAACTTTCTACATATGAAATGTAGACCTCGAAAAGTTATGAAACTTTGTAGTTGACCACTTTTTACTTTGAATCCGTTTAGAGCCTCAAATAGTCAATTTACACTCGGGTTTGTATAATATGTGGGGATCCCGAATGGAATATAGACACAAAGATATGTGTAGTGCGGTGGTGGGGGGACTTTCAAGCCTTGAAGCGAGAGGTCTTGGGTTTGAAACCCCATAACTGCAACAATTGCGAAAAAACTCGAAAAAAGATGGAGACATGGGATGGTGTGTGGTTGACCGGTGGGGGCCTCCCCCGATTAAATAAAAATGTTTTGGTATTTTTTTTTTGAATTTTGAAAACGCGATTTCTGGAAATAACAAGGGGCGGCTCATACAATAGGGGCGGTTCAAGAGGGGCGGCTCATACAATAGGGGCGGTTGCATCACCAACCGCCCCTACCGCAAAACAACCGTAGGAACGGAAGATTAGGGGCGGCCGGCAAAACCGCCCCTACGAGGCAAACCAGCCGCCCTATAGAAAGGTTATGTAGTAGTGAACAACACGTTGTCCTGCTCCTAGCCGTGCACTGCCGTCATTGTCGCCTCCGCCTCGTGGCAGCAGCAGAGCCTGATCCGATGACGTGTCGTTGGCCACGGGGATGAGTGGAGCACATCGAGCCGCTGCGAGGCCGCAGCCACCGGCCGCCGCCCGGAAGTCCGCTGGGAACGTTGACGCCGGGCCGGGGCGCTCATGGGCCCGAGACGCCGACGCCCCATGCCGAAGGGGGGGCTTTGCGGGCCGGCCTCGCCACCACCATCGCCAGCCCGCCGCTGCCTTCTCCGCCACCTAGCCACGGAACGGCCCCAGCCGCGTGGAGGGAGCCGCCGCGCCCGGTCACGCCGACGTTAGGGGGCGGCGCCGCCGCCGTGCCGAAGCGCCACCATCGGATGTGGCGGGGAAGCCACATCCCATCCACGACTCGCGCATCGTGAGGGCGCGGAGATCGCGGCGGTCACGGGAGACGCTTCCTGTGCCGAGGCCGCGCGAGTAGGAAGGGGAGAGGCGGACCGACGCTACGGACGGGCGCCGGGCTCCGCCGCCAAGTCCGCGCCCCGCCCCTTGTGCTCCAAGCTCCCGTGAGGATCTCCATTACGTTGAGGAGTCGCATCCACGGCCCGGCCGGCCGCGAAGCCACGGATCCGTTGCTGCCGCGGCCGCACTGCATTTATAGCGATGTGGCCTCCATGCCGGGGAAGGGGAGGAGAGGAGGAGGGAGGACGGGGGGATGGAGGCGGGGATCGGGGAGGCCACCGGTGGATGATTACGACGGGCAGGCAGAGGGTCCTAAGTTTATTACGACGGCGGAGGCGAAGAGGCCGCGAGCGACGCGAAGAGGCCGCCTAATCTGCGTACATCGAACGGAAACTAAAACTGAAAGAGTGCTGATGTGTACAGCCGCATGTCGAGAGAAATGCCCTAGTGGGGGTTTCCCATATAGGTGTTATAGATTAGTGAGTAGCGTTACGTGCCAAGTTACCCACACTAATTATGTGCCCAAATTGCCCACACTCATGTTTTCTACTCATGTGCACGTAATTATTCGCGTATGTTAACCACACTAATTATGTACATACATACGCTATATTTAATGAATTACTCATGTTTTCTGCTCAAAATGGGTGCACATTACGTGAAAAATCACTAATTATTCGCGGCCACGTACATGCTAATTAAGTCACGTACAAAATCATAATGCATGGACACACCATATCAATTACAAAAATATAAAATAAAAAATATTTACCATACCATCTACAGATTACGCATGCATCAACAAAATCTATAAAAAGATTTTTTTTATATTTATAACTTTCCTTATTTACCCTATTATATAAAATAAAAATTAAATAAATACTATTGCCTCCTACTCCCTCTGTCCCATGGACTTCGACGTTTTTGACTTTTAAACAATATTTATGTAAATTATAAAATAAAATAATCAATATTCAAGTATCTTCATTGATAAAATAAGTCGTAAAAAATAAATTATATTTGTGCAAAAATTTAAATAAGACGAAGCATCGAATAAGATGGCACGGAAACCAGGGGTGACAAACTCGGTGGGACGGAGGGAGTAGAAGGTAATAGATGATCGTGACCGTTGGATCGAATAAATGGATGGTCCACAGTCATTTAGAAAGTACCTTAGCGGTTGCCATCTGATAAAACTTTAGCGTAAACAACTGAGTTAAAGTGATCTTAAATTTTGGTCGTTAATTTTAATCAACTAAACTTTAGACCTCATAGCTATATATATCGTCAGATGAGTAGATGACATTACTGCTCATCAACTCAATCTGCGACTCTGCGTTTTCAGCAGACGGAAAATGACATTTTTGCATCTCTTCTCCCTTCCTCTCCCTCTCACCCGCCCGCACGCACGAGCTCCCATCCCGGCCCGCCGCCGCACCTCCGATCGACCTCCTGCGCTCATCCCATGTCTTCCTCATCCGTTTCTTCCTCGCTGTCGACTACACAAGTTTGAGCTCCGAGCCTCCGACCATGGCCATGGGAGGCCATACAGAAGGGGCAACCCGCCCCGAACCCCCCACTCCCCCAAACGTCCGCTGCGGCTCGTCGCTACCAGGGCCGGCGCCGGGCGCCCCAGCGGCCCGATGCGCCCACGGCTGGCGCGGGGCCCCGAGCTCGCCCGGTGCTTAAGTTCACCGACAGCGCGAGGGCACAATCTAACAATGCGTTTGTTGTGTGTTAACTCATATACGTGCTCTGAATAAATGAAGCCAAACTGAATATATGGTGTATGGTGAATTGAACAGGCTATAGTCATCCTGCGCTCTTCGCCTTTTACACTTACAGGGTTCAAACCTTCAATACATCATTATTGATGATACAAACTTTCTACACTTACAGGGTTCAAACATTCAGTACAACATTCTTGATGATACAAACATAGCAATATAGTACTCACTAATGCAGAGGCATTTCTATTTGCATTCGCAGGCAATCTACATGAAGAAGAGGACTTTCTTGCAGCACATAAACATGTGGTTTTGGGATCTCCTCCTAACTTGGATTCCACAAGTCAGGACAATCGCAATTGCGAATCCGACGCCGAATCCCAGTCCGGCAAAAAGGAACAATACAAGGTCTACTGATTTCTTCTCTGAATGATATGGCTCCACATATGGTGTTGTGCTGTTGCATGTCCTGGACACCTGAAATCCACAGAGGCCAATGTTGCCCAGGAACGAGAGGTTGGTAAATGTCAAGAACTGAGGTGAATCTGGTATTCTCCCCACCAGCTCGTTGTAGGACAGGTTCAACACTGAGAGGAAGTCCAGTGATGCTAATCCCTGTGGAATCTCACCCGAGAGATTATTTGAAGAGAGATCCAATGACTCGAGTTGATTCAGAGCACCAAACTGAGGTGGGATTGGGCCAGTGAAGGCATTGTGTGACATGTTTACACCATTTAGTAGACCAAGATCACCAATTGACTTTGGGATTGCACCATGGAATTCATTGTCTGAAACATCAATTTGTACAAGGGTCTCCAAAACCGTGGAAAGCATGACTTCTTCATTCCCTTTATATGTGATTGCAGCGGTAAACTGATATGTCTCCCCAAGTTGACTCACCCGATTATCCATGCTCTCATCTGCAGATTTTGTTACCATGGAATTCATGGTCATAAACCACCCATCGTGTAAAGTGCCAGAGAATTTGTTTGAAGCCAAGTCGAGAATTCGGAGTTTGATGAACTCACAACTGTTCTTTCCTCCTAATACAGAACGCCCCACATTCCCAAAAAACTTGTTGGATTTCAAAACAAGTACTTGAAGTTTTGGAAGCATACCCATCCAACATGGAAAAGTATCATTGATATGATTATTCCCGATGTTAAAAACCTCCAAGTCTCTGCAAGCAACTAGGGATCTCGGTAACTTTCCCTCTATCTGATTCACACTAAGATCAAATTCCTCGAATGCGCAATTTCGGTTCATATTATTTGGCAACTCTCCATGTAATTGATTTCTTTTCAGGTTCAATACAGTCAGGGTACCTTCCATCCAACAAGATGGGATGGAGCCACTCAAACTGTTGTCGGAGAGATCAATGAGTAACAAATTCTTTTGCTTCACAGATGGTTTGTGGGATTTTTCCTGAGATGTTATTTGCATTGGCCTTGAAATACAAAATACTGCTGGCTTGAGAACCGAAATTAAGTGGCATGGATGAGAACCGATTGTTTGAGCAATCAAGCAGCTGAGTAATAGGTCCAGGTAGAGGTATGGAACCTTCGAGTAGGTTAAAACTAAGATCAATGAATGATATATCCACCATCTTGGTATAGCTCCAATGAGGTATAGCACCATGGATTTGGTTGTCTGAAAGGTCAAGATGTTGGACACCATGCATATACCTCAAGGCACTTGGGAACTTGGATATGTTACAAGCTGACAGGTGCAAAGCAGACATCTGAATGATGGCTGAAGAATTACCTTCGTCATCTACAACTACAGTGAGTTTGTTGTTTGATAGGCTTAAAGACGATAATTCGGGTAGTTTCCAGAATGAGCTGAGTTCTACTATACCATGGAAGTTGTTTGAATGAAGATATAAGTATTCCAGTTGAGTTAGGTTAAATATCTGCGGAGGTAGTGTGCCAGAAAAACTGCAGTTGTATAATTGTAATCTAGTTAGGTTCTTAAGATTACCTATGGAAGCAGGTACTTCTCCAGACAAGCTACAGTCAGAGAACTGGAGCCATAACAAAGAAGTTAAATTTGCAACCCAAGATGGTATTCCTCCCACTACACCAGCCCCAGATACCTGTAATGAGCTTAAAGATCTTAGCTCACCAATTGAGGACGGAAGCTTGTGGGAGAAGTCTACTGCTGCAAGACCCAATTTGTTCAAAGATTTAAGGTTGTTTATGGAACTCGGAATGGGACCAGAGAAGTTGGTGCTACTGACAAGCAAATCCGTCAAAATACTATTTGATGAGAAATTCAGCGGCAATGATCCAGATAATTCGAAATTATAAGTAATATCAATAATTGTTAAGTTTCTGTTTTGGAAGATCCTCGATGGGAACCATCCTTCAAGCTGGTTTTCGGTAAGTTTAAGAACACTAAGGGAAGGTAGATCAGCGAAGGACTTTGGAATTGGACCTTGTAACATATTATACTGTAGGTTAATCTCAGTGAGCAAGGTTATGCTGGACAGTGATTCACAAATTGATGAACCATAGAGATTGCAATTTGGTAAGCTAAGAATCTCAAGTTGAGGAGTGGAATTAGCGAAGGTATTGCACCACAATGGCCCATTGCTGGACAAATCGACTCTGCTAAGATAAAGCTGTTTCAGATTACTAAGGTTGGCAACTAATGATGCAATATTTGGCTCGACCAGCGTCCATTCAGGTGACCAGGAAGCAAGGGACGCAAAATCATCATATTCATCACAAAGATACGTTTTAGTAGAGAAGTCTAGGGTTACCAATTTGGTGAGCTGTCCTATTGCATGTGGTATTTGGCCATCAAATCCACATGAAGAGAGGTTGAGATGAACAAGGGCAGTGAGTCGTCCAAACCCATCGGCAGGGAGTTGTGAGCCATTGAAGCTGTTCCAGGAAAGGTCCAGATGCCTGAGGGAGGTTAGATCAAAAAGTGCGGGGTGCAGGCCGCTACTCTCCAATCCGCAGAAGCCCAGATCAAGAGTGGTCACGCGGCCGTCACCATCGCCGCAGCGAATACCCTCCCAGTCACAGCAGTCCGTGCCAGCCCGCCATGATGCGAGGGCAGTGCACACGACCCACCGATGAAGGAAGGGACCCCAGCCGTCGGTGAAGGAACTCTTCAGCCGGAGCAACGCCGATGCCTGGTCTGGCCGGCATGGGACTGGTAGGGCAGTTTGATTGCTGTAGGAGGTGGCAAGCGAGTAGGAGAGTTGGATTCCGAGGAATACGTGAATGAGAAACACTAGTAGCTGTGATGGTGTCTTGCGGTGGTGGTGACCGGAGAAGGACGACATGTTGGAATGTTGAGTGAATTATTGGTGATGGTCCGCCCGTTCTCCAACACTATATATATGGACAAATTGACAGACCACAGAGTCTGGACAGCATGTTTTTTTTTCGAAGGTTGAACAGCATGTGTTCAGTAAGACCAAGACCGAGACCAAGACGCTTTGCACCGACAATAGTGTGTGTGTGACCAAGACCGAGACGAAGACGCTTCGCATTGCACACACTGCAGCTGCGACGACACGACCGACGAGCGTGAGTGCTTGACCAGACGAAGACGATATTGTATTGGAGCAGCAAGCATTGTATAGAAAAGTACAGTTGCTCTGGCTTGTTTAGTTCCTCCCAAAAAAAAAAAAAAAAAAAAAAAATTTTACGCCCTATCACATCGGATGTGGACACATGTATGGATTATTAAATGTAGACTAAAAAAATTAACTAATTGCACAGATTGTGTGTATCTTTGTGAGGCGAATTTTTGAGCCTAATTAGTCCATGATTAGACAACGTCGTGCTATAGTAAACATGTGTCAACGATGAATTAATTAGTCTTAATAAATTGTCTCACATCTTACAGACAAGTTCTGTAATTAGTCTTTTTTATTGGTCTACTACTACAAGACCCAATTTTTTTGAGTGAAACTACAAGACCCAATTTGCTCAAAGATGTAAGGTTGCTTATGGAACTCGGAATGGGACCAGAGAAGTTGGTGCTACTGACAAGCAAATCCGTCAAAATACTGTTTGATGAGAAATTCAGCGGCAATGATCCAGATAATTTGAAATTATAAGTAATAGCAATAATTGTTAAGTTTTTGTTTTGGAAGATCCTTAATGGGAATCATCCTTCAAGCTGGTTTTTGGTAAGTTTAAGAACATTAAGGGAAGGTAGATCAACGAAGGACTTCTTTTTTTTTTTTTTTTTTTTTTTGAAACTGAAGGACTTTGGAATTGGACCTTGTAACCCATTATACCGTAAGTTAATGTCAGTGAGCGGGGTTATGCTGGACAGTGATTCACAAATTGAACCATAGAGGTTGCAATTTGGTAAGCTAAGAACCTGGAGTTGAGGAATGGAATTAGCGTAAGTACTGCACCACAATGATCCATTGCCAAACAAATCGACTCTGTCAAGATAAAGCTATTTCAAGTTACTAAGATTGGCAACTAATGATGCAATATTTGACTCTACCAGCTCCCACTGAGGTGACCAGGAAGCAAGGGACAAAAAAATCATCGTATTCATCAAGAATATATGTGTTAGTAGCAAGGTCTAGTGTTAGTAACACTAACACTAGACCTTCATAGAAACACATTTATATTTCTTCTTCGTTCCCGCGGCAACACGCGGGAATTCTTCTAGTTCGACTGATATGGGTGGCCTCAAACACACGGCCGGGTAGCACAATCTCTGAAAATAATATACAGCCGATCGCCCGATCTCATCATTGCACAAGCCGGCAAGAATGTTTGCGGGACGCACAACCTTATATTCTGTCTGATGAAGTATGGAGTCTGGACAAAGACCAATCATTTTCGCTCCAGTGTTCGTTTCAACGTGACAAAATCGATCTTCTGAGCCATTGTTACTAAAAAATAAAAATAAAATAAAAAAAAAAAATCCGAGCCATGGCCGCCCATGGATTGAAACAAAACAAACTGGCCTTCACGTAGCGCACAGTGCCGACAAGGCGACCACGACTCATCACCCAAGCGAGCTATACATGGCCGCACGTCTGCGCCTTTTTTAACACGCTGACCACCCTATCGATCACGTGTATATAAAACCGTGCGCCTCCCGCCATTTTCACTCAACCAGAGCTCAGCCATTTCCATCGATCTCCATCTCTAAGACCCGCTCTCGCTCGCTCCAAAGCAACAATGGCGATTCCTCCCCATCGCCGTCCTCATGTCCCTCCTCGTCACCGGCACCACAGCCGACGGCTACGGCAGTCAGACGACCCCTAGCACCTCCACACCATCATCCTCCACCCCGACGCCAGCCACACCACCACCACCACCGCCGGCAACACCGCCCACGCCCTACACCCCGCCGCCCAAGTCGGCGCACGAGCACGAGCACGAGCACGACTACGACGACGACAAGAACCTGCTCGAGGTGGTGGTGCGCGTGGAGGGCCTGGTGCTATGCCAGAGCTGCGCGAAGCGGGGCACGCAAGACCTCGAAGGCGCGGCGCTGCTGCTCAGCCTGCAAATGGTGCGGAGCGGTGCGCTCCTATTGCTGACCCGCCGCCCCGCTGGTGCTAAACCAGGTTCACGGGTCGAACCGCCCCGTTTGAAAAACGAACCGCGGGTAACCACGGGTCGACCCTCTCACGTTTTGGCAAGGCCAGCAGGGGAGCGAATTGAAGCAGCCGCCCGGCCGGCCACCAGCGGGGCCTGGTCCTGGAGTGCACACGCTTCCTTGCTCTCACGCACGCACTCCAATGCAGCTGCGCTGCTTGCTCTCAACTTTTCTCTTCCATCTCCCGACCCAGACCGGAAGAGATTGACCTCCTCGATCTTGCTTGCTCTGCTCATCATCGCCGATCTGCACCATGGACGACGGATCGATCGTCTACTCGCCGTCTGCCGGCCAGTCATTAATTCGCACGCCACAGCTAGCTAGTTTCCTTGCTTCGTTCTTGTCGCTACAGCGGCAACGTACCTGACCTGACGAGCAGGGGCGGATCTACTGTAGTGGCATGGGGGTACAGCTGTACCCCCAAAATTTCTGAAAACAATCAAGTATATATACTCTTTAATACCTTGTATATGTATAATACATCGTTACTCATCCCATATAGCAGCACCAACACTCTAAATTTGTTGATTTTTGTTGTCAAATTTTTTTTTTGTTGATTTCTATGCCCAACAATCGTCTACTTTATTTTTGCTTGTACCCCCATAATTGAAATCCTAGATCCGCCACTGCTGACGAGTGATGACCAGACATAGCGCGACGACGGCGGCATCCGGGACTACTGTGTCGCCGACGGCAACGGCAACGTGGTGCACCTCGTCATCCGTATCCCGACCTGTGCCGCATCAGCGTCGAGACCGTGCAGGGCGGCAAGTTCAGGTTCCGCGTCGAGCCCGGGTGGACGGTCGGCTACGTCAAGCAGCAGATCGCCAAGGACTGGCGGCTCCACCCGGCCACGCGCCCCGACCCCGAAGAGCAGCAGCTCGTACACGACGGCGAGGACCTCGATGAGCAGTGGCTTGTACTCGACGGCGAGGACCTCGATGACCGTCACCTCATCCACGACGTAGGGCCGACGGCGCCGTCATCCACCTGCTGGTGCAGCACTCGTCGTCCAAGCTAGATCAGCGCGGCCGAGGCCGACGGCGGCGACGGCCAGGAGGGCTTCAAGGTCTCTATCGTCGCGCGACCCTAAGGATCGATTGGGGTCGGAGGGTCGAACCTTGTCAACCCGCTTTGTCATAGGGTCGAACCGCTTTGCTCCATTTACTGAAACGAAAGCGGGTCGTACTCTGAAGAGGGTCGAACCGCCCCCTTGCAGGCCTAAGTGTTACCAATCTGGTGAGCTGTCCTATTGCATGTGGTATTTGGCCATCAAATTAAATCCACAATGAAGAGAGGTTGAGATGAACAAGGTCAGTGAGTCGTTCAAATCCATTGGCAAGGAGTTGTGAACCATTTAAGTATTCCAGGAAAGGTCCAAATGCCTGAGGGAGGTTAGATTGAAAAGTGCAGGGTGCAGAATGCCACTGTGTAACCCATAATGACCCAGGTCAAGGGTGATCACGCTCCCATCGGCATGACCGCAGCGAATACCCTCCCAGCCATAGCAGTCCGTGCCTGCCCGCCATGATGCAAGGGCAGTGCATACGTCCCCCCTATCAAAAGGAGCCCAGCCGTCGGTGGAGAAGGAGCTCTTCAGCCGGAGCAACGCCGACGCCTGGTCCGGCCGGCAACGGACTCGTAGGGAAGTTTGGTCGCTGCAGGAGGTGCCAAGCGAGTAGGAGAGCTGGATTACGTGAATGAGAAACACTAGTAGTAGTAGTAGCTGTGGTGGTGGCTTGCACTGGTGGCCGGAGGTGGACATGTTGGATGTTGATCGCCAAAAACGTCCTGGGCTAATTACTGGTGAGGTGAATTATTGGTGATGGTCCGTACGCCCGGCCCAACACTATATACTATATATAGACAGACTGCACCGCACAGAGTCTGAACAGCATATGTTTTCTTTGAAAGGTTGAACAGCACATGTTCACTAAGCGAACAAGTGGCTCTGCATTGCACACCCTGCAGCTGCGATGACCGACGATAGCGTGAGTGCGCGACCAAGACCGAGACCTTCGAAGCCGCTTTGCACGGACGATAGTGTGAATGCGTGACCAAGACCGAGACGAAGACGCTTTGCATTGCACGCCCAGCTGCGATGACCGACGAGAGCGTGAGTGCGTGACCAAGACCGAGACGAAGACGCTTTGCATATTGCACACACTGCAGCTGCGACGACAGGACCGACGAGCGTGAGTGCTTTACAAGACGAAGACACCTCGCTGTGGCCTCGTGGGCAGGGGAGGAGGCAGGACCGGTGCTTTTGTGCATGTTCGAGAGAAAAAAACTGTGTGATGGTCCTTTATCAGCACCTATATGACTCACATAGTGCTCCTAAATTTCATCAACTTCATTGTTTGTCCATATTTACAGCAGGACGCAACTCATGCGGCCTACCAATAATTAGGACATTGTAGAAACCATATAAAATATAGGAAAATCATATGGCGCCCAGGTGGGGCTGGCACCTCATTAGCTAAAAGCCTAAAATACCATGTTGCAATGCTTCAAAAATCATCTATGTAGTCCACCTAAAGTTTAAGTGTAGCCACAACAATTCAGTTTGAAATTCATCTTTGATGCTGAGATTAAAAAACACTGTCAGCACATGATGAACATTGAACAGTGCCAGGTTGACATCTTGTCTATTTTGTTTCTTAGCATCTAGGATGAATTTCAAACTAAAGTTTTTGCATCTATACTTAACTTTATGTGTACTGCATACATGATTTTTGAAACATTGCAACATGGTATTTTAGCTAACAATGGCGCCAGCTCCCTTGGGCACCAAATCTGCACTCTAAATTCTAAAATGTTGATAATATTTTACCCATCACACTACGTGTCTGTAAATATATAACCGTATCAGCAATAAGGCTACCAGCATGTTTGCAGGTTAAAGCCGTAATCAAGAATGAAGAAACGTATCCTGCTAGGTCCTTACTAATCTCTTGCAAGTGAATGTGGTCCATTACGAGCACTTACAAATCATTTAATAATCAACTAAATTCCATCAACCTTATTCTTTGTCCATATTTACAGAAAGACGCAACTCATGAAGCCTGCCAAGAATTAGGAGATTAAGACTTAAGAGCATACATAGGTACATATATTAACTATTTGCAGGCTATAATTGTAGAACAGGTTGATTAATCAACAGTTCATTTTAGCACTTCTAGAAACGACGCTTCTGAAGGATACATATATTTTAGAAACCAAAGCAAACCTAATTTTTCAATTTGTTACCAATCCTTATTTACAGCAAGACACAACTCATACATAGAGCCTACCAGAGTCTTTTAGATAAACTCTAGGTCAGCTAAAACAATTAGTAGATTTGTTAATGCACATTAGAAAAACAGATCAAGTTCACTTAATAAACCAAACATTTTCATTGACCATACATGAATAACAAACTAAAAGTGCTGCTAATTGATAGTCATAGATCATGTGTTGGCAGTGCAATATGAGCCTGCTATATACCGGTACGGAATACTTACACATGACAGGGAGGACTTGATCGAAGGAACTACGCTTGCGCTTCTGATTAGTCTCTGACACACGTGTTCTTGTAGTCTTCACTTGTCGCAACTCAGGTGTCACCTGGGAAGTTCTTGACATGTCAGGTGTGACCTCGGAAGTTCTTGTAGACTTAGATTTTCTGTTTGCCTTATTAGTATCCTTCTTCAACATCTTAGTTTTTTTTTTTTTTTTGAAAGATCCGGCAAGCCGGCTTTGATTAATAATAAGAAGAAGTAGCATACAACATTGGCAGCGCGCGAAGCGCCGAACCCCCAATCCTGCCTAGGCTGACTCGGGGGCTTAGGTACAAAGTTGATTACTCACAACACATAGCGACCTAGTAGCCGAGGAGCTGGTGCTGCTCTAACTGAGCTCTACAGCTCCCGGCTCAGCTGCAACAGCTGCAAGTGACCTGTAAAGCTCCTGGTCCTCCATACGTGCTGCCTTCTGGATGGCCTTGACTGCCTGCTCTGGGAGGTCGAGCCCATACATGTCAATGTAGGATGCGACCGCTGCATCTGGAGCCGGTGTCGCTGACTTTCCGTCGATGAAGGAGAGCTCACGCATAAGCTTGTGCTAGGCATGCTCAGCGACTGGAACTGTGGATGGTCGAGCTGCCTGCCGTGCACTCGAGCGGGTGGGCGCCGCAGCCACCCTCCTCCTGTGATTCCTGCTGGTAGGAGGTGGTGACGCCGGTCTCTGGAGGATTGGAGCAGGGATGGGCTTGAACAACCCTGCAAAGATGTCATCCTCCTCCTCCAGGTCGCCCTCCACTGCAGTTGTGTGGGCTACAGCTGGGGAAGGAATGATTATGAGCGACGCATCAATCTCCAGGGAGGCGACTGGTGCAGTAGGTGAGCACACAGCCGCAAGCGAAGCGACAAGCTCCTCCAACATAGGGTCAACCCATATCGGAGGATCCATCTCCACGCGAAGCATCGACATGAGAGGACCCGGCACAGCAGTAAGGTGTGCAGCAAAGAACGTCGTCCGTGGAGCTGGGCGGCGTATCCACCGCGGGTGTAGTCCTACGTTGCGGTGTCGTCGTCGAGCTCTGCCGAGTCAACCCCCCAGCCACTCCTGAACTCGGCGGATCTTTGGGAGGCGGGGGGTCGACGGCGTGAGCGAGCAGCCACCCCTCGCTACGAAGGCCCGGCTCGAGGTGGTGGGGTACTTGCCGGGAAGGTGAGTCGGGAGCGGAGCTTGGGCTGAGATGGGTTGTCGCCGACCCTGAGCGACAATGGCGGGAGATGTGCGCGAATCCCATGCACCTGAGGCAACGAACAGGGTCCCGGCAATGAGCGACACGGTGGAGTCTCTGCATTTTTTTATCAGTTTCAAGATCCTTGCCCTTGACCAAGGAGCGTAATTTTTGCAGCTCATCCTCAAGAATTGACACCCACTCTTTGCCATTTGTCACCTCTATATGTAGTCTAACAATTTCATCATCCTTCTTTTGGGCTGCCACTTGCAACTCATCTACACTCTTGCAGAAGCTTTTGTGCTGCTTCAGTAAGCCTGTTTGACCTCTATGTTCTTGCTCTTAATGGTCCCACTATAATCATCTTCCATTGTCTTAAGCTGGTTCCACACAAAATCCTTTTCTGCTTGTAATGCTGAAATTTCCTAGTCCTTCTCTGATCTCAAGATCTTGTAAGCTTTCTTTAGTTTCCTTATCTCTTCCCTAATATCTTTCCCACTTTTCTGGAGATTTGAATTGTCGGTACTAATCTCCTCCTGACTTTCAAGGGAATTGCTGCGGTACTCTCAAATCACTGTGAGTCGTTCATTGATTTTGATCGAGCGGTTATAATCACCTATTACTTCCCATGAGGTAATATGTGACATATATTTATTTATTTTATTTTTATTTTGTAAAGTAGGGTACATTAGGAAAGTTTTAGATATAAAAATTCTTTGTTGAGATTTGATTGATGCATGCGTGATCTGGTGGAGATGGTAATTTTGTTTTGCAAATTTGGACTTCATATATTTTGATTACCATGTAATTTTACATGTGAACTGATGCGCTTGAATTTGCATGGGTGTGATTTGCATGTGTGCCAACGTGACATGTTAGCATGGTTTGCTTATCGTGTTAGCGTGTAATACATGATTGTGTGTACGTGAGAGGAGGTAAAAAATCTGTGAGATGGACAACATGAAATCCACAATGGTCCAGGCAAACTAAACTCATGTATTTGTAATTACCTTCAGCTCGTTATTTTCAACAGCCAAATTCGAAATACAACTTTTGGAGTCCTCCAAGTCATCCTCAGCAAGCTCTGGTTTGAGCACACAAGGGAAAGTTTGATTTTAAATTCCAAAATAATAAGTTGGAATCTCAAAATGCAACATGGAGATGCAGTGAACAGCTGAATATACAAGGTGCCAAACATATGCTTTGTCTTTTCAACAGAAACTGTAAACTATTGGAAAATGCTGCACACATCCAACTGGACCGACACAACTGCAAAGCCCAATTAATTGAGAAAAAAATAACCGACATTCACGTTCTTGACAAATAAACTGTTTTGTTGTACAAGTCTAGGCTGTTGTAAGATCCAAAAGTAAATAATAAAATAATAAACATGCCTAGTCAACAACAGTTGGAATCTCAAATGCAATGTGGAGATGTAGTTAACATACAAAGGTGCAACTTCTAGTGTGGTGACTGTTTCATTACAGGTGTAACGAAATTACAAGGTTCGACAGTTTTAACAAGAATGAAACGCCACTACCTGAACATCAACGCGACAATTCCGTTAAGACTGAGTCTAAAAACACCACAGACACAATAAGCGTTCATTACATGGCACCTGCCCAGAACAGCGTGCAGGCCACACGACTACAACGTCCTCACACTTAATCAACGCTTTTATACCAATGTAATCTTAAGAGACAACTACAGGCTACACAATGCACAGCAGAAACAAATAGAAATGTAATCTTAAGAGACAACTACAAGCTACACAATACACAGCAGAAACAAATAGAAATGTAATCTTAAGAGACAACTACAACAAGCTACACAATGCACACAGGAAACAAATAGAAATGACAGTACTTTCGGTTTTCACTATTCACACCACGGAGATGACGAGGCCGTCGCGGGCGTCGTCCCCGCCGCCTTCCGCGGGCAGGTGGCGGCGTCTCCGTCCGCCTTCCGTGGGCAGGTCGCCGTCCGGCGTCCCCGTCGCCTTCAGCGGGTAGGTCGCCGTCGTCGTCCCGTCCAGTCGTCTTCCGCGTCTGCGAGAGGTCGTCCCGCGCGCTAGGCGACTTACTGGCCGGCGCCGGCGCAAGTGCCGGCGCTCCGCCATGGGATACGACTTGGGGCCGTGCCGATCGATGGGGAATAAATTGGGTGGGGAGGTCCTCACCGCCTCCCATTTTACTCTAAATAGAGAGATTATGGTATAAAATTTAATATAGAGATTAGGGAATATAGAGATTAGGGTTTAGGGTTTAATATAGAGATTAGGGTATAAGACTTAAAATAGAGATTAGGGTTTAGGGGCTTAATATAGAGATTAGGGTTCAATTTAGTGTGTAGGGTTTAGGGTTTAGGGGCTTAATATACAGATTAGGGTATAAAATTTAAAATAGAGATTAGGGTTCAACTCATAATATAGAGATTAGGGTTGAAAGATTAATATAGAGATTAGGGTTCATGCTCTAATCTCTTAATATAGAGATTAGAGCAAAATGGGAGGAGGTCCTCACGGTGAGGACCTCCCCACCTAATCGGTTCCCGATCGACGAGGGGTCGGTCTCTGGGGTCGCCGCGTAAACCCCGGCGCAGCTGGATTCCCAAATTTGTTCGCATGACCCCACCCAATTCTTGTGTTATTTCAGGGGACAGAATTAGGGAGCTTAGGGATGATAGTGAGCAGTTGGATCAATGCAGACACTTAGAGACCATCGCTGTGCAACATGAGTTTTGAATTTGATGCTAGTCAGGTTACTCAGGTTGGTTTTACCACTTTGTTTAATAGTTGTTCACTCTGCAATTCATGTTGAGTAGTAACTTAAGCGCATTCTATGTTGCAGCCTTTACAGTGAATTATCTGTGGTGTCAAATATTGTCGGCATATTCATTTGCAATTGCATGTTTGACAATCACCTCAATTATATTTCGCCCTCCGTAACTTAGTTTACTATTGGTTTGTATATTTTACAATCTGAATTTCATTGATAGAGTTGTCTTTACCTAATTCTACAGTTGTCGGGTCGGATATCGCGGCGACCACCGTCCTGAAGAATCGATCAGCTAGTGCGTTCTCGAATGGCCTAGCTCTAGAGACAATGACACAATGTTTATACTTGGTTCGGGGCAAGATCGGGCTCCCTAGTCCAGTGTGATCACTATCGAGCTCAAACGCTCATACCGGGTGCGTACAAGCGGATCGAGAGGGGAGCGGACTCCCAAGTCTCTGTGATTGAGGCTAGTGCCAATATGAGGGGGTGAGTGAGGGTGTTTGAGTGTGTTGTATCGCCTCTCTCTCTTCGAGAGCCCTGCCCCTCCTTTTATAGTGGCAAGGGGAGCAGGACATATGAGCTCTCCGGAGTTGAGGTGAGAGTGGGTAGAACAAGAAACCAAGGAGCGGCGGGTAGGTGAAAGAGCTCTCCGAACGAGCTCGTTGATTGGCCAGAGCTCTCTTTGAGCTCTCGGTAGCTTCGGACGTCGGAACCGATCGTCGTCGCATGCGCTGGAATCCGGTGCAGGCGATGGTCAAGTGTCGCCTTTGTCTTCTATCGTGGTTGGAAGCCGCCTCTCTTGGTATGGGAGGGGCGCCATCTTTGGCCGACGCAGAGATGCCCCGCATGTACTCGTGGGAGATTGTAGCGAGTTGTTGGATGACGGGCACGACGAGGGAGCTCTCTGGACGAGCTCTTTGGTCGGGCAGGAGTCGTCTTCGAGCTCTTTGGAGACTCGGATGTTGGAATTGGTCGCCGTCGTGCGCGCAAATCGAGGTTTGGACGGTGGTCCGGCGTCGCCGCCCTTAATTGCGGTAGGAATCGATCCCACACATGGGTGCGCGACCATGCCATGGATGTGGCTTTGCGACGCGTTGCCCGTTGAGGGTACCGTGGCGGCGCGTTGGAGTCGATGGGGTATGGCGGTGTGATGGAAAGGACCTCCCTCTGTAGCTGTAGCGCTGCGTGGCTCTGATGGTTGTCGTGGAGCAGTTGGCCAACTCGGCCTTGCTGGCCACGGAAGATAGGCGAGCTCTTCTGCCGCCGCGGGGTCCGTTGAGCTCGAGCTCGGGCGCCGCGGGAAGAGGTCCTCGTATAAAAGGTCGCCGTTATGCGGATGAGAGCTCACTTTCGGGGAGAGCTCTCTTGAGGCGGAATGTGCCCCTTGGTTCCGAGAGCTCATGCGGCGTCGGTCTAGCAACGGCGAGCTCGTCCGCGGCGCGGAGCTCTTTGGAGGATGGTGATCTCTTCGCGTTGGCCGGCGGGCTCTCAGCTTGTTGACGTCGGCGGGGAGCTCATCCTTAGCGTCCCGAATATCGATCCCCACAACAGTTGTCACTGCCATTGGTCTTCAACATAGATATTTTTTTTAAGTTTGACTAGGACACTAGAAAAATATAATGTGAAATAATTGGTGTAATATCAGCTAGGTAAAGTAACACTTATAATTTTGAGAGACTGTCATAGCAATATTTGTTTTGTTCTTGTAACAGTTGGTTGCATCTATCTCTACCATCATGAACAGAGAGAAGTATTCCATCGACAGCTTAATGACTGCTATCAAATAAATTATTTTGAACAAAGAATTTGCTATGAATGCATATATCATGTTGAGGCCAAGGTTTGTCTAAGTGCTGAAAGTGCGAACTCTGGTTTTTCAAATCAATGTGGATTTTCTGGTGCTCAGACTGACTTCCATCAGCTCTTAACCATGGCACCAAGGTTTCATTGTTATAGTAGTGCTACCAGGCGGCCTTTCCCGTTTTGTGGAACAAACAGTTGTCAGGTTTGAGGATGATCTTGGCTACTGCTGCAAATTCATTCTAGAACTAGAACAACTTGTCCAAGCACTTGCACTAGGATCCATGCCGGCAACATCTTTGTTTGGGACTGGTATCCCATCTAATGCTACTTCACCTTTCCCAGCGCCATCTAGAGGTATACGCAACTAGATTGAATCAGAAACAATTTGGCCTCTTGAATTAGACATTACCATTCATTTACTTGAACTAAAGTAGGGACGTCCAACCGGCAGCATAACAAAGTTAGTAAATGTTGTCGTTATTTGAATTTGATCAGACCTGTATGAAGTTTGGTCAAAGGAGAATGCATCTCAGTTGCTTGTAGTGAAATGGTCAAACGAGAATGCATTGACACCTCATTTATCTTGTTTGCTTGCGCTTGTGGTAATCATTGATCATTGTGTCTGATTGTTACTTTCCATGCTTACATGGTTTTTGTTGGAAAAATATGCTTTATAGGGTTTAGATTACTTAACTTCTTGATTGCCATGGTTAATTTGGCTATTTTTTCAGATAACTATAATCCTGATTTCACTTATTTGTAAAAATACCTAATGTTGTGCCTTTATAATATAATGTAGTTGTAAAATTTCAGTTTTTTAGTCTATGTGAAGTTCAGACTTGATTTCTCTACGTTTCATTTGTAGTCCTCCTTTTTATAGTGCCAAGCAATTCCTCACCACTTCCATTCATTTAGTTCATTAATTTTTTTTTTAACCTTGGGCTACACTTGTTGCTGCAGTGTGCTTGCTCCTGTACATTGCCATTGAATCCTCAGTTGTAGTACATGTTTTTTAAGATAGCTCATAGTAACTAATTATACATGAAAGATGGCATTTGGCTCTTGCAAAAATTCATGTAAGGACATTGATATTAGCTGATTATACATTTGACAAGGTCTCGACCGTCGTATCTGTCTTGTGTGTGCTTGCTAGCACGTCCTAGAGGAGACGGTGATGGATTTGCTGTTATGCTTATTTCTTGCTTTTCTGTTCTAGCAGCTCGTGTTGCTCCTTCTCCTCTTACATCTTGCATCCATGAAATTCTAAATTAATCATTATCTAATGATAGGTATTAAATGTGCGAGGCACCATTGGAGAGCTGAGATGGCTGGCCGGCTTCTGCAAAAGGTTGCCTCCGCCTATGGGATGTCTAGATCCAGCTTCCTGCTGGCTAGGGGCAGAGGTGCTTCAGCTCCGGTAGGTTGCTCTTGGGATAACTATAATAATATGGGATAACATTATATTTTCATAGTATACCTATTTCATGTTCTCAGTCATGGTTCCCATGTTCTACCATGTGTGCTCCAATGTTCTAATATAAATAAATTGATGTTCTCAATGAATGTTTTTGGTGAATATTCCTAGATTATGCATCTATGTTCTCAATTATTATTCCCATGTTTTATCATCGTGCTTCGATGTTCTATTGTAAATAAATTGATGTTCTTGGGTGAATGTTCCAAGTTTATGTCTCTATGTTCTTTGTCAGTATCCTCATGTTCTATTATGTGTACTTTGATGTTCTATTATAAATAAATCTATGTTCTCAGTAAATGTTTCTGGTGAATCTCCTTTCTTTTTTTGATGATCTCTTTTTTTTTTCAGTTGAATCTCTGTCCTGTGTGCATGCATTTTAAAATCTACTTGCAACAAAATATCTCTGCAGTTTTTGTTTCCCTGTGGCATGTCATATATCCATAGCAAGTGAAGGTGGGTAACTTTTTTATACTGCAAAAATGTCGGTGCACATGCAAGAGAGCTCAGTTCATGCTTGGTGCCGTAGCTAATTGTATGATTGTCCTCTAATGCAGTCCTTTTTTTCATGCTTCATGCAAGAGAGTTCCAGGGTTCACGGCAACGTGTCTCCTCCATTTGTGTAATTAGCAGCAATGAAATGCCAAAGTTCCTAGCACTGCAGAGGAAAGGCCATATAATATTGTCAGGTGCATATTACTCTTCTTGGATTCATACATGTCAGTGACTACATATGTATAAAAATATAGAACATTGAAGTTCCATTGACAGAACATTAATCTTTGCTACATAGAACATCACAGTTTGAAAGGTAGAACATTAAAGTTTGATTACAGCTTTGAAGTGTAGTCTGTAGAACTCTTGTTTTTTATATTTCTTTCAAATGATAATTTAGTAAAGCATTCTTTAGTATAATTTCTACTATATAGTAGTCTCTGTCATTCTTTTTTTTTAATCTAATAGAAAAGTTATTTAATATGAAAAAGTTGATTGATCTTTACAAATATTTTGTTAATGTAGGTATGATACAAGAATTTTTCGTCTTGCAGTTCATGCAAACTATTGATGGAACATCAATTGAGAATTTCTCTAATGTAAGAAACATGTATCTTCAATTATAGTAGTCTCTGTCATTCTATCTATATGATCGCTCATCCTCATTATTATCTAAACAAAATGATTTACTCTACTCGGCTTCTCAGTCTCTGCAAGCCCTTAAGAAGATCTCTCTGGAGCACCCAACTGCCTGTTTGCGAGCTGGTGCGCTAATGGCTGTTCTCTCCTATCTTGACTTCTTCTCCACTGGGGTTCAGGTAGAGTCCTCTCATCTTCTTACAGCCGTTCTTGTCTTGTGCACTGCACTGTTTGCATCTACTTACACCTCTTCCCATGGGGGGACATGTTTGTTGTAGAGGGTAGCCTTGTCTACCGCCGCAAATATTTGCAGGAAGCTGCCGTCCGATGCTTCCGAGTTTGTCATGGAAGCTGTCCCCTTGCTCACCAATCTCCTAAATCACCACGATTCCAAGGTACTTTTCAAGCTCAGACAGTCAGACCTGGATTATCACATGGCTTATGGACCTTTATTTATGTGCCTTACAGGTACTAGAGCATGCTTCTGTTTGTTTGACACGCGTTGCTGAAGCTTTTGCCCATTACCCCGACAAACTTGATGAACTCTGCAATCATGGATTAGTTGCTCAAGCTGCTAGCTTGATAGCTGTTGGCAACTCATCTGGCCAGGCGTCATTGAGCACATCCACATATACAGTATGCACCAATTTGTTCTTGATACCCTTCTGGTGTTTGCCGTGGCCCTCTCACACTTGTGCTAAAATTAGGTTGCACACTTTTTCTGTTCTTAATCCGTCTTCTCTCAATATGTGCAAGTGGATCCCTTCTGGCAGTTAAAACACTACTTCTTGGGATCAGCGGCACTCTTAAAGACCTCCTTTCTGGCTCTGCTTTGATTCCTGGAACATCAATCTCCCCTGCTGTAACGAGGCCTGCTGATCATGTGAATATTTTATATCACTGACTTGAGACTTTTTTTTTTTTTGCGAGAAAAACAATCACTGATTTAGGACTTGACTATTCTGCTAGTGCTACCCATCATTTCTCTCTGTGATTGTATTCAAGTTGGGTGACAGTACCTAGACAGCCTAACTCTAAAGGCTGACAGTACATGTTCATAACATGTTGGGAATTCTGCTTGCCTTCTTAAACGATACAATCATTCAAAAAGTAGTGAACTAGTATGTTCAAAGACTTGCCTACTTTTATTGCGCTTTTTTTTTTATTGCCTGAGTAAGTCTTTGAAATGTTTTAAATTTAATGAGACAGGAGTTGTTGGTTTATGGCACCAAAAGTCTCACTTGTAACATGATAGAGCAAAATCTGACATAGCTCACCTTGATTATGTAGCAGCTGTGATTCTTGTCATCTTATTTCCTTCCTAGTGTGCAAATAAATTGTGCTTTTGGTCAGTCATATTCGATATGGTACAGATCCAAGAGTTCCGTTTCCATGCTATACAATTGAGTATGGATATATAATATTGTCACAGCTGCTGCTTGTTGCTGTCTTGATTAGCTGCTGAAATAATTTGTGTTACATACACACATGAGCCTGGTGTTTGTTGAGAGTGATTGTTTGAACATATACGGTTAGTTAACTTCTTAATTTACTTTGCAAGAAAGATACATGAGCAAGTCAAGAAACATTCAAATACCTTTCATGAACTGATTACCGAAGATATTGAATATAGTCGGTCATGTTTTTTTTAGAATTTTTACATATTGTGTGAAATTTTCTGTAACATTTTCAATATCTATGCCAAACAATCTCAACGCCAAAAAATTGTAAGCCAGAACTGGAACCGAAGGAATTTATGATTTTTGTTTTGTTTTGTTGAAACACATGTATTTCATTCAATGAAAGCAGTCTTTTGTCGGCCTAAGAAACAGTCCAAGATGGCCAAAATATTGTGAACTGCAATTAATAGCATAAAAAAAGTCAAATCAGAGAAACTGACCGAAAGAAACAGTCTCATTGCCGGCGGCATAGGCTCACGGCATTATGTGGTAATTAATTTAATTTCTTATAGTACATGTACTGAGTCGATCCCTTTGCTAGCTAGATGTGAATGCGTGTGCCGACGGAATTCGTGAGCAGGTCAGCCATACGTGCAACAAGAGGAGTGCGGCACTGATGACTTCAGGAGTGGGCCGGCCCATATGCGCAGGGGTGGTCGGCGGGTTCCGGCATTTGGGGTGGTCGGCGTATAGTGCCCCGGCGGGGACTGAAGCCTAGAGCTATGTTGGCCCGTGGAAAATTCACTTGGGCCATATATGTCCATATCGTGGACTGCTGCAACAATGCTTCTCCCGGTAAAACTGAATTGGTATATGAACGCATGAATTTTGCTAAAAAAAAATATGAACGCATGAATTCAAAGTTGAAACTGATGTACCACCTAGCACATTCCCTTGTATTGAAAAATTACTATTATTGTAGTTTGTATTATCTCCGATCTTTTGTAGGTGATATTTCTATTCTCCTTTGACTAGCACATTTCCATGTATTTATTTTCTTATGGTATTCTTATGTGACTCCAACCCCAATATTTTGCAAGAAAATACAATAAACATAACCTTTAAGGTTGGGTCGATTCGAATGCTTCAGGGCGCTCATATTTCGTGTTGATACAAAATCGGACTAATATTTCTAAGGAAAACAAAGCAATGGCGGATCCGGCTTTTGAGCACGGGGTATGCGCCGCAAAAAAAAAAATTCTTATACAATTCGGTAAACCGTTTTCAATTCGGTTAAACCATATTATAATTGATAAAACGACGCCAAATCTTGACATATATTGTCCTAATAAAATATAAATACTTGAGATATAGCAATATATAAGAGAGACTTCAAAAGTATAATTTCTATTTTTTACAAATAAAAATTATTCTATCTTGTACCTATGACGAGGGCGGCCATAGGGTGGTCGGTGGACCACCCAGAACACCCTTATGGCTCCGCCCTGAAACAAAGACCGGTACAACAAAATGGACAACAAGGAAAGAGTGATCATAGAGCTTCTCGACCGTGGTGATAAGACCACCAAGGTGAATGTGACGGACCTCCTTCTAAAGTTAAACAACACGGTAGCAGAGTAAGCAATTCTAGAATTCAACAATGATGAGGGAGAGATCGACCGCCGCTAGTGGAGTGGACAATGGTGGGGAAGTTCCTCTCACCATTGATGGTGTGCAGACACACTACGATCATAGAACCTTACCATGAGCGGCTTTTTTTGCTTTAGATAGAATGTTTCAAGAAAGATAGACCGATAGCCAATAACTTCGTCAAGCTCTAGGGGGCGAAGCGATCCAAAGATCAAGGATTGCGCGGACCATTAGGGAAACTTCGAGATCTTAGCATGCATTTTTTCTGCTTTTTTATTTTAATACTCTAGGAGATCTTGTAATCGAGTTTTTTCATAGCCAAGGTGGTCTCGGTGGGCATTTGGATAGGTGAGCAGTTGTTTGCCCCGTCTTGTGTCGATCACCTAGTGATCAAGTCACTTTTCTTCTGCTTGTGCTTCTCCAACGCCATCTTGTCGTACTTGACGTTGTCATAAAGCTTACCGAACCTCTTATCATCTCGACTCTTCATATTCTCCGCATAGTGATTGATGGAGACTCGGCATCATTCGTAGCCGGCTCAATTTCCGATTTCAGTTTGTCCATGTCATTGAGATCATCATGTTCTTCAAACTCAAAAACCTCATCACTATCATCATTTTAGAAATCACTAGGAAAAAGAGCCCGTGCGTTGCTACGGGTAAATGCCAAATTATTCGATTGAATATTTATATTTTTATGCCACCATTTTATATAACAATTAGCAACGAAATCGTATGTGCTAGTAATTAAAAAAAATGTTTTAAATATGCATAGTCATTGAACTTGACTAAAAAAGTGAGCGATATTTATTTAATTTTAATATATTCACAACTGATCAATGAAAGAATTAATATCTTTTTTCTTTTTCTTTCTATGTATCCTTTTATTTTTTCCCTTTATTTTTCTTCTAATATATTTTGGCACTTCACGTTTTTTTTTTTTTAAAAAACTTAAGGATGGAAGCCTTATCCACCGCTCTGAAGTAAATATCTAAGTCATGGACGGTTACATCTTACCCCTTAGAGGTGGAAAAAAATGATGGCTACATGCGGGGTCCTATTAGCTCTCCAAAACAAATACTAAGCATGCAGGTGACCGAGACCACGAGAATAAGATGAGAAAGGAAATTTGCCGCCACTGCGTAGTGATTTTCGCCGCGGAAAATTTCCTGCGCACACATGCTGTGATTAGCGCACAAATCGGATCTCTTAACCACCCACCCGGCATAACCTCCCTAGTCTGCCCATTCCTCATCTATCTCTCCATCGGTGGGGTGCTGTGCTGGGTCAACCGTGGCTGTGGCGCCGCCTGACGCCAGCTGCCGAGCGGGAGAGTGTCGGGTCTGCGGCGTCGCCATCCTCGATCAGCCATCAGCGCAAGGTACGCAGCCATCCAAGATCTTCCTCCGATCCACTGCGTTATCCCTGTCAGCATCGTCGTCCCACCCGCGGTCCCACCGGTTGGCGTCTCCGCGCCGCCGCCGCACCGGCCATCGTCGGAACCCTCTCACAACTGCCGTCCCGCCATCTGCCGGTGCCGGCCCCTCTGAGGATGTGGGTGTCACGAGTGATCTGGTATAGATTAGACCATCATCAGTGCTATGGGTAGCAGATGATTGAACTCTGTATGGATGCTAAGGGAGGAATGTTTTGTTTGGACTTTGGATGGAATGAGAAGGGTTATCTTAGGTGATTGATTGGCAAGAGGGCCTCAGCCTGTAACTGGGCGACCTTTAGTTTTCGCATGAAAAATCCAAATCTAACTCATGGAATGTGCTCAGTGGCTATATTTCAGACATGACACCTTCTAAAGCCATGCTGCATCATGGTGAATGGACCCCACAAACTTGCCTGTTTCTTCATTTATGAGACTCTTCTATGTGCCCTTCACTGGTATGGACGCCAATAAAATAGAATAGCACGTGCCCAATATGGTCGAGTATTGCCCCAGCTTATCTTTTTTAATCTCTACTTTCTAGTGTTTCATGCATCAATTTCTCCTTTAGAATTCAAGTATTCAACTCTTTTCAGCCCAAGTGAAAACTTGTATTCTTTGTGCTTGTGAACTTGTGTTAGCCTGCCTATGGAATTGGTAGTTGCTGCAATGAAAAATCGTGTACCATTCAATAGATTTAAGGAACATTATGCTATCATGCAACTAACATGTTCATCCTGTATTTTATTGATCTCCCATATTATAAGCAAAAGAACTCATGGCAAGAGGACTTCGAAGATTAAAGAATTTGAACATTGATGGACCTCGTGCAGAACCTGTTCAGGAGGAGCACGAAAATATAGCAGATAATGGACCTCGTGCAGAACCTGTTCAGGAGGAGCAAGAAAATATAGCAGATAATGGGAACAATGAAAGTTTGCAGTCCCCTCCAGATATTGATGGTTTATTAGCCCGCCTACCACACCAACCTCAAAATCAAATTAAGATAATATGTAAGTTTCAGGTTTTTGTTTTAGTATATTTAGATACGATGTGGAATCTTACATTTTCACAAATGCATGCCCAGATGGAGATGTTAGACAGATTATAGGGGAATTCACACTTAAAAATTTACTAGCATTACAAGGAGGAGGAAAGGTAATTGTGGAGACAGATGAAAATGGTGTCCCAAAAATGAAAGGTCAGCCTCCATTCTTGGGCAACACCTTGGCCATCTAGCAGAAAGCCCAACCTTAGCTCCTTTAAACATCCCAAGATTTGACAATCGCATGTTTGATTCACACAAGGAACAAATAATCAAGGATGTTGAGGTATCTTTTTTATTATCAGTGCATGTAAGTACCTCCATGTTTCATCTAAGCACTAACATTTACCTTCCTTTGTACAGCTAAAGTTTTCCTTCCCAAGGCAAGCGATACATCTTACAAGAGACTGGATCCTAAGGACAGTTAATAATAGGTGGCGAGCCTACAAATCTAAGCTCAAGAAACAATTCTTCAATCGTGACGTGAGAACTCTAGAAGAAATTATAAGAGAGAAGCCACTAACGGTTAATGAACATCAATGGAGATCTCTTGTTGGAATTTGGTGCCAAGAACCACATAAGGTACATCTGTTTACTCAATGTTTATATGAAATTTTAATCAAGGAATGTAACACTGCTCAATCATTGTCCATCTTTGCAGAAATTATGTGCCACAAACCCTCGTTGTGCAAAAGAACAGAAGACTGCACACACCACTGGGAGAAAAATCCATGCTAGACTCAAAAAGAGATGGTGATAAATATTCTTCCACTGATATTTGTTAAATTCCACTATCGTCTATTTTATATTTGAAATGACACACAAATAACTCTATTGTGCAGGAATCCACAAATAAAAGAAATATAATGGCTCAGATTGATTATTAGGTGATGCTATGTTTTGATATTTTAAATGATGTATATTATAGAGAGCAAGAAGGGTTAAAGCCTCCAACATGTACATACCAAAATCAGTATGTGCTATTATTTACCTTATTATCTTCAAATCATGTTAGTTACCATTTCAAAGATCATAAGGTCTTCTTGTGTAATTTGTAGAGAGAAGAGGAAGTCTATCTTTCTTCACTGATAAACAAAGGTAGAGTTGTGGCCAAAGGGAAGTTAGTGACTACTAATAGCCGGAGAGAGATTTCGGGAAGAAAACTTGGATCAGAATATTGTGGGGTTTATGTTGAAGGCCTTGAAAATATTGATCGTGGCAATAAAGGAGATGAGGAGGTACCTAGACCATTTGAAAAGATCCGTACACTAATTGATGCTATTGGCTATGTTATTCTTGGCCAACTACACATGTAAGTTCAATTTTTTTCATTTCAAGTAGTACATGTGTTACTTAATGTCTTCAATTGAGTTATTCATCTAATATATTTTCAATTGTAGGTGATACATGCTAGAAGTTCATCTCGTACCCATAACAAGGTGGTACCCGCAGCATGTCGACCAAGCTAGATGGGAAGCAAAGTACAAATTTTAAAGTGAATAAGATAGGTTTTTAGTTGTTACAAAAAAATTAATAAATTAATATTTGTATGACATTGGTACGTCTTTCTTTGTGAACACAATTGCAATTTGAGTAATGGGAATGTTGTCTATTGAATTGGTCGTATTTTTTGATGTGTTGTTATCCCAAAGGAAATATCATTGATGCTTTACTTCCCATTATTAGTCATAGAAGAAAACAAAAAAATAACCTGATTAACATCTCGATGCACTATATATATAAATAAATCAATACATATATATAATGCAAACATATTTTTTGGGGCGTATTAAAAGCGTTACAATACAACATGTCTATACTTGTTACATACAAAATATAGATGTATGCACAAAATCGTTTCTACATGTATTAATACACACTATGACGTTACTATACAACGTATCAATATGTGTAGACTTCGAAATAAAAACGCGCTACATTATCGTTTCTAGTTTTGTTGATACATGGTCCGCGTTCTACAATAAAAACGTGTCATCTGCCATGTCACCTTGCCACATCACCTTGCCACGTCACCTTTTCACGTTGCCTACCATATCGTCTCTATACTCCTTAATGCGCAAATAACGCCAAGTCACTACAAAACGTGACTATAGTAGTATACACGAATTGTAAATGTATCTAAAATATTGTCTCTACAGTTTTTCACACATGATGAAACGTCACTATACGGCGTAACAACACTAATAGACACGTGTTATCTGTGCATCTATAAAAGCGTATCAATCTGTCTAGACATGCATCTTACGTGTCTATTAAACGTCTAATCATCTAGTATGTACGTTTACAAAAATCGTCTCTATGGAGCCTGACACGGTCCATACGAAGACGCTTTTAATACGTTTTTCGTAAAGCGTGTCTACATCTCTGTAGAGACGAGCTAAAGCATATCTACTATCTAAAAACAACGTATCTAAAGGGTGGGTTTTCTAGTAGTGCCCCTTCTCGGCCTCCCCGTGATGCTTGGACATGCCCTCGAGAGCGCTACTGACCGACGCCCAGTTGGTGTTCCACTGGTCGAAGAGGTCCTCGATGGCGCAGCCAGCCGCCACGATGGTGTTGTAGCTGGCCACAGCCAACTTCAGGCCCTACGAGCGAGACAAACACAGGGGAGAGGATCAGACACGCAACTCAAGGATCGAATAAGAAAAGAAAGCAGAACTCGAACTCACCTCGGTGGCCCACCGGAAACAGTCAGGCATGCTCCAGGAAGACAAGCTCGTTGCAGCAGCTGCGACCTCGTCCCGTGTGACCATCGGCCCTTGCGGGAGCACCACCTCGTCGATCGAGGCCAGCGCCGTGTCCATCACGGAAGGGCGCAGGGCCCCGAAGGGGCGAGGGACCGGGAAGCACCACGCTGTCCACGGGACGGCGTCGGAAGACGCACCCCCAACGCCGGGTCGGCACGAACTCCTCCGTGGTCGCCTCCGCCGCCTCCCGATGGACGGAGGCCCGAAGCACATCCGCGTGGCCTCATCGAGGTGTCGAGCTCGATGACGACGGCGCCGCCTCTCCCGCCGCCGGGCTCGAGAGGTAGCGCGCACCGCCGCTTTCCCGACGCCTGAAGTTCGGAACAAAGATGCGCTGTCTCCTCCGCGCTGGGGGCTCGGGGTGAGGGTGCGCCGCTTCCGCAAGACGCTGGAGCTCGAGAGCCGCTTATGCCGACGCCGCCGCTCGGGCGCTGGTTCTCGGGGCTGAGCGCAGCCGCTTGCTCGCTACCCGAGCTCACGGTGACGGCGGCGCCTCGACGCTTAAAACTTCGAAGCTCGGGCGATAGAGCTCATCATCGACGCCTACGCCGGAGCGCCGGGACGCTGCTCGACGACGACGCCGACGTGCTCCCGCCCGGCCCGCCTCGAGGCAACGCCCGCGAGGCAGCCAACACCGCCCGAGGGCGTCGATCCTTCCACCTCGGACGCCACGCCGGTGGACGGAGATCGCCCGCAACCCCGGGAAAAGAACGCGAGAGGATCAACACAGATCAAAGGAGCCAAACTCTACGGGCAAAGACGATGCGATTAGACCACCGACACCTACTCGGTGTCCATACGCCTTTTCTTCCTCGTCTCCGTCGAGTCTTCGAGCGCCGCGGCCCCTCCCCCGGAACTCCTGGCCTCCCCTCCTCGTGGAGGGCCACCCGCGCCCGAGACCGCGTCCAGCGCAGGGGAGGCACCCTAGAGGACACCGCTGCCAACGCCGACGACGCCCCGATCGCGGCGCGGGGCCCATCTCCCACACGAGCAGAGGTCCCCGCCGGTCGCCCCGGGCTCCCGATCCCCCGCCCGCCGGGTTCTCGAACATCCGGCGGGCACTCTCCGCCGACGAAGGCCGGCGCCTCGCCGGGGCGGCGGCGTGAGCCGCTGTCGGGCACCACCGCCGCTCCCTTCGCCCCGAGTGGAGGATCGACACCGGGAGATCCACCACTGGATCCGCAAACGACGAGGTCAAGGCAAGAACCGCAAGGCACCCAAGGTTAACGAATCAAGTAGAGAGGACTTACAAAATTCGCTACCGGGCCGCGCGTAGCGCTGCCGATGACACCCCGGGCGGGCGGGAACGTGAACGCGCCCCCGCCACGCCGACCCACCGAAAGTGACGCCGTCGGCCCCAAGACCGCGCCGCCACCGCTTCCTTCGGCGGGCTCCCGCCTCGAGTCATTTCCCCGTGCGAGTGCTCTCCTCCTCAACGGCACCACGCCACGCCGCAAACCATAGCGCGATGATGGGGGCCCGTAAGCCCCGGCATCTCGCAGAGCTTCACCCTCTCGACGCCCGTGACGACGCTTCCGCCCATGTGCCGATGAGGTCTCTCCCTCCGTATGGCGTTCGATTGATCGAACACCCGCCCGCTGGTTGGGGCAAATGGTGCTCGATGTCGTTCCTGAGGTAGAACCACTCCCCGCGCCACCCGGTGTTGGAAGACGGCAAGACGACTTCGGGGAACACCGTCTTCATCCCCTGCCTCAACTGGATCATCGCGCATCCAATCGGGCGGGGTCCTATCGGCGTGCCCGATCTTGATGAAGAAGAAGTGCTTGAACAGCCCGCCCGCCTCGATCCCGAGCCACCCTTCGCAGAGAGGGGGGCAAAGGCGGCGAGGTGGAGAAGGCCGTTCGGTGTCGATGCCGCAGCTCCATCCCCCGTGGAAGAGGAGGCTGCGGAAGAAATCGTCGACAGGGATGCCGAGCCCCCGCTCGTGGAACGCTGCGAAGGAAACGATGTACCCCGCCGGCGGGCGGGGCACGACGCCTCGTCAACGGCGGCACTATCCACTCCTCCGCCTCCGTCAAAGCCGAAGCCCACCGCACCCGACGCACACTTGGAGCGCAGCCCGGTGACCGTCGATGGCTGCCACGAACCCATCTCTCCTCTCGGCGAACGGTGGTGGCGGCGGTGGGCGGATCAGATCTAGAAGGCGAGCGAGCTCTAGGTCTCAAAGCAAAGGCAGGAGGGAAGGGAAGGAAAGCGTGAGGATGAGGTAAGCGGAATCCGTCCCCCACCTGCCCCTCCTCTATTTATAGTAAAGGCAAATGGGAGCGCCGACGCGGCCGTAACAGCCGCGTGCGGAAATCCCGCTCCTGTCGTTACGCCGAGCCCACGCTCCTGCCACGCGACGGAAGCAGAACGGCCGGTCGACGCCAACGGTCATTTTTTACGACGGTAATTCCCGCAACGGTCATTTTTTATAACGGCTAGTACGGCAACGGCTCTTTCACCGCGATCCGACGGTCACGAGAGTCGGAACTTTAAATCGAACGGCGGCAACAAGCTCGCCCGACGCCCGCTCCCGGGTTCAAGGCAGCCCCTCTCGGGGGACACGCGATGGCCGCCGAGCACAACCCGAAGTGAGGGTGCACGAGGAGCCGCGCCCGGCCGCCTTTGCCTCGAGCTCGTCGAAGAGCTCGGGGCTCCCCGACGCACGCTTGAGTCGCCGGAGACGACGGTTAACCCGGATTTCCTCGTCGACGAGGAGGCGCCGAGCCCACGGGACTACTGTGGGTCCCCGGAATCGAGAGGTCGAGTCACCGGGACAACAAGGTCGATCCACGAGCCGATCGGACGAACGAGCTCGCCTCAAAGCGAGCATGGACCTCACTGAGCTACCGCTAACGACCACCGAGCACTCGCTTCGGCCGTCGGGGCAATGCCGAAGTTCGAGCTCATCCCTCACCGCAGGGAAGAACGAGTAAAACAACCACGCTCAAGTCACCTAAAAGCCCCCGCGAGAGCTTACTACTCTCGCTGGGCTACCCGCAGCGGTCGCACCCCTCGCCAAGCTCTCCAATCCCGACCTCGAGCTCTAGGAAATAGGAGACTGGACCTCGCGAGCACGAGCCCGAAGGAATAGGAGACCAGGACCTCGAGGGCACGAGGGTGATCCGCCAGCGGGACCGAGCTCGGACCTCGTTCTAACTACTCATTAGACAACGCTCAGGCGACCGACCTCGGTCAACTAAGCAAGGTTGGACATGAGCTTAACCTCACCCCTCGGCGCCCAGGAAGACGGAGACGAACAGTAGCAAACGAAAGTGATTTAAGCCTCCCGAGAACGCACCGTCCCGCGAGCCTCGGGGGCTACCCGGCGGGTCTTCGCCACAAGACCACGCCGAGACCAAACGCCGCGGCCTCAACCGAGGGCGTTCAAAGGAGAACGACCCCTCCCCAAAAACGCCGGGCCCCTACGCCGCATGAGATCCACCTAGGCGACTTTCAATTCGAACTTCACACATGTGGAGAAAAACACAAGAAGCATGACCGGGCGACATCGAAGTTCAAAAAAGACGAAGAGACGCGATTTCCCTGCTCATTCATCATCAAGCCAAATACAAGTTTCGGGTACATGAAGAAGAAGAGAGACCCTAACGGTGGCGACGTCGTCGGCGATGAACTTGCCCTTAGCCTTGTCGGGCGCGGGGGCGCCGCGCTGGCGGCAACTCCACTAGCAATGGCGGCAGCCTAGTCCTCCTCCGCGATGAGAGAGCAGCCGATGTCGCACACGCCACCACCGCCCGCCGTGACGCCGGTCCTCGAGCTCATCGGCGTAGGTCCTCGGGGGACTCCCCGCCAACCCCGCCACCTCCGTGAGGTCGGCGTCGTCGCCGACCGCCATCACCAAAGCCGCCATGACCCCCCGCTGACGAGAACGGATGGCCACCGCCTCGACCCGGGCCCCCAAGTCGATCCGCTTCGCCATTAGAGCTAGCAAAACACGAAGAAGGGTTATGAAAAAGCGCGGCCCGAAGAATGGATCGGGGAGAGATACTCACCCGCCCGGCGTTGTGGTCTCGCGTTCGTAGTGGATGCGCATCGCCTCCAAATTACTACCAGGGAGGTCGACCACCTCCGTCATCTCATCCGTCATGCCCCGTAAGAGACCGAGGCGACGACGGAGCTTCGTGGTCGGGGCACCGCCGGGAGCAGGGGCAGGTGCCACCGCAGGCGCGTCGCCACCACCGCATCTCCACGCGGCGGCGGGGATCATGACGGGTTGACGATGATACCACCCGTCGGACGGCGACGACCAGCGCGGAGCCGCTAGCACCGGAAGGACCACCACTCTCCATCCGGCGGGCGAAACGACACGAAGAAGGAGGAAAGTGGGGGCATATGACGGAAGACAAACGGCGATACATTCCCGGAAGCCTACCCCCGGGTATTTATGGAAGGTCCGCGGCTGTTCACCTCCCGAGGACTGGGGGACCAGCCGACCCTTCGACTTCCCACACATAAGGTGTGCGTCGGCCCACCACCGCCCTAAACTGAAACTGGGAAACCGTCACACGAAATTGTGGCGTGGGGCCATGGCGATCAAACGGATAATAAGTGTCCACGGGAGCTCCCGAACGACCGGGTACCAACAGGTTGGGACGAGCCGAACTTCCCGGCCCAAGTCGGAACGCTACACGGACCCGCACCTCGGCAAAGTACAACTCTTCCCCGAGGTCTCGGGGGGCTACGTGGGATACCTATGAACGGGGTATCCCTAATCGGGGCACAAGCCTCGGTCACAAGGGCGGCCGACGGCCTGGCTCATCTCGCATGAAGATCTACGAGCTCGGGAACCCAGGGCGGAACCTCCGACTTCGCCGCGAGCTCGAGCTCGAGGAGCCCCTATCCCGCGTGAGCTCCTAGCCCGAGCTCCGGGTCCGCGCCCGAGCTCCTCATGAAACGACAAGGGGCACTCCACCTCGCACGAGCTCTCCGGACGAGCTCGAAGACGACCCTTAGGACTACCTACAAACCACACCACTTTCCGCCTCGTACGAGATTGAGCTCGTGCGGGAAGATCAAGACGTGCAGGTGACCGAATCAACTTGCGAGATCGCCTGAGTTCGAACCCACGTGGTGACTCGCGACGCGTCGAGCGCCGCAGTTATCCACCGCGGCTACGCCCTATCAGGAGATCTCGCCTGGCGCGACGATCCGCGAGCGCACGCGCCACCTTACCCTCGACGACTGCGCCCTGTGTCGCCCAGCACTACGTGAACAACAGCAACCGGCGATGACCGCCGAGCCCCGCCTCGAGCTCCCCTCGTCCCACATGTTCTCCGGCCGAGACACCATCATTACCTCGCCGAGCTCAAAGAGCTCGGCCCGACGGGCCCCGGGCACAAGATACCGTGCCGCACTCTCGGCTACGTCGAGTAGGAGGGAAGGCCCGAGCCCGCGTGCCCGGATGGACGGCGAGTCCTCTAAACGACGGACATCTTGCATTCTCCCTCCTCCCACCTCCACCTTCTTCTATTTTTCGCTCCATTTCGGTGCCCACGGTATTCCCTTCCTTGCAACTATAAAAGGGGGGTCTTGGGCACCGAGAAGGACAAGTCCAACAGACTCACCACCTCATTCACTCATTCGAATACTTTCACACACCACTCGCCTGAGACTTGGGAGTCCGCTTCCTCTCTCGCCCGACTTGTATTCACCCCGATCACGAGTCTTGAGCTCGGATAGTGAACACAATGGACTAGGGAGCTCGATTTGCCCCGAACCGATTATAATCCTCGTGTCATTGTCTCTTGAGCTAGGCCATCATTGCACACATTAGCCAGTCGATTACTGTGACCGTGGTATTAGACCACGACATAAGCACTTTTGAGCAACTTTCCGGTCTAAAGATTAACTTCCATAAAAGTGAACTTTATTGCTATGGCAAGGCCAAGGAACTTGAGCGGGATTACGCCGCATCTTTGGTTGCCAAACCGGATCTTCCCCTTTCAAGTATCTGGGTATTCCTATGCATCATAAGAGATTATCTAACAAGGATTGGGTGGTTATAGAAGAAAAATTCCAAAGAAAGCTTGCAAGTTGGAAAGGCAAGTTATTGTCTGTCGGAGGGCGACTTGTGTTAATCAATTCCGTCCTTACAAGTCTAGCCATGTATATGTTGTCCTTCTTCGAAGTCCCTAAAGGGGTCCTTAAGAAACTTGACTACTATCGATCGAGATTCTTTTGGCAATGTGATGGCCACAAGAAGAAGTACAGACTTACCAGGTGGAACATAGTGTGTCAACCAAAGGATTGTGGGGGGTTGGGGGTTAAAAACTTGGAAATCCAGAATGCTTGTCTACTAAGCAAATGGCTTTTCAAATTGTTGAATGAGGCGGGTAAGTGGCAAGACCTTCTACGAAGGAAATACTTGTCCAATAAAACTCTCAAAGTCAATAAAAAAAACGGGGACTCTCATTTACGGACCGGACTTATGAAAATAAAAGATCAATTTTTTGATTGTGGTCGCTTTAAGATCTTTGATGGGTCTCAAACTAGATTCTGGGAAGATACCTGGATTGGGGATAGACCACTGGGTATTGCTTATCCAAACCTTTATAACATTGTTAGGAGGAAGGATGCTACTGTGGCCCAGGTGGTAAGTTCCACTCCTTTTAATGTTTCCTTCCGGAGAACCCTTGGTGGAGCTAACCTTCAATCTTGGTATGAACTGGTTGCAAAGGTTATGGTTGTTCCTATTTCTAGTGGTAGGGATGTGTTTGTTTGGGGTCTACATAGTAAAGGAACCTTTATGGTCAAATCTATGTATAAAAGGCGCTTATTCAACAGTTTGTCATTCCTACTCAATGTCCTATTTGGAAAGGCAAGGTGCCTTTGAAGATTAAAATCTTCCTTTGGTTCCTTTTTAGAGGTGTCACTCTTACAAAGGACAATCTTGCAAAGCGGAATTGGCATGGTAGTTTGAAGTGTTGCTTTTGTGCCAAAGATGAGAATATTCAACATCTTTTCTTTGAGTGTCCTGTTGCTCGCTTTGTATGGACTGCATGCTTGTTCTCTTTTTGGAATACAACCACCGGCTAGTATCTCACATTTATTTGGTCCTTGGATTAAAGGTTTTCCGCCTTTGCTTAAACACCGAATTTTTGTGGGTGTCGCGGCGCTCTTATGGACTCTGTGGTTGTATAGAAATGATATGGTCTTTAACAATGCCAAATATTATAATCCTTTGCAGGTAATCTTTCAGATGACGTATTGGATTCGAACATGGTCTTTGTTGCTTAAGGAGGAGGAAGCTCAAGGGTCTCTATTCGATGGTTGCCGGCAGTTGGAGGCTGTGGTGATTGGGTGTTTGCAAAATCCGGTTGGAAGCCTACAAATAGAATTGCAACCTAGTCGTGCCTTTTATTTGTAGTTCCTTTTCATTTGAACTTTAAACCTTTGTTTCGTCTCCTGTGTGAGACGTCCGAGTCTTAGTACTCTTGTGTGGGTTGGTTGTGTTTGGACCTTTTTGCTGTGTACACCGCGAGGTGTAGAGGCAGGAATATATTTCCATTATCTAAAAAAAAAGGAAACAAATAGAAATGTGATCTTAAGAGACAACCACAAGCTACACCATGCACAGCAGAAACAAATAGAAATGTAATCTTACGAGACAACTACACGCTACAGGATGCACAGAAACATATACAGATGAAGCTTGGCACAAATATGCAATACCTAATTTTTTTTCTCGAACATGCACCATCACACATAGTTTCGAAAAACTTCATTTTTCGAACAATAAAAAGGACAAGCAAGCAACTAGAATGCCTGCAAATTCAAAAAAAAAAAAAAATACCTGCAAAAGACTAAACCGAACTTGTACAGAATCAGCTTTATTTTACATACACCTTTTGAGTGTAACCTGATAAATTATAAGGTACATACGTCCGATGTGATCTACAGGAAATGAGCATGGCAAATGTTCTGTTCATCAGCCAAAAGGTACTACTATCCCGAGGAGCTGAGGCCTCACAGGTACTGCCGGAGGCTTTTTGCCGCTGAGGGTTTCCATCTCTTTCAAGATCTCCTGAGGCTTGACAGAAAACTCCACATCCTTGAGCAATTCACCCAGGAACGGGATGGTCTCTGGCAGGAGAACGACGTACTCCTCCTTCAGATGTTGGACCATGTACCTGATAACCTTCAGGCCCAGCATTTTGGGGCGAACTTTATCACTCCTAGTCTGCATCAGCACCTGCAATTTTATGAGAAAGTTGTAAGACTGAGGAGTGATCGATAAATCCTGTACACACCCTTGTTCAGATTCTTTGTCTTTATTACTACTCCTATTTCTTTATATTAGGGTAAAATGGAGAGAGTGATATTACGTTTTTTTTTTCTCGAATACGCAAAAGGTTTTGCGCATCATTGTATTTTAAGTAGAGAAGTTTTTTCCATCACGCTAAAACGCGCGCTTGGAGGCGATGATTTTACAATAAGTGCAGCCTCCTCCCAGAAAGCTCTAAGCTGATTACTCAATAATTAGACAACTAAGCTTGCGCGCCCCGGCTTCAATCCAAAGATCGGCGGTGTGCTTGATGGTGGCTAGGAGTTGGGTGGAGTTGGATGTGGCGCTTGAAAGCATCGTGCGTTCCTTTCTTTCCAAATCTCCCATGCCACCAAGGCGAAAAGTGAGTCGGCCCCCTTCCGTTTGTCGCCAAGCCATCTTTGGCGCCATTGGTCCCACCATGAGCAACGGCGTGTTCCCCACTGAGAACGGTCGGGCGCCAAGAGTCGCTAGGATGGTCCACCGGATTTGGCGGAGAAGGAACACTTCGGCGACGATATGGTCAATGGACTCTGGCTCCTGATCGCAGAGGAAGCATTCTTCATGCGCCACAAGGCCATGTCATCTTCTCCTATCTGCGGTCCAGTGGCGATGCCATAGCGCCAACCATAGAAAGATCTTCACTGGTTGTAGCGCCTAAGTCTTCCATATCCTTTTGCATCCCGGAAGAGGTTGAGAGGTCATCCGCAAGGCATGGTACGCCGACTTTGCGCGGAGTATTTTCCATTAGTGGCCCATCTCCAAACCCGGTCGGTCTTCATTTCCATTGAGCTGCACTTGCATGACTTCATCCCAAAGCACTGGAAGTACTCGAGCGTCATAGGGATTATGATCCCCCGCAGATCACGGCGTGCCCACGCTTCGGCCTTGTAGTCCCTCGGCGGCGGTTGTGTTGGCGATCAACGGTGAGGCCGACGAAGTCGAGCAGGGATGGTGCTATGTCAATGACCGTCCGTCCACGGATCCATCGACCGGTCGTAAGGCTGTGGATCGTCGTTTCCCGGCACCGTACATGTGGACTTGTGGAAAAAGTCCTAAATCTCTCTGCTGACTTGGAGCGGTAGGTCGGCCCATGCTCGGTTCTCATCAGATTGTTGCAGCCACAGCCATCGGGACTGCAAGGCAATGCTTGTCAGTCGTAGGTCCGGGCGCCCTAGACCACCAGTGCGTGGGTTCGGCATACCGTAGGCCACGTGACCATGCATTTGCCTCGAATGGAGCCCTCTGCACGGTCCACGGGAATTGCCTACAAATGTTGTTGATCTCGTCGATTGCCCAAAGGCGGAAGGCCATCTACTAGCATGGTGTAAATTGGGGCGACCGAGAGGACTGATTTTATCCATATCAGTCTCCCACTCTTGGCCATCAGAGGTCCATGACAGGCTGGTAGTCTTCTCGCAACGGCATATGCGGTGGCCCGGATCCTCGCCTTGGGGACCTTCTTTGTGCTCAATGGCAGGCCAAGGTAGGTAATTGGGAACTCCGAAGCCTCACACCTGATGATCTCTTGCAGCTGCTGGAGGTTGTCGTCTATCATATAAATGGGTGTGATTGAGCACTTGGCGAGGTTGGTTGTTAGGCCCGAAGCCTGTGCGAAGTGGGAGAGTATTTCTTTGATCGCCCTAGCCTCTACCGGGTCGGGATGCATGAAGATGATGACGTCGTCTGCGTACATGCTGCAGTAATGCCTGATGGCCGGTGTCCCCAGCGGCCTGAGCAGCCCGTCATCTCTAGCCGCTTGAACCAGCCTCGCAAAGACCTCCATCACGATGATGAACAACATCGGAGAGAGTGAGTCTCCTTGCCGGACGCCCCTCTTATGCCTGATCGCCATACTGGGCCGTCCATTGAGCAAGATTCGCGATGTTGCCGAAGACAGCATGGCGGTCACCCATCTACGCCAGTGGTCGCCAAACCCAAATGCCCGGAGCGCGCTGAGCATGAATGGCCAGGCTACGGTGTTGAAGGCCTTGGAGATGTCCAGCTTAAGGAGGGTCTTGGGCATTCTTTTTTTGCGAAGGTAGACCGCAGCCCTCTGGGCGAATTTGAAGTTGTCGTGTATCGTGCGTCCCCTGATGAAGGCGTTCTGATTTTGCAAGATGAGATCCTCCAACCTCGGCGCTAGTCTCATTGCCATTAGCTTGGAAGTGAGTTTCCCAAAGCTATGGATCATCGTGATGGGTTGGTAGTCTTGGCGACGGCGCGCGCGTCGATCTCTTGGGCAGCAGGACGACAAAAGCGTTGTTGAGCCTGTGGAACTCGCGATTGTCCCCGAAGAACAAGGAGTTGACGGCGGCCACCACGTCGCTCTTGATAATCGTCCAGCATGATTTGTAGAAGGCCCCTGTGAATCCGTCTGAACCGGGAGCCCTATCGGAAGGCTTGTCTTGTCGCCAAGACGCCACTTGCCACTTCATCCTCGGTGAAGGGTAGGTCCAGTGCGGACAAATCCACCGGTTGGATTCCTATCTCGGAGAAGTCGATCGAGAATGTTGTCGGTCCTGGTTGCCCAAATATGCTCTTGAAGTGGTTGTAGATCGCCGTCTCCATGTCGCCATGCGAGGTGCAGACGTTTCCGCTCTCGTCTCTGAGGCGGAGGATGGAGTTCTTGCACTTTCTTCTGTGTGCGAGGAGGTGGAAATACTTGGTGTTGGCATCCCCGTCCGCAAGGTATCGCACTCGACCTTTGCCTTGCAATGGTCCGCTCCAAGGATGCTAGCCTGAGGCATTTCTTTTTTAGCGACTTGCGAAGCTCAAACTCCTCGTCATCGAGTCCCCTCCGCTCAGATGCCTGGTCCAGCTTGAGGATGAGTTCTCGTGCCATCAGAAGTAGCTCCTTGATGTTGCCGATCCTCCTAGCTGCCCAAGTCTGCAGCTCAAGCTTTAGGTTCCGCAGCATTGTATCGAGTCGACGTAGTGGATCGGTGATGTTGGGGTCGCATGTCCACCTGCTGATGACTGTCTCGTGGAAGCCGGCTGTCTTGGGCCAAAATACCTCGAAGTGGAAACATGGCTTGGCGTGGATGGAGAAATTAGTCTGCAGCAGTAGCGGGCAGTGGTCCGAGGCGTCAGAGGATAGGGCCTGCAGGTGGTAGTCCGGGTGTTACGCCTCCCAGTCAAGTGAAGCTAAGGCGCGGTCTAGCCGCACCAACGTGGGTGACCTGCGCTCGTTGCTCCAAGTGTAACACCTCCCGTGAAGGTGGATGTCGAGGAGTTCCAGCTCCGCTACGGTTTGCCTAAATCGGTTCATGCTGCGCCTATTGATGTGGTCGTTGCTCTTGTCGGCTTCATCAAGGATGAGGTTGAAGTCTCCTAGGAAGACCCAAGGGCCAGAGCATGCTTCCCTGACGGCTGACAGCTTTTCTAGGAAGAGTTCCTTCTCCCAATCCTCTTGAGGCCTGTAGACAGTGGTTAGCCACCATGGCGGTTGGTCGGTGTCGATGCCGGTGTGCACGCACACGGTAACAGAGAAGCAGTCCACGTGAACGTCCGAGAGGCATACGTTGGGACCCCTGCCCACGATCATGATTCCGCCACAGGTGCCCGCGGCGGGGAGGAAAGCGTAATCAATAAATTCCATTCCAAGCATTGAAGCGACCATAAATTGGGGTACACTTTGTAATTTTCTTTCTATCATGCGAGCAATGTGCGGTCTCTCATCCTGCACCATAGTACGGATGGAGTCACGCCGGGCTCTTGCATTGAGGCCCCTAACATTCCAACACAAGATAGTCCTATTATCCATTACGGATACAACGTGTAGGGGTCTATGCTCAAGCGCGACCACCACGTCGCCGCCTCGATCGTAGCGGATGGTCGCCGTCGGGGAAGAGCTCCCTCACTGCCTCCTTATGCGACGGACCAAGGTTGCCGACGAACATTGCCTCGTATTCCTCCTTGCCCTCCTCCGTCTGTCCTGCCTTGATGGTTCCCATCCGCTGCATGACTAGTACCTCTCCCGCTTGGCGACCGGTACCTTGGACAGCGGCTGCGCGCGATCGCGCTGCTCTCGGGCGGTAACTGGATGGCGTGGAGTCGTGTGGCTGCCCGTGCCGTGCCGTGCGTGCGGGCCATACTGATGCCCGTGCGTGCCGTGCCGGGCCCTCGACCACCGGGCCGTGCGTGCTCGGGCGGGCCAAAACAGCGTGCCTCGTGCGGGCCGTCGGGCCGCGGGCCGCATGGAAATCTATAAGTGTAGCAATGGCGATGCTGCCTTCTTGAGCACCCGCCCCGCGAAGTGCTTCAGTCTTCCCGTGAGCGAAGTGGAGCGCGGTGAAGGGGCGGCGCGTTCCTGGCTGGCGGCGTCGTCTGCCTCGCTGGGCGCGGCCGCCGGTGTGCGACCGGCTGTGGCTCCCGCTGTTGCTGGCGACTTGACTGGAGTGGCAACCACGACGGCCACCACGACCGGTCCGCTGCTCCCCGGTCTGCTCGTCTCGGCTGCCGGCTTCCATGGCGTAGTACTCGCGGTAGCCGCGAGCGGGGTCGAGACGAGGGGTGTCCGTCCAAGACTTGGCGGCTGCGGTGACGGCGTGCTGCTAGCGACTGCCTCTGCGAAGCCCTCGACGGGCATGCTTGGATTCGGTGGCGGCCCTGATGTCGGTGTAGAAGGCCCACTGGAAGGAACCGGCGAGGCGCCGTCGTGGTCTCCTTCGTGGGGCAACGCTGGCAGGGGGCCCTCAAGAATGGCGGCCCAGGCGGCGGTTTTGCCCGTAGACTTCTGGTGGGCCGGTTCAGGCGTCCCGGCGAGGCCCATCTGGGGCTGCATGGAGGTGGAAGTCGCTGGCACCTTCTCGGATGCCCTTGGCGATGACGCATCGAGACCCACGAGATGGCCAGCGTTGGAGGGTGTCGTGGCCGCCGCGGCGGCTGGCTCCGTGACCTCGGCATCTGTCGCGCTCACATGGCTGACGACTGGGCCGTCAGGGAGGGGGATGCCCTGACCACTGCGCCTGCTGGCTCCACTTCGACTCCTGCTGGAATCACGTCGTGGCCCAGGAGTGGGCCCCCTAGGTGGAAGATGCCCTGACCGCTGCCACCTGCGATTTTGAAAATCAGACGCTGCCGCCTCATGGAGCTCTTTCGCGGCGCGGTTTTGAAAATCAGACGCTGCCGCCTCATGGAGCTCTTTCGCGGCGCGATTTTGAAAATCAGATGGGGCCGCGGCCTCACGAGAGACCGGCCGCCACTCAAGCCTTGAGATTGCTAAAAACTTGCAAAAAATAACTGTTCCAACTTCAGAAGCTCCTCAGAAGCACTTTCGTTTGTTTTGTGGTAAATATTGTCCAATCATGTACTAGCTTTGAGCTCAAAAGATTCGTCTCGTGATGTATAACAGAACTGTATGATTAGTTACTTTTTTTATCTACATTTCATACTTTCGAACATATGTCTTTTGGTGTATTTAATGTGATGTGATGGGAGAGAGTGGAAAAACTTGAAAGTTTTGGTTAGAAATTTTAGCAACGCCTGCGTGATTCCCCCTGCCACGGGGGCTGCTACATCCGACTGGTCGGACGTTCCGACCAGGCTGTGTAGGTGAGCTGCTTCTTCGTGGGCTGAGGCCTCGTTTAGATGGGGGTTGGAAAGTTAGAAAGTTAGAATTTGAACTCCTATAGCACCATGTAGCATTTTTGTTTGTTTGTGATAAATATTGTCAATTATGGACTAACTAGACTCAAAAGATTAAGTCTCGTCATTTATAATCAAATCGTGTGTAACTAGTTATTTTTTTTTTACCTACATTTCGTACTCCGAACATGCGGTCTTTTGGTGTATTTAATGTGATGTGATGGAGAGGGAGTGGAAAAATTTTGGGAACTAAACAAGGCCTATTCTTCAAATAGTCAGGCAAGTAGCACTATAGGTCCAATAAAAACAAAAAAGCTGATGTCAGCATATTCTATGGTTTTTGACGTTAAAAAAAGTAATATCTCGAAATAAGTACTCAAATGAAAATCCGATTTTATCGTCGTGTTCCTTACAATAAATCCTTCAAAACAAGACCTCCACATGTATATATTTAGACAAAAATCTTTAACGAACATTTATCTCTTGATAAACCAATATTTAAAAATAATCCCCGAACATCCCCGGATACACTCTAGAACATCGTATGTATACTAAGTAAACATACCTAGATACACAATAGAACATCACATGTATACTAAGTGAACATCCTTAAATACACCATAGAACATCACATATATACTAAGTGAACATCTCTGTATATATTACAGAACATCACATGGATACCAAGTGAACACCCGTATATATAGTACGTGAATGACACTAAAGACAATAAAAAGACCACGTGATAAAAAAATAAAAAAAATACATGTATATATGTGAAATAAAAACACACAAAGGAAATAAAAAAAAAAAAAATAAAAGAAGAATAAACCAACACAAAGAAAAGAAAAAGGGAAAGGAAAAAGAAAAAAAAAATAGAAAAAAATCTACCACGGAACCACCTACGAATAAAGCAGAAATATGAAAGGAAAATGAAAAAAAGTAAATAATAATTAAAAGGAAAAAATACACCATAGAACACCATATATATACCATATATATAATAGGTGAACATTTCCACATACACCATAGAACAATACATGTATACTAGAGAACATCCCCAGATACACTTTAGAACACCACGTATATACTAAGTCGACAGACCATAGAACATCACATGTACACTAACCGAACATCCCCAAATACACTATAGAACACCACATGTATACTAAGTGAACATCCCTAGATACACTATAGAACAATACTAAGTACATTATAGAACATTATATATATATAGTACATGAACAACACTTAATACATAAAATAAAAAAGAAAAAAATGAAACAAGACGAATAACAAAAAAAGACCGTGAAAAATAAAATAAAATAAAAAACACATAAAGGAAATAAAAAACAAAAAAAATAAAAAAAAATAATAGGAAAGAAAGAAAAAGAAAAAATAAGAAGAAGAAGAAAAGAAAAAGAAAATAATTAAATCAAAGTTACTAATTATAGTAAAATAATAATAAGAAAAAGGAAATAAAGAGGATAAAATGATAAAAAAATCAAATGAATACCGAAAGGAAAAGAAACCAAACAAAAAAAAGAAGGAAACAAAAGAAAAGGGAAAACCATCACGTAACCTGGAAACCAAAAAAAGGAAACAAAAGAAAAGAGAAAATGATCACGTAAAACTTGCAGCGGAGTGTGCACCGCGTCACCGCATGCCGCCATGCCGCCCACTCCTGGGCCACCGCGCTATCTGGGCTGTGCTCCAGGGCTGCCGCCATCTGCTTCACGGAAAAGTTCACGGGCCCGGGGTGGCCGGATGCATTCTGGCCGCCTGGTCGGACCGGACGATTTCGGCCCTGCCACCATCCACTTTTGACATGAGGGGTGACGGGGCTGTTAGCTGCCGCCCACTTAGGGCTGGGCGGCCCACCCGGCGCCCCAGCATCCTCTTCCCCCTTCTTCCTCCGAGCTCTCTTCCTCCTCGCGACCACGCCCCCGCCTCGCTGCCTCCGTCCACGCCGCGGCGCGCCTATGGCTCGGCCGGAGGCGCCCGCGGCGGCGCCTCTCTCCCTTCCCCCCTCTCTCTCCCCCTCCCCAAGCAAACCCTAACCCTAGCTCCGAGCTCCGAGCTCCAAAGTCCGACCATGGCGCCCTCGCCCGACCCACGACCAACCGCATCTAAGCCGCCGGCGACCATGCCGAAACCGCCGGGCCTACCTACCTACCCCAGGCCGCCGGGGCAATCTATAGCCCGGAGGAGGCCGGGGTGAGGCGGTGGCGCTGGGGAGGCGCCGGCGAAGCCGCCGTGGGGCGCGGGGAGGAGGAGGCGCCCGGCCCGGCCCCCTTCCGTCGTCACCGTCGTCACCCGGTGAGGCGGCGGGGGGGCCGCGTTGGTCCTAGTGGGCCGGCCCATCTAGGGGTGGTCGGCGGCGACCGTCGGCGCCCGACCGGTCGGCGCCGACGATTCCCTAGGGGTGATGCTGCGGCGACCGGGTCCTTTGGCCTTGGAGCCGTTTGAAGGGCGCCGTTGGGCGTGGCACGCTGGACCCCGGATCCCGTGCGCCGAGGCTTGGGATGGCGCTGGGTTGGACGAGGCACGCTGGACCCGGATCAATGCTAAAGTTGTCGGGGCAGATAATGTAGCTATAAAATTAGATTACTTTAAGGCTCCAAATAGATGGTATAAAAGTGCTTTCAAAACTTTACCATCTGATAAAACTTCAGAGTATACAACTGAGTTAAAGTGATCTTAAATTTTAGTCATTAATTTTAATCAACTAAACTTTAGACCTCGTAGCTATATATTGTCAAATGACAATTACTGCTCATCAACTCAATCTGCGACTCTGCGTTTTCAGGAGACGGAAAATGACATTTTTGCATCTCTTCTCCCTTCCTTTCTCTCTCGCTCGCCCGCACGAGCTCCCATCCCGTCCGCCGCCGCACCTCCGATCGACCTCCTGCGCTCATCCCGTGTCTTCCTCGTCCGTTTCATCCTCGGTGTCGACTACACAAGTTCGAGCACCGAGCCTCCGACCATGGCCAAGGCTACCCATACAGATGGGGTAACCCGCCCCCCAGCGCCCGCTGCGGCTCGTCGCTACCAGGGCCGGCGCCCCTTCGGCCCGACGCGCCCACGACCGGCGCCCCCGCGCCCCTACGGCCCGAGCCCCGAGCTCGCCCGGTGCCTAAGTTCACCGACAGCACGAGTGCACAATCTAACCATGACATGGGTTATTGGGTTTGTTAGTGTGAGTAACTCAAATACGTGCTCTGAATGAATGAAGCCAAACAGAATATATGGTGTATGGCGAATTGAACAGGCTATAGTCATCCTGCACTCTTCTCATGTTACACTTATAGGGTTCAAACATTCAGTACAACATTATTGATGATACAAACATAGCAATACAATACACTTAGTCATCCTGCGCTCTTCGCATTTTACACTTATAGGGTTCAAACATTCAGTACAACATTATTGATGATACAAGCATAGCAATATACTCACTAATGCAGAGGCATTTCTATTTGCATTCGCAGGCAATCTACACGAAGAAGAGGACTTTCTTGCAGCACAGAAATATGTGGTTCTTGGATCTCCTCCTAACTTGAATTCCACATGTCAGGACAATTGCGATTGCAAATCCAACGCCGAATCCTAGTCCGGCAAAAAGGAACAATACAAGGTCTACTGATTTCTTCTCTGAATGATGTGGCTCCACATATGGTGTTGTGCTGTTGCATGCTCTGGACACCTGAAACCCACAGAGCCCAATGTTGCCCAGGAACGAGAGGTTGGTAAATGTCAAGAACTGAGGTGAATCTGGTATTCTCCCCACCAGCCCGTTGTAGGACAGGTTCAACAACGAGAGGAAGTTTAGTGATGCTAATCCCTGTGGAATCTCCCCTGACAGATCATTTGAAGAGAGATCCAATGACTCGAGTTGATTCAGAGCACCAAACTGAGGTGGGATGGGGCCAGTGAAGGCATTGTGCGACATGTTTACACCATTTAGTAGACCAAGATCACCAATTGACTTGGGGATTGCACCATGGAATTCATTGTCTGAAACATCAATTTGTACAAGGGTCTCCAAAATCATGGAAAGCATGACTTCTTGATTCCCTTTATATGTGATTGCAGCCTCAAACTGATATGTCTCGATCTGCCCCCCCTTTGACTCACCAGATTATCCATGCTCTCATCTGCAGATTTTGTTACCATGAAATTCATGGTCATAAACCACCCATCGTGTAAAGTGCCAGAGAATTTGTTTGAAGCCAAGTCGAGAATTCGAGTGTGATGAACTCACAACTGTTCTTTCCTCCTAATACAGACCGCCCACATTCCCGAAAAACTTGTTGGATTTCAAAACAAGTACTTGAAATTTCGAAAGCATACCCATCCAACATGGAAAAGTATCATTGATATGATCAATGTTAAAAACCTCCAAGTACTTGCAAGCAACTAGGGATCTCGTGTAACACCCCTGGTGTTAAGCATCAACTAAAAATGGCCATGTCATCATCCGCATCGCAAAGCATGCATGGTTGGATAATTTTGAGATGCATTAATTAAAATGAGTTTATATTTATGCAATGATTGTGCTTAGGGTTTTTAGAGTGGTTTAATTTTTATATATATGTTTTGATCCTAAGTATGTTTTTGAGCAATAGTTTAATAATTAAAAAGGGTGGTTTCAAAGTTTGTTTAAAAATTTATTTTGAAATTGAATTTCGAAAACCCCTAATTCTAATACCCTCTTTTATCCCTTTTTCTTTAGTTTCAAAATTATTCAAAATTTTGGGGTACTTCCAAAAGCAAAAGTGTGTATCTTTCTAAGATGCACAATTTTGGTTTTTGGGGATTTTCAAGTTTCTATATAATTTTAAAAGACATTTTGAATCAAGACACCCCTCAAAGTTGCCCCAAATTCAAATTTCAAAATGGAGGCCGAATTTGAAAATGTTTCACTTATGAAAAGTGTAGATCTTGAAAAATGGAGCAACTTTGCTTTTGGAGATTTCCGACTTCTATTCGAATTTTGGGAGAAATTTGTAAATTTAAAAAGGGGAAAGTGCTACAAGATAACAGGTGGTATTACTGTTCACCACCATCTGGACGCTTGTCGCCGGCGTCCGCTATAGCGCCTCGGCGCCTTCGCGCCCGGCCGCGTCGTCGACTGGCGGGCGTCGTCGCGAAGCACCCGACCACCTCATCGTCTTCTCCACCGTCCATTTAAGTCGAGGAGACCGTCGTCTTCTTCTTCTTTTCTTTTTACTACGTCACCGCCGACGACCGCCGCCCGTCGCCTTGTCTTTCCGCCGTCGAGTTTCCTCCGCCCAAACCGACCACACCGTTAGCTTCGCGACTTCCTTGCGCTGCACGCTCGAACGCTCGCGTCGCTTTACACGTCTATCGCACCAGCGCCCGTCGTCTTCTTCGCGGACGGCAATCCGCCGCCACGAGCTCCGCCGTCGTCGTCAACTTCGCTCCAGTGAGCTTTACGCTTGCACTTCACGGAGCTTTGGCATCGCCTCGTCGTCCTCTTTCTCATGCGCGCTTGGCCGTTTTGTAGCCAAGCCGGCGACGGAACGCCCATTTTAACGCCCGAGCTTCTTGCCCCATGGCGCCATCGCCGCCGTTCTCGACCTCCGTCTTGTCTCTGTCTCGACCAGCGCAAGCTTCGTCATCGTGGTGGCTGCTGGTTACTTTTCGTGTCGTCTGTTTTTTCTTTCTGCACGTAGTCACGGAACATCGTCGCCCGGCGAGTTCCGCCCGTGACCGCCCCCTTGCTAGCGTAGCCGTGTTTGCATTGGAGCGTTTTGGTTCAATTAGTCGAGGGCTCGGGTTCGCCCGATCATGCCGGAGTCGCCGGTGCTCTCGCCGTCGTCGGGGGAAGCTCCGGTGAGCTTTGCCGCCGCGTTGCCGCGCCGCCGTGCCGCCATGTTCGCCCGGTTGCCGTCGAGCTCGAGGAAGGAAGATATGTCACGCCCCACTTTTAATGGGTCGTTAACCTCTCGTATTTGCGCCCGGGATCACGCACAAATACGGTCATTAGTGTTAGATAATGGCATGCAGATATAATAGAAATCCGAGCTTTAACAATATAGGGTTAGAAAGTCTTACAGTGGCGAATATTTTATCAGAGTTAGCCAACCGAAAGCAGTGGATTAACTATGACTGTTGCCTCATACTCCACAGGCAACTTGAGCACGGATGGAAACCCTTGGCAACTACATCTTCTTCCTAAGCAACGCTTCTCGGACTCCTACGAACACTGATCGTTTACCTTGACAACGATCTTACCTTTGGATGTGCCGATATCTGTAAAAACAGAGGGGTGAGTACAAACGTGCTTTCGGCAAGTCCAAACCAGGGGTGGTTTGGGAAATTAAGGGTTGGGCCCTAGCAGAGTCTCTAAACTGCTCTTACTAGTTCCCGGGGTTATCTCATCCTACCATCACCTTCACATATCACAAAAGGTTAGTTATAGCTAATCATAGATATTCTTTCCTAGCATTCGCCCATTCCAAGGACGTGGCTGTTCGAATAGATTTAGTTAACTCTGCAGAGGTGGTACAAATTTCCCCACACGATAGGCACAGTCTTCCACATCCGGTTTTGGTTCCAACAGGCCTAACGAGGTCCGTACCCGCTTGAGTGCTACTCTAGGTATATTGGTATAATCTTTACCACGACTTCTCAGGGGTTGGAAGGATAACACGTCACCCTAAGGATGACGCATCACCCTAGACAATATGGTGATACCAAATCACCCACGGCTTCTGAGTAAATACCTTATTTCCCAACCTATACATCAACACCACTCTCAATCTCAAATCATCAATATGTGCCTCTAGCAGACTTTGCGCCCGCTAGCGCCCAAACACTTACGTGGAAGACCACTTTCGGCATCCACGCCAACCCGACCATGGGGCCACTCTCCCCATGTCTGCTCCTAATAGATCGTTTGCTGCTCCGGCCACCTTAGATCCCAATTATACCTCAACCTAACGGGGGTGTGAATCAAGCCGTCCCCAGATACGGCGTGTGGTACATCTGAAATATCTCACTAGGTAGAAGGTCTATGAACCGGTCCTTAGGGAGGCGAGCATCTCTCCGCGGGATTCATCCCCGATTGTGGTTAGTCCACCTCCATGTAGACAATTACCACTCACCTTTTTGTTTGAGGGTTCACTTTATTACTCAGGTTACATCGATCTTACTTAGTCATATTATGTCATCATTTATCATCATATTAAGGTCATGATTAGGGGGTAAGGACTTGCACAGGATGTTCTTCTTGATCGGCAACAAGGTCAAACGTCTCTATCGTATTCGGGAGGAACCTCTAATCCGATCGTCGAAACTACCTCGCGTCGGGCGACAAAACCTAGCTTGAACTATGGCACACAAAACAAGCATAGAACATTATGGTGGTAATAGGTTAGTTGCATAGATCTAGAATTTAGATAAATTATGGAAGTCGTTTCACGCGAAACGGAGCTGAAATGCATGAGTTATGGAATTTATAATATTAATCCCTAATTTATTAATTAAGGTAATATTATAATATAATTTTATCATGTAATAAATTTGAAACTAATTACATGATAAAATTCCATAAATCGAATAATGATTTTACAAATTTTAAAGGAATTTTTCTAATATGGGAAATAGGTTTCCTAGCCTCTGTGTACACTATTCGGGTGTACCTAGCGTTTACCCTAGTGTACCCGGACTATTCTCCATCCGCGTGTGTGTCCCGTGGTCCTGGGGACGCCCGCGTGGCACGCGCGTTAGCGCCACGTGGGTCGGTGAGCCATAGCCATGTGGACGGGCGGGGACCCAATCGGCGTGGCCGTTCCGTTTGCCCGGCCCACCCCTGCGAGAGAGAGGAAAAGCGGGCGGTGGCGGTGTCTGGCGGCGGGGTTGGGGTTTTCCGTTGGCCGCGCCGCCACGGCGGGCGGGTTGCCGGACTCGCCGAATGACGCCGGCTTCATCTACGGCTCGCCCGGCGGTTCGTAGGATCCCTACCCTCATCCCGACCGGAGTCGGAAGGGAGCGAGCGAGGAGAGGGTCGTCACCACGGCGGCGATGGTTGCAGCGACCTTCGACGCGGCGGCTCGCCCGGTGGCGGGGGCACTACGAGGGGGAAAGCAGGCACTAGCTACGTAAGGCGAATAGGAGAACTTCCGGTTGTCTAACTCCGCACTCCAATCCGCCCAACGATGTCGCAAGGGGAGAAGGAGGAGCGGCTCAATGGCGGCGGCGGACACCCGATTTGGGGTAACTCGGTTCCGCGACCGAGAAGGGAGGAGAGGGGAGGAGAAGGGAGCACCGCGTGTTCCGAGAGCGGCGGAGCTGATGGTGGGAGGGACGGGGGTCGATTGGGGGCGGGGTGGTGGTATTTATAGCCTCGCCGCCGAGGCCCGGCGCGACGATATTTTCCGGCAGCTTCCTTGTGCACGGTGACTCGGGAGCAGTCGTCTCGGCTGGCACAAGCGCATACCTCGGTCTCCGGCGAGCTAGCCCATCGCCGGATCTCCGAGCCTGGGCGTGTTTGCCGGCCACGATGTCGGCAAGTTGGCGAACACGGCGCTCGGCGCCATCGTCGGCGTTGGCGCTTGCGTGCTCGTGGCTCTATCCGGCGGGCGTCATCAGCGGTTAATGTCTTCGTGGCTCGGTCGTCGTCACCAGCTCCGGCGGATCGAGCTTTATGTCTTTGTCGCCGACGCCGTTGGCGTTGAAAGCCCGCCCCAGGCGCTGAATGGCGACGCTGAAGACGGCGGCTACTTGCGGCGATGCGAGCCCGTCTTTGGGGTCGTGGCTCGAGTCCCCGTGAACACTAGCTGGATCCCGGCCGCCGTGGCGCTGCGTCAAGGTCCGGCGGGCGGGGCCCTGTGTCGCGCGCACGGTCGCCGCGAGGAAGACGACGCTCGTCGTCCGTCGCGCGTCCTCGAACCGAGGAGGAGTGGTTCGCCTTCGGCCATTGGGCTGTCGCCGGGGCCCGCCGCCTGATCGGTTCGTTATTGGGCCGGCACTGCCGCAAGCACATGGGAAAGAAGAGGGAGAGAGAGGAGGCAACGGGGCGAGAAACGAACCCATCAGCGCTTCCCTATTTTCCTATCTCCTTTCTATTTTCCTCCTTTGTACCTTTCCATGTATATTTAATGTATTTATCTTCCCATATATTTAGGCAAGTAAATATGTATTATTAGGACCCCTTATGAGCACTAATACATTCACTTGTTTGGAAGGATACATTTGTGCATACATGTTTTTATATTACCCCTATCGTTCTCCTTTCTCATCTTCATGTGTATTTATACCCATATGTATGCATATACCCTCTTCTTGTATTTATTCAAGTATATGTATTCTTAAGATTTATCTTTGGGCTCTAACATATACTTGTTTGGAGGAACACACATATAGATACATATATTGATACACCTGCTCTCAACATCTCCCTTTTATTTTTCTAGGGTCTACACACTAGGAATATATATAGGCACTCCATGGGTTCATGGGTCTATGCTAGGATTATACATCCTCCTCATGTGTATCTAGGGTTCACGGAATTATTCCCGAGAGAAATGTAAATCATGCTCATGCGTAAATACTTCCACAATTTTAAAGTCTAGATCGAGAATACATACCTTGGCCACCATAAGCTCAACAAGCAACAAACAAAAAGGGAGTCTAATTTCTATATGATGGATTTTGACTTGCGAGGGGTGTTCAAAAAAAGCGAGGGGTTTGGTTTTGCGGAAAGTAGATCAAGTTTTAGTTTATTTCAAAAGTTCAAATTTTTAATGAATTTTAAAATGATGCAAAAACACGGGTGTTACAAGATAGGGGCACCAGCGTGTTCAGCGATCTTGGAAATGAGCTTTTGGGTGCAAGTCTCGTCGCGGTGGCCCTTTGTCAACGTCGGGAGCTCTGCTCCTGGCTGTTGGGCCAACCTGTTGGCTCTTGGGCTGGCGGATTGCTTTGCTTGGGCCGAGCCCGGTGACATTAAATCCCGAAGGCCATTTCTTGTTTTAAATGTGTTTTATTCAATTTCTATAAATATGAGCGATTACTTGATTTTGTAAATTTTGTATAAATTCAAATACTTGCTTAAAAATTCTAAAAATTTTTATGTAGCCTTTTCATGATGTCTAGTTTGCATGAAAAATTTGAAACTTTGATTTTGAGTAGTTTTTGCTTGTTTTAAAAATATAACCTTTAATTGAAAAATGCATCTTCCATGATTTTTAGAAAATACAATATTTGTTCAAAAATCATAAAATTTTATTTGGTGTTGTTTTATGGCATGATATACTTGTATAAAAATTTTGGAGCCATTTTGAGAAAGTTAATCTATTTATTATTTTATGCTTTATTTGATTTATTAGAAAGATTAAGTGTTTAGTGTATCATGACTTAGACTTTGTGTGATTTGGGATTGTTTGTGAATCTTGGATCATATCATAATCAAATGGTCCTTGAGAACTCCTTTAGTAATAGAAGTAGTTCAACAAATTGGTTACTGTTGGGTTGCAACTTTATCGTGAATAAAAGTTATACTCAAGTGTTTATCATTTCATGCCCCCTAAGCATTATAATTAAATATATGGCATCATGTTGAAGCATACATTATTTCGTGTAGTGAACAAGAACGAGTATCAAAGTTGAGCCGGCTTCCGAGGGGGCTATCCTAGTGAAGTGGGTTCTTATATCCGTGGTGTTTCGAAGAGCCGGATTATATCGTCAACGAAGGCAAGCCCGGATACATTTAAACCCTTTTTGTGTTTTATAAAGTTTTTACACTTATGTTTATGATATATTGCATTAAGTAACTAGGAGTTGTGTGATAACCTAATTGCTGCATTATCATCCTCGATTATCGCACTACCATCCTTGTTAACCTTGTTTTGTTTAAAAATGCTTAGTAATGCTTAGCCCCGATTAATTAGTTCAGCTTTTTATAAAAATGTTTTATATGAGAATATGGTACTTTTGGAAGAATTATGAGAAGTAGTGATGAATTTGAGATCGGACGGGACGTAGTTGAAAAGCCGACGGGATACCTAGCCGTGCTTGTCCCGTGTTGGTCGTTTAAGGACCGTCCGTTGTTTGGCTTGCAAGTTTGGGACTTTTGAACGCAAGTTGCGCCCGAGGCCTTTTGGTTGAGGGCACGTCATGCAGGTGTCATCCCAGGTCAGTCGAAACTAGTACTGGCCACAAACTCCGGTAAGCCTGATCTCGGGGGTGTGCCAAATCGGGAACATACAACCGTGCACTGGGAGTGGAGAGATGGCGGGAGTAGCGTGCACCCGCCCTACTTGAAATTTGGTACGGTGGTGGGGTACTGTGCTCTCTGGGGTGGCGTAGCACGTGGTCCCATTTTGGATGATCTGGGAAAGGGTTGATATATGCAAGCTTAAGTGCTACATATGTCGTGTGGTAAGGACTCCCCAGCTGGGTTATAATCGATTCGAATCGTCCGTTGCTTCTCGGATATGGAGACCCGTTCTTCTGACCTTACATCATAGTAATTGTTGAAATATGGATATGTTGGAAAGAGAATGGAATGACTAAGAAGTGTTTGATCTAGTGTAGGATCACTTAAAGTATATGATCTACTAATCTGAGATTAAAATATTAAAAGTAAGGATTTATATTAGTAAGCCTTTTACGCAAAAAGAGTCCTTGATTCTTACTAAAGCCTTACCTTGATTCCTAAAACCAGCATTCCTGGGTCTTCTCCTCTTTTCTTGTCGGGTAAGTCTTGTTGAGTACTCCCGTACTAAGGGTTCTTTGACCCTTGTTGCGGGAGCAGGTCATGAGCAGGCTTGTTTTGGTCCCCCGCCGCATGACGGTGTACCGAGGGAAGAAGATGGCAGTAGGGTGAAACCCTTGGGCGGTTTGTCGGTCTTATATATGTATAATGTTACTCCAATACTCTAAGGCTTGTAATAATGATACTTAAGTTTGTTTCATCGAAACAAATGGTTTGTAAAATTATGGTTATGTAATCATACGCACTTTACTCGATGTATTTTGAATAAAATGTTGTAATATTGCAATGACTCGTTAATGAGATCCCGTTCGGAAGATTAATAGTGCTTTCTAAATTATTAGGAATACATGCATAGTAATTAGAAGTCTTAGGGACAATGATAAGTGCACGTGGGCCCTGTAATTTAGGAGGTTCTGTCACAGTTGGTACCAGAGCGGTCATTAACAGTTTACTGTAGTATTACTTTGCAAAACTTCAAAATGATTTGAGTCAAATTAATTTAAATTCTTAATTTGGTCCAAATTGCTTATGACTCATCTCAAATTATTTTTGCAAATCCTTTCCTATAATTCAAAGGTTGTGTAGTGGAGTAACATACTATATTGCCCTATATAATAAATTTTTCTACGCATAGTTTCGTAAGTTCGATTCATGCATCATGCTTAATTAACCTGTTAATTGTCTTCCCCTTTAATGTGGTTTGGGTTAAGTATATCAATCCTATTCTTGCTAACCTCACCGATCTTCCTAATCTATCCTGTAATCTAATCTTACCTTTCTACAGATGACACGTACCAAGCGAACTCCTAGAAAGAAGATGGACCCAAGGGAGTCCCACGACACCCGGCTAAGCCCAAAAAAATAATGGTGCCCGAAGAACAAAGACTAGTAGGCCCGATTTACAAGCTGAAATAGAAAGGCTTACTAGGGAGTTGGCGTAAGCCACCAGGGCTAGAGAGGAGGGTACCTTACAGATTGGTGATCTGCAAGGGGAGCTGGAACGTCGTAATCTGGATTATGAAGATTGTCAGCGAGTCTTGTTCTAGGTAGTTCAAGAAAGGGATCTAGAAAGGCAAGACTTTGCAGTGGCCATACATTGTATCCATGAGTTAGAGGTTTAGGTGCAAGATTTGGAAGCATATAATGATAATCTACATGAAGCAGTCCATCAGAATCATCACTATGAAGATGTTGAAGTTGATATGGGTGTCATTGAAGATGACGATGAGGAAGAAGAGGGACATGAGGAGATAGTGCCACTCAGTGATGGTGAAGAGGAAGAGGAGCCTAAGGAGATGGAGCCCTATCATGACAAAGGAGGATGATGCTTAAGCTGTTGGAAGGGTGTTGTAAGATATGTAGATAATAAGAGTATGTAAAACTTAGTGGGTTCGGGTGGTCCTGCCTAATTGCAAGGTTGTGTAATAAATAAGTGAACCTGTTTGGTATGCTTGCTGTAACCTTTTAAGAAGTTTTATGAAGGTTAATGAATAAAGTTGGTTTGTTTGTAACAGATGCCTCAGTCCAATGCCAGTAGCTCCAATGGTGGTGCTACACCTGACCCACCACCAATTCCTACTAACTTGGTGGATGCTATTGCCGCTCTAGTGTAGGCTACCACGGAAAATAGCCGCTTAATGAGGGAAGTGGCCCAGAATAATCGGAATGCACCACAGAATCATCGTGATCGCAATTATGATAAAGATGAGATCCATTATCCAGACTTCACTGACACTAAACCTCCAATATTCTCAAGGGCTGATGAGCCAATAGAGGCAGATGATTGGCTCCGTACTATGGAGCGGAAGTTTGAACTCATTGATTGCACCGAGTATCGAAGCCCATTTTTTTTAGCACAAACAGCTTCGGGTCTTTGCACATTGGGTGAAAAAATCTTTTGAATATGCAGCCACCTGGTCTTCATCCGACCTGGGCAGAGTTTTGTGAGGCCTTCCGTGCACACTATATCCCAGAGGGGGTAATGGAACAAAAGCTAGATGAGTTTTTAGCCCTAAAGCAAGAGGACATGTCAGTATTGCAATATGTTGGGAGATTTATTCAGTTATCTCAGTATGCTTCTGAGCATGTGGATACTGACCCCAAGAAGAAGAAATGGTTCCCGTGTGGTCTCAAGCCTAAACTCAAACCCATACCACGCACACCTACCACGAGGTAGTTAATATGACGATCCGTCTTTGAAGAGGAGTATCGCCCGGACAAGAAAATCAAGAATAAGAAAAAAAAATGTGTCTTCGATTTTCTAGTGGTAACAATAAACGTCGGAAGGTGATTTATCACCCTGTCCATCATTCTCGCCTCCCTATCGCCCACCACAGTTCTAGCCAAGGCAGCGGTCATATGTCCGACTGGCCGCTATTCCTTTCTATCCACGCCAAACGAATGCACCTGGCATTCGTAACCCAACCCCACCAAATCACAACTACCCCTGTTATAATTGTGGGAAGCCTGGTCAATTCGCTAAGGATTGACCCAACCCCAGGCAGTACAATCCTAATTATCATGGAGCTTCTGGAAATCAGCACCAGCAAAATAAGAATAATAATCAGAGTGCTCAGAAGGGAAAGATGGAAAAGAAGACTGGTCGGGTATTCTATACTAATGCTGACGAGATACCTGCAGGAGAACCCATCATGATGGGTATGTTTCCTGTTGCCAATCACCCTCGCAGCTTATATTATTTGATTCTGGTGCATCGCATACATTTATCAATAGAACTTTTGTGGTTAAACATGAAATACCAATTGGAGAAACAAAAGAAGATTTCCATATACAGTCACCTAGGGGACGTATGTGTACTAAAGAAATGGTACATCAAATACCTATAAAATTAGGCGGGCATGATTTTCCCACTAACATGATAATTCTAAAGAATCAGGATATTGATGTGATCTTGGGTATGAATTGGATGTATCGGCATGGGGTCATCATCGATGTTTTGAACAGAACAATAAAGGTAAATATACCCGATAGTAGTTCTCAACTTCTTATTCAACTTCCCATTCCTAAGAGGGCTGTTGAGAGAGTCTGTGCTACTTCAGTCAAGGAAGTAAAAGATATTCCAGTGGTCTGTGAGTTCCTAGATGTTTTTCCAGAAGATTTACCTGGTCTGCCACCGGATAGAGAAGTTGAATTCAGTATAGATCTAAAATCGGGAACAGCCCCAATATCAAGGAGAGCATATAGAATGCCACCTAAAGAATTAGCAGAACTGAAAACCCATTTGCAAGAATTGCTTGATAAAGGTTTTATCCGACCTAGTTCATCACCTTGCGGGTGTCCTGCAATATTTGTGAAAAAGAAAGATAACACCTTAAGGATGTGTATTGATTATCGTCCACTAAATGAGGTGACGATTAAAAATAAGTATCCTTTGCCTCGCATTGATCTACTCTTTGATCAACTTGCTGGAGCCAAGGTCTTCTCAAAAATTGATTTAAGATCAGAGTATCATCAGATCAATTTCAGACCTATGGATATACCCAAGACGCATTTACCACCGGATATGGTCTATATGAGTATTTGTTGATGTCTTTTGGATTAACCAATGCCCCAGCTCATTTTATGTATTTGATGAACTCAGTATTCATGCCTGAGCTTGACAAGTTCGTAGTGGTTTTCATTGATGACATATTGATATATTCCAAGAATAAGGAAGAACATGCAGAGCACCTCAGAATAGTTCTGACTCGTCTGAGAGAACATCAGTTATATGCTAAGTTTAGCAAGTGTGCCTTCTGGTTGGAAGAAGTACAATTTCTGGGTCATGTATTATCGCCGAGGGAGTTGCTTTGTTGATCCGGTAAAGTCAAAGATATCCTCAACTAGAAGCCACCAACAACCGTGTATCAAGTTCGCAGCTTCCTTGGAATGGTGGGTTATTACCGTCGATTCATTTCGACTTTTCCAAAGTAGCAAAGCCTATCACCGAGTTGCTGAAGAATCAAACAAAGTTTGTCCGGTCACCTGAGTGTGAGAAAGCTTTCCAGATCCTGAAAAAGTCATTAACTACGACACCCGCCTTGGCACGACCCAGATATTGAGAAGCCGTTTGATGTCTATTGTGATGCTTCTGGTATTGGTATTGGATGTGTACCGATGCAAGAAGTCCGAGTTATTGCATATGCTTTAAGGCAACTCAAGCGTCATGAAGAGCACCAACTCATAATCTGGAATTAGCAGCAGTTGTTCATGCATTAAAGATTTGGTGTCATTGTTTATTAGGCAACACTTGTCATATTTATACTGATCATAAGAGCTTAAAGTATATTTTTACCCAGTCTGATCTGAATATGAGGCAAAGAAGGTGGTTGGAATTGATCAAGGATTATGATCTGGAAGTGCATTATCACCTCGGTAAGGCAAATGTGGTTGCCGATGCACTTTCGGTCGGAAGTCCCAGTGTAATTGTCTTACAAAGAAGTTTGATGGACAAGACCTTGTGTCAAGAAATGGAGAAGCTTAATCGGAAATTATTGAACAAGGGACTCTAGCCAGTATCACCGTTGAATCAACTATCGAGATTAGATTATTGCTGCTTTCAAGAAGAAGATAAAGGGATGATTCATATTAAGGAAAAGGTTAGAAGTGGAAAGCCAACTTGTTTGAAATGATGAAGCAGAGGTATTATGGTTCAAGAATCGTTTGGTAGTACCAAAAGTTCCTAAGTTACATCAATAAATCCTCGATGAAGCACACTTGACAAGATACTCTATTCATCCAGGAAGTACCAAGATGTATCGGGACTTGAAAAGCGTAGATTCTCGTGGACCAAAATAAAGATAGAAGTTGCTCGTTATGTGGCCAAGTGTGATACTTGTCGGCGAGTAAAGGCCGTACACATGAAATCCACGCAGGATTATTAAATCCTTTGCCTGTTCCGTCTTGGAAATGGGAAGAAATCACCATGGACTTTATTGTTGGTCTACCCAGACTTCAAAAGGTTTTGATTCCATCTGGGTCATTGTGGATCGGCTTACAAAGATAGCACACTTCTTACCGCTTAAGAATTTTTACACATCAATAGATTATGCTAATTTATATCTCGGTCGAATTTTCAGCTGCATGGTGCACCAAAGGTTATTGTCTCGGATAGAGGTTCAGTGTTTATGGACAAATTTTGGAAAGAATTGCAAAAGTCATTGGGTACCAAGCTTAATCATAGTTCAGCTTATCACCCGCAGACCGATGGACGGACCGAAAAGAGTTAATCGATTCTAGAAGATATGTTGAGGGCATGTGTCCTTACTTATCCTGCTAAGCGGGATGAATGCTTACCTTTGACAGAATTTTCTTACAATAACAGCTATCAAGAGAGTATTAAATGACACATTTTGAAGCTTTATATGGACGCTTGATGTAGAACCCCACTACATTGGTCCGAGCCGAGAGAACAAGAATTCTTTGGAGTGGATTTAGTAAAAGAAGCGTAAGAAAAGGTTAGGCTCGTACAAGCAAATATAAAAGCGACCCAGTCCCGACAAAAGAGTTATGCTGATAAAAGACGTCAACCTTTAACATTTGAAGTGGGAGATTATGTTTATTTAAAGGTGTCACCAAGAAAAGGAATTACTCGCTTCGAGTTAAGGGTAAGCTAGCACCTCGCTATATTGGACCATTTTAGATCCTGGAGAGGTGTGGAAAAGTAGTGTATCGTTGGAATTACCGGAACAACTATCAGCTGTGCATAATGTGTTTCATGTGTCACAATTAATGAAATGTTTGCAAGTGCCAAATCACATGATTGACCTTGAAGGAGTGGAACTAGAACCTGATCTAACCTATTGAGAACATCCTGTTCGAGTTCTAGATCGGAAGGATCGAGTCACTCGCAGAAGGACAAGCCGGTGGTACAAAATCTAGTGGAATCAACATTCCGAAGAAGAAGCTACGTGGGAGTCAGAGGAATATCTACGAGAGCACTTCCTTGAATTTCTTGCTTCTATCTAGGTTGCAATTCCCTCTATGAGTTGTAACTTATCTCTTTTAAATCTTGTAGTGTATGTTATGTAAAACCCTTACCTGTTTTACTTAACTAGTTTGAGATGTGTTTGCTTGACACATTTCCTTAGCCGTTACTTAACCCCTAAGTGTGGCTTTAAATCTCGGGACAAGATTTCTTTAAGGGGAAGGGCTGTAACACCCCCGTGTTAAGCATCAACTAAAAATGGCCATGTCATCATCCGCATCGCAAAGCATGCATGGTTGGATAATTTTGAGATGCATTAATTAAAATGAGTTTATATTTATGCAATGATTGTGCTTAGGGTTTTTAGAGTGGTTTAATTTTTATATATATGTTTTGATCCTAAGTATGTTTTTGAGCAATAGTTTAATAATTAAAAAGGGTGGTTTCAAAGTTTGTTTAAAAATTTATTTTGAAATTGAATTTCAAAACCCTAATTCTAATACCCTCTTTTATCCCTTTTTTCTTTAGTTTCAAAATTATTCAAAATTTTGGGGTACTTCCATAAGCAAAAGTGTGTGTCTTTTTAAGATGCACAATTTTGGGTTTTAAGGGATTTTCAAGTTTCTATATAATTTTAAAAAATATTTTGAATCCAAGACACCCCTCAAAGTTGCCCCAAATTCAAATTTCAAAATAGAGGCCGAATTTGAAAATGTTTCAATTATGAAAAGTGTAGATCTTGAAAAGTGGAGCAACTTTGCTTTTTGGAGATTTTCAACTTCTATTCACATTTTGGGAGAATTTTGTAAATTTCGAGAAAAGGGAAAAGTGCTACGATAACAATGGTATTACTGTTCAGACACCATACCGGCTTGTCGCCGGCGTCCGTCGTGGGCCGCCTTTGCGCCTTCACGCACCACTGCCAAGTCGTCAACCTGCTGGACGTCGTCAGGAAGCACCCGGCCACCTCATTGTCCTCTCCTCCGTCCATTTAAGTTGAGGAGACCGTCGTCTTCTTCTTCTTTTCTTTTTTTGTCACCGCCGACGACCGTCGTCCGCCGCCTTGTGCTGCCGCTTGTCGAGTTTCCTCCACCAGAACCAACGCACCGTTAGCCGCATCTTCCTTGCGCACACGCCGAACCGCTCGGCGTCACTTTACACCGCCTAAACGCACTCGCGCCCGTCGTCTTCTATCTCATGCGCTCCGGTGAGCTTTTCGCTTGCACTTCCTGGAGCTTTGGCATCGCCCTCGTCGTCCTCTTTCTCATGCGCTTGGCCGTTTTGCGGCCAAGCTTCGGCCGCACGGAACGCCCGCCGCCAACGCCAGCTTGCCGTCGTCGGGGGAAGCTCCGGTGAGCTTTTGCCGCCGCGTTGCCGCGCTGCCGTGCCGCCATGTTCGCCAGCCGGGTTGCCGTCGAGCTCGGGAAGGAAGCTAGGGGCACCCGGCATGTTCACGGTCTTTGGCGAGCTTTTGGGTGCAAGTCTCATCGGCGAGGTCGCCGCCGCCGGCCACCGGCCGCCCGATCCAACGTCGGGAGCTCTACTCCTGGCCGTTGGGCCGCTTTGTTAATTTCTTGGGTCAGCATGTTGGCTGCCGGGCCGGCGGATTGCTGCTGGGCCGAGCCCAGTGACATTCGCCCGAAGGCCATTTCTTGTTTTAAATGTGTTTTATTCAATTTACGTAAATATGAATAGTGCTTGATTTTGTAAATTTTGTATAAATTCAAATACTTGCTTAAAAATTCTGAAAATTTTTGTGTAGCCTTTTCATGATGTGTAGTTTGTATGAAAAATTTGAAACTTTGATTTTGAGTAGTTTTTGCATGTTTTAAAAAATATAATCTTTTATTAAAAATGCATCTTCCATGATTTTTAGAAAATAAAATATTTGTTCAAAAATCATAAAATTTTATTTGGTGTTGTTCTATGGCATGATCTACTTGTATAAAAATTTTGGAGCCATTTTGAGAAAGTTAATCTATTTATTATTTTATGCTTTATTTGATTTATTATAAAGATTAAGTGTTTAGTGTATAATGACTTAGACTTTGTGTGATTTGGGATTGTTTGTGAATCTTGGATCATATCACAATCAAATGGTCCTTGAGAACTCCTTTAGTAATAGAAGTAGTTCAACAAGTTGGTTTTGTTGGGTTGCAACTTTATCGTGAATAAAAGTCGTACTCAAGTGTTTATCATTTCATGCCCCCGCAAGCATCATATTTAAATATATGGCATCATGTTGAAGCATACATTATTTCGTGTAGTGAACGAGAACAAGAGTGTCAAAGTTGAGCCGGCTTCGAGGGGAGGGCTATCCTAGTGAAGTGGGTTCTTATATCCGTGGTGTTTACAAGAGCCGGGATATATCGTCAACGAAGGCAAGCCCCTGATACATTTAAACCCTTTTTGTGTTTTATAAAGTTTTTACACTTATGTTTATGATATGTTGCATTAAGTAACTAGAAGTTGTGTGATAACCTAATTCTTTGCATTATCATCCTCGATTATCTCACTACCATCCTTGTTAACCTTGTTTTGTTTAAAAATGCTTAGTAATTGTTGCGTTTCCTAAGCGCAAGTGCCAAAAAGGCAAGAGCACTGGGAATCACGCAGGTTGACCTCCCACAACGACTTCACCGGAATTGTTACATTCCAGTTACCATCGCCACGGGATGTCAGGTGGCATTCTGTAGCATTTGATGAACAAGTCCGCAAGCGCACGGAAATACCGTTGTAGCATTTCACCCGGAAATATTCGGGTATCGTTATTTATATTTTCCCAAAGGAAGGCATGGTGTAGGACTCTAGCGGGGGGCATGAACAAGACAACATGTCTATGCGGTTGACCAATACTCAACACGGGGGTAAGTCATGATAGTTTAAGATAGTGTGACACACACTTGGGCCAACCTCAAGGATAAAAGGAAAATAAAGAATAAAGAATATTCCTAAGTGGAGCAGGTATTCTAAAGTAGCTGTGCAAAGAACAAGTTAATAATCATGCAAATATAGATGACTAGAGTTTTAGGCTGAGAGTGAGATGGACGGGGAGACTCCCGGAGCCATACGGCCCAATAGAAGCATTTACGAACTCCTACAACGCACACGAACGTGGGGGGATTTCAAGGGACGGACAAGGCTTGTCACGACCAAGCCGCCTACCCCCTCAACCGTGGCATGCACTCATATTCGAAGGATACCTGGCATCCGGACACCACGTCCGCATACTAAGACACTACCCATGTCCCCCATGGCCCCCACCCTACGGATGGACGGAATAGGACACGAGCAAGCCCCGAAGGACACAACGAACCGCCACCTCAGCACAACTCTTACTCTACTCAAATACATGGCATGAATGGTTAGGCCCTAAGTTCTATACGACTAACCACAACATAGGAACTATTGTCTAGTTCTTCTATCATGATCGTGTCGAGAACAACATGTCAAGAATATAACATGTAAATACTCTAGCTCTATTGCACAAGCATATGAGATCAAGACTTGAGGATAAACCATAAATGTATTCATACCGAATATTCCTTCTCCCAAGTACAAGCTCTCCAATGAAGCTTAGCCTTGCTCCAAATACTACTAAAGACTAAAAGAACTAGAGAAGTGGAGGAGTAGAGAGGAGAGGAGAAGAAGAGTAGAAAGTGAGGAGGCTCCAAATGGTGTGTGTTGAGAGAGGGAGAGAGGGGACCTACTTATACACTTGGAGGAGGGGCCTAAGTGCTAATTTACATTAAAACCGACCTGGAAAACCTTCCTTGTATGCGCAAACCGACCAACGCAGGGCGGGAAACCCCGTTTGGAAAGTGCACGAACCGCCTCCCCGAGGCTAGGCCGAAACCGCCTCGGGGAGGGTGCGGCCGCACCGTGGTGCGCTACAAGCACCCCCAGGCTCGGCCGCCCAGTCTTGGTGGGGTGTCGTCTTTTCGCCTGAAAAGTTGTGGACCGGGCTGTGCTCGGCCCAGATTTGATGTTTTGGGTCGATTTGCTCTTGGGCTTGATTTTGCAATAATGCGCTTTCCGGGAGGCGCCTTTTCGGTCGATTTTCCACTTGCTTTTATTATAAATCTGCAAAATAAAATACAAGACACTACAAGTGGAATTTATTAGTGATAAATGTATATGAGTATAAAAAGGTTTAATTTTACTCCCTTTATGGTAGTAAGTTGACGGGAAAAATATGTCATTGGTTACCGTCAACAGTAATGCTTAGCCCTGCTTAATTAGTTCAGCTTTTTTATAAAAATGTTTTATATGAGAATATGGTACTTTTGGAAGAATTATGAGAAGTAGTGATGAATTTGAGATCGGACGGGACGTAGTTGAAAAGCCGGCGGGATACCAGCGTGCTTGTCCCGTGTTGGTCGTTTAAGGACCGTCCGTTGTTTGGCTTGCAAGTTTGGGACTTTTGAACGCAAGTTGCGCCCGAGGCCTTTTGGTTGAGGGCACGTGCGTGCAGGTGTCATCCTGGTCGGTCGAAACTAGTATTGGCCACAAACTCCGGTAAGCCCGATCTCGGGGTGTGCCAAATCGGGAACATACAACCGCGACCGGGAGTGAAGAGATGGCGGGAGTAGCGTGCACCCGCCCTACTTGAAATTTGGTACGGTGGTGGGGTACTGTGCTCTCTGGTTGCATAGGACGTGGTCCCATTTTGGATGATCTGGGAAAGGGTTGATATATGCAAGCTTAAGTGCTACATATGTCGTGTGGTAAGGACTCCCTAGCTGGGTTATAATCGATTCAAATCGTCCGTTGCTTCTCGGATATGGAGACCCGTTCTTCTGACCTTACATCGTAGTAATTGTTGAAATATGGATATGTTGGAAAGAGAATGGAATGACTAAGAAGTGTTTGATCTAGTGTAGGATCACTTAAAGTATATGATCTACTAATCTGAGATTAAAATATTGAAAGTAAGGATTTACTATTAGTAAGCCTTTTCTGCAAAAGAGTCTTTGATTCTTGCTAAAGCCTTACCTTGATTCCTAAAACCAAAGCATTCCCGGGTCTTCTCCTTTTTCTTGTCGGGTAAGTCTTGTTGAGTACTCCCGTACTCAGGGTTCTTTGACCCTTGTTGCAGGAGCAGGTCATGAGCAGGCTTGTTTTGGTCCCTGCTGCATGACGGTGTACCGGGAGGAAGATGACGAGTAGGGTGAAACCCTTGGGCAGGGTTTGTCAGTTTTATATATGTATAATGTTACTCCAATACTCTAAGGCTTATAATAATGATACTTAAGTTTGTTTCATCGAAATAAATGGTTTGTAAAATTATGGTTATGTAATCCTTCTGCACTTTACTCTGATGTATTTTGAATAAAATATTGTAATATTGCAATGACTCGTTAATGAGATCCTGTTCGGAAGATTAATAGTGCTTTCTAGATTATTGGGAATACATGCATAGTAATCAGAAGTCTTAGGGACAATGATAAGCGCACGTGGGCCCTGTAATTTAGGAGGTTCTGTCACATCTCGGTAGCTTTCCCTCTATCTGATTCACACTAAGATCAAATTCCTTGAATGCGTAATTTTGGTTCATATTATTTGGCAACTCTCCATGTAATTGATTTCTTTTCGTGTTCAATACGGTCGGTACCTTCCATCAAGCAAGATGGAATGGAGCCACTCAAACTGTTGTTGGAGAGATCCATGAGTAACAAGTTCTTTGCTTCACATATGGTTTGTGGGTTTTTTCCTGAGAGAGTATTTGTATTGGCCTTGAAATACCAAATACTGCTAGCTTGAGAACCGAAACTAAGTGGCATGGATGAGAACCGATTGTTTGAGCAATCAAGCAGCTGAGTAAAAGGTCCAGGTAGAGGTATGGAACTGTCGGTGTTTAGAGAACCGGGGGGCCTCGAGGACCGGCAATAAATTTATATGCTGTGCGACCCTGTCCCAATGGCGTGCGCGAGATGAACATGAGAGATTTATCCTAGTTCAGGCCATGGGTGGCCCTACGTCTAGCAGTGAGGGTTGTTCTTGTATTATCTCGCACCGAGGTGCTTGTAGTAGGGGATACAAGCGGTCGCAAGAGAGGCAGCGGTTCCCAGGTCTCATGATCGTGGAGTTAGTGGAGTGGTGGTGGTTTTCGTCCGTTGTTCGTCCCATGATAACGGGTCATTACCCTCCCTTTTATAGCTTGAAGGGAGGAATGAATGTACATAAGTGTGTCTGTTACTAGTGCTTATGTGTCCGTTATCCGAGACCTAAGTGCCTGCATGGCTGAGGCCTGGGCTCGGGTGATCTAGTTGTGGTTTGGAGATAAAGACGCGTGTCTTTGCCCTCCTGGTACGTGTCTGCACGCCTTTGCGAGCCAAGGGCCCTGTGAGTGGCGTTGTGTCCCGCTTGGTGGTGGAAGTCCCTTGATCTTACCGTCGTGGCGTGGCGAGCCCCTGAGGGGGAACGGAAAACGTGGCAGGAAGGTGTGCCGTCGCAGGATGAACAGTGCTGATGCGGTTTCCCGTGCTGAGCGGTGTATCATGCAAACTGTCACTTTATGTCCCATCGGTCGGATTTGAGGAGAGATAACAGGGCAGGCGAATCGCTCAATGTAATCGATGGCTCTGGCACCGTGGCAGGCGGGCAGGCGGCATTTAATGCGGCTGTTCCCTCCGCCCGGCCGGAGCCTCCGAGGTCCGAGGGCTTCCCGCCCCCTCGGGCGGGCGGAGAATTGTGCGCCCTAGGGTGCGGCGGGACATCCCCTCTCGGCGGCGGCGGAGATCGTGTGCCCGAGGGTATGGTGAGGCATCACCCTCGGGGCGGAGTTGAACCCCGAGGGGAGTCGGGATGACGTAGAGGGAGTCTGGGCTCCGTGGCTTGTTCCTTTGGGGCTAGATGGTGATTGGTGACGTCAAGCCTGATGTGGCTGTTACTCTGGTTCTTCTTCTCCACACTCTTGATGACTCCAACAGCACCCGTTGTAAAATTTGTCCATGGGCCATCACAGGTAGTAGTGGGACGTTGTGATCCATGAGCTCACATGCTCATCGATGCCTCCAAGCTTGTAGATCAGTGGCTATTTGGTAGCTGTGCGGGCCGTCATGGGCCGAATGATCACATGTTTGTCAATGCCTCCAAGCTTGTAGATCATGTGGTCGTTGTTGGATCGTCATGGGGTCAGTAAGTCCTGTTGGGCCACAAATTCGGCCGTGTGGATGGGCCGTTGTATTTCCTCTTTGTAGAGAATGTTGGGGTACCCAATATTTTGGTACCCGACGGTAGCCCCCGAGCCCCCCCAGGGAGTGGTGTGACTTCGCTCGGGGGTTGGTGTTGTCGTGACCCCTTACGGAAGGGTGATCTCGGGACCTTTGATTCCAAGGGGTGCACGTGAGCGCACCCGTTGGGTGTAGCCCCCGAGGCCTCGAAGGAATGGTAGATTCCTTCGAGGTCTTTTGCAAACCTTGTGCGCTGACAAGATCAGAACAACTTTTCTATCGTGCTTACTTGTGCAAAGTCTGCCCATTTCGCGAGGGCAGCTCGAAGCCCGCGCTTGTGTGCGCTAGGTCAATCCAAGCTATCTCGTCTTTGAGTATACGCTCCTCTGTCACCCTCCTGGGAGGGAGGAGGAGGGGGAGTGTCGCGTGATGCTTTGTAAGCCGATCATGACATGCTTCGTTGAGCGTTGTAGCGGGGAGGTCTAAGTGGAGCGCCCGTGCCCCCACCGGAGTGGGGGGTCACCGTGGTGGTCTAGGACTCACTCCATGAGAACTCGCAGGCCATTTAGCGGATCCCGGTCTCCGACGGATTGGATCCCGAGGGCCTGTAGGCCTCCCACGGATGGGACATCCCTATAAACAGTTTTCGCAAGTCTTAGACACGTTCAGGAAATCCAGAGCCCCCGAGGGCCCAGGCATAGGCTGGTTGTGCATTTCCATTCTGTCCCGGGCTTGATCGTCCTGAGGCGACTGTAGAAACCTAATGAGGCCCAGCCTTATAACCTCTAGACCGTAGAGGGCTCGGAGCCCGGCATTATCCCTCAGGGCAATGCTTTAGGTGGTATGGCCTCCGCCCGAGGGCGAAGCGGACCCCGTCATGGGTCAGGCGCGCTGGCGGGTGATGGCTAGACGGTTTTAACCCCGTCGAGGGGTCGGGCGCACTGGTGCGTCTTTCCAAGCGGCGCTTGAGGCGATGAGGCGGTTCACATCCGATGGGATGGGATCTTTGCTGCGTTTGTCAGAGTTGTAATCGAGTGCACTCCTGTTTGCGCATTTAATGCGCACACCCGGCGGTTACCGTGGCTTTTAAATCGTCGAATCAGTTTCTCTTGCTTAGTGGGAGGCCATCCATTTGCAAGGTGTCCTAATTGAATCCGCCGACGGTTCCCCTTCCTTCTTTCTATATATTTAGGAGCGCCGCCGGTGGTGTATGGTTGCTCTTTTGCACTTCTTCATTCCGTCCTCCTGCAATCTTTGCTATCCAAAGAGAAAGGAAAGGAAAGAGAGAGAGGAAGGAGAAGAAGGCGATGAGAAGGGGCAGGGTTCCTTGCCTGTGGTGATCGTGTTCGCAGTGATCTCCTTCACCGTCGAAGCCACCACCGGAGGTTGTCCATGGCACGCAAGGGAGGTGAGGATGAGGCGCTCGTCATCCTGATGCCGACCCGTGGTCACGCCGTCGGCCCGCAGAGGAGAAGCGGTGGTTGGTGGAGGAAGGGCTCCTCCGCCCTCGCACCGACGCCGCTCGGCCAGAGTGGATTGCGCCGAGCGCGTCCGATGAAGAGCCTCGGCCTCCGACGGGCTATGTCGTTAGTCTGATGGAGCACCACAAGCGGGGGCTTTGGGGTGCCGGCCGGGTCGGTTCATCCGGGCGATCCCGCATTACTACGGCCTCGAGCTTCAACATCTTCCCCCAACTCGGTGTCCCAGCGGCGATTTTCGCTACCCTCTGAGGGCTTCCGGGCATCGATGTGCATTGGGACTTGTGGCTATGGTTCTTCAAGGCAGAGATGAACACCGTCCCCTCTGGGAAGAAGGGCGCACCGCGGAAAGCCGTGCGTCTTTGGGGGCTATGTCCTCTCCAGGTTCGCTCGGCCGAGGGGTGGAAGAGTCGTGCGACGATTACATCGTCTCCAAGCTTACCTCCTCAAACAAGGGGGTGGCGGGGCGGGTGGTTCTACCTCGAACGACGGAGGAGAACTCCCCGTGGCCACGAGGCACGTCATCAAAAGCCGCCCGGACAAGTGGTTTTGGGGCCCTTCGGTCGTCGACCAGCCTCGGCTGGATGGCCCTACGGCGTGCCGTCCTCGCGTTGAAGAACCAGGGGTGTTAACGGCGGTTCCGGTTGTGGCGGCGTTCCACCGTCGTCGAGTGCTGCCGTTGGCCGCGCGTCCTCTGCGGCTCTTCGAGATGAAGGCGACAGGTGGATCTCTGGGGCTCTCGGATGTCCTTCGAGACCCTCTCTGTGACCTTCTCTGAAGAGGTGCGGGAGACGCCAGGGGCCCACTATTGATGATTCTTAACGTATGCAGAAGAATCCGGAAGCGTACGGAACTGTCGTTATAGCTTTCACCCGGAAGTATTCAGGGTATCATACTTTCCACAGGGAACGATCGCGCTCTAATCTCTAAATAGAGTTGCCCAAGGATAACTATGGATGGTGAGGTATCTTTATGGGCTTAGGTTTTTAGGCAGGGATTTCTAGAGCTGTCATCTCCTTACTTCGGGCACCGGCCAACGCACCAACTGGGCAGCTTCCGGCAATTAGCACTACAACACACCCGAACGTGGGGGAATTACAAGGGACGGACAAGGCTGTCACGACCCAGCCGCCTACCCCCTCGACCGTGGGGTGCACCGCAAAAGATAGGTGGACGTTAGTCCAAACACCACGTTTGCACTACCGTACACAACTCTTGGTGTCGATCAAGGTTCCTCGGTCAAAGGGTTCCTTCACCAAGAGTTACGACCTGAGGGTACTACTATCAATCCCGCAAGTTTATAACAGCTAAGACAATATACTTAAAGAACAATAAGCCGAAAGATGAACACAAACTTTCTTACCAAAGTGTAAGGAAGTTGTAGAGGTACAAGCATGGCGGGTGCCGACAAGTCCGGCACTCCGGCCACCCGAGATCCGCAATGCACCGGGGGGCACACCAGGACTCCATGGAGAAGAGGCCAAGCCCTCTTCTAGCCTTCCCTCTCTCACTCTCCATTAGAACTAGGAAGAGGAAGAAGAGTGGAGCTTCTTCCTTTCTACTACATTGTGGCCCTCCTTGTGTTGTATGAAGAATTGGTGTCTTGGAATGAGAGGGAGGAGCCTCCTTTTATAGCTTGGAGAGAGGGGGGTCTTGGAAATGTGCCACCTCCCCCATAATGACCAAACCGACCAAGGAATGACGGTTTCCAGGTACAACGAACCTGGCACACCTTGCCATCGACGTTCTCTGGAGTTATTGTACCGCCACGAGGAAGATGGGCCCGGTTGGCAGCCGCAGAGGTGCGGGCGCACCCTCAGGTGCGCGCGCACCAAGATCTGGGCCAAATGGGCTCAAATTTTGGGAGCACGTCGGTTTCATCGTTAGCTCCGTTTTGACGGGTGGTACACCGAAAACGGAGTCCGTATGAAAAAGTTATGCCCAAAATACTAAACCCATGTCATGTGGCCCAATGTTATTTCATGTTGGATTCGGGTCTCGACCTCTTGGGCTTGTGTTTGGATGTTGATATTCATGTTTATGGGCTTTTCTCCTCTCTTCTCCTTGCTTTGCTTATGTCCATTTAGGGCCTTGTTATTTCTTATATGTTTTCCTTTGCTTTTGGCCCAAAATGTATATGTTTCCAACATTGCCCTGCAAAACAAGTGCAGTAGCAAAACTTGTGGAAATAGTTAGCTCAAAGCCCTATCACTATTGTGTTTTGGTAGTTTTATACTAATGTTGACGGTATAAAATATGTAGTTAACGATGTCAACAAACTCCCCACACTTAGTCCTTTGCTCGTCCTCGAGTAAAGGCTGAGGACTAAGATGGGTCATCTCCATGATGTGCAACCTGCATACAAGTTATTCCAAGCTTCACCTGCACTTGTGAATTTTTTGATATGTCTACCACGTTAATCTTGGGTAATTGAATTATGGAACAACATAGATTCAAATCCCCTTGCTTCAAATAAGTGCAGGAACTTGGGTTTTCATTTAATTTTTAAAAATATAAATATAGCCTTGCTCCTCAAATGATTCACTCAGATCACTCAATTTGTATGTGGTTTGTTCCTCACCAAAGGCTTAGATTTGCCTTTCTTTTCCCCTACCAACTATATAAGGCTTTTTTGTGGGGTTTTGGGTAGGTAAAAAGAGCGGCATACTTGTATCATGTCATGTTGCCTTAGTCAAAAACCGGACCACATGGAGAGACTAGTCATAGACCTTGATCAAGATGTGCAAAGTGTGTGGTATATTTTTGTGTACTCCAGGTATCATGACTCTCTCTTTTTGGTGGAATTTTTTTTTTTTTTGAGGTATGGGCTACCTTATTCTTTTTCTTTTCTTTCTCTTTATTTTTTTTTAGGACGAGTACTGACTTCCTCGTCTTTTTTTTTTTTTTTTGGGACTCATGTCCATTTTTCCTTTCATCATTTTTTTTTCAAGCATAGCCCATACTTCTCCTTTGGTAGCAGGGGGTTTTGGTGAGAGGTCATGATGCAAATGAATGGAGTATATTTTTTTGGTGGATGGAAAGGTGCATGTTGTGCGCAACTCTCAGTGTAAGAGTCAGCATTTTATTTGTGGGTGTACATGAATCTTGATCTTGGGCATATGAAAAGAATCTCAACATAGGTCACAAACAATTTGACATAGGCTCACCATGAAAACAAGTAGCATATGACTATGGTTTATTCTTTTCATGACTGATCATCATCACGTCATATGGCTCTGGTGGGAAATGCATATCATTGAGGAACATGCTAATTGAATTTTGAATTTTTGAAAACAGATCCCAAGTTCATATAAAAGAGCAAGGTTCATATCATCCAGCTATATCACATATTCCAATTACTTAGATAACATGGGGGTCCCTATGATAAGTGGTTCACAAGCTATAGGAATATTAGCAAGGAATAATGAGTATGCACATTTTATCAAAGGATAGCATGGAGATGGAGCTTCTTTTTTCAAAAGTTTTGTCTTTTTGATTTGTTCAATTTTAAACTTCAAAACTTCTGGAGGATGTGAGAGAGGGAGTTGCACAAACCACTTTGTTTGAAGTGGAAGGAGTCTAATGGTAGTCGTTCATTTCATCCTTCTTCATCGTGAATTGCTTGGGGTTTGTGCCTTTGTGTTGGGGAGATCTCGGATGGGTGTGATCGAATGCTTAAGAGATCTCCCCCACACTTATTCTTGTACCTGTTTTTATATGAACAAAGAAAACAAAACAAAAAAAACACATGGCTCTACCGGCAGAATACCGTGGAGCCTTTATTATGATTATTATTATTTTTTATTTATTTATTATTATTATATAAATATTTTTTATTCGCTCACCTCAAGATCACTCAGGCAAGGCTAAAATAAAGAAGCAGTGTAATCATAGCCTTGATTCATCTCCAACATAAGATACTTCCAAAGATCATGACAACTATTGACGGTAGAAATACCCTGTTTTTACATAGTCAAACCGTCAACAAAGTACTCCTTTTGGAAGCTAACATACATATAAACAATGATTTCTTATGCAAATAACCTAGTTCCACATGTAGATGTCATTCTTTGTATACAGATGTGAAACTAGTGGAACTCTGGCTGAAATGACACATTTGGTCACCATCCAGTCAACACCCCAAGTATGGCCATTGGACAATTTGACACCACCATCATGATCTCCATGTCCTATGAAGCTTCCACACAAAATTTGAAGTCATTTGGCCACAAGACCTACATCGGCCGATGCATGACCATTTCATCCTGAGACATCCTGACATGTGGGGACACCTTCTAGAAGAGTTGGAGAAGGCCAAGGCCCAATGGACCAGCATCGGCCGACCATGATACTTTGGCCCAAACTCTTCCAATGCGACCTGCCACATCACTAATCCGTGGGGGAACAAGAGAAGGCACCTGATTGGTCCGTCAATACGTCCCATGGATCGTGTTGGTACAAAATGAACGTCACGGCAAGTTCCAGACTCAAGACACAGAAACTGACAGTGGGGCCAATGTTCCCAGCACCAGGGGGTGGCCCACAGGTCATGGACCATGGTCGGCCGACCATGGCCCATTTGGCCAAGGACGTCCTCCCACGCCCATCACATTGTCCACATGCTGAAATTACCTCACACGTTGATCTTAAGGCGGTTGCATGGCGGTTTGATCCAACGGAGGGCAATAGAGGTCACGCGGATCGATGACGTGGCGCTGGAGTAGCCCCTACTCCACCTTGGGGCTATAAATACCCCCCACCCCTTCACTTCCAAGACATGACCACAAGGAGAACTCCACTCCAATGTAGTAGGCGAAGCCCTGCTCCTTTAGTGTAGTAGTAGAGTGAGAGAGGGAAGTCTTCTGGAGGAAGCCCCGGGTCTGTCGGGAATCTCCTCCGAGGTGTACCTCTGCGGGTGTACTTCTTCTAGTGAGTAATACATCTGAGTTCTTTTATACTTTGCATATCTGGTTTAGTATAGTAGCTATTCACTCGTTCTTCATTGGTACATTGCTTTGCTTTAGTAGAGTGTTCTAGCCTAGCTAAGTACAGGGTTAGAATAGTAAGAGTTAGCGTAGACGTGGTGTCTAGGCTATACCTTACCAGTGTATGCCGCTTGCTGCACGGATGGATTGTGATAGCCAGTAAGGTAGTGACAGCCCTTCTGGTCTCTGTATAGATCACCACGTGTTTAGGCAAGTTCTTAAAAGGTAAGGCTCCAGTAAAATAGTAGTTTGGTAGTGGTGACTTTATTCACCAGATTATCACCTACTGCCTCCAAGTGTCCGAGGGCTGATAAAGCCACGTTTAGCTACCTAGCCTATCCAGATATCATAGCTATAGAAAACCTCTCAACTCAACTACCAAATACACACCTTGTGTCATCATAGGACGAGTCTTGATTCTTTGTTAGTTCACTTCACGTTCCTCGTGGAAATCGATACCTGGAATACTCCTGGTGAAAAGCTACACTGACAGCCGTGCGCTTGCGGTTTACCGTTGCCATACTTAGGTGTATCAGTCCTTTAGTGGTAACACTAAAGAACTGTCAACAACAACAAAGCTCTAAGTTCATTAACCTAGCTTTGACACCATGTCAAAGTTTTGATCAAAGAAGATCATTTTTAACCTAAGCACCACGCTTAATTTAAAAAGACCTATGGATGCACCTCATGCACGTGCACGTGGATACACCCAAACCAGAGCATATGCCATGACAAGGAAAGCATGGAGTTTTATATTCATGGAGAGAAGAATGAGTGAATGAGTTGGTGAACATTACCTTTGCATACCTGAGTATAAATACCGTCAGCATTTATGGATGAAGCATCGAAGTTGCTTTGCGGTTTCCTTGATGGCTCAGCCCAGGTGCATCTCAAGGCTAGGCCACTCACACACACACACACACACACACACACACACACACACGACATGTGTGCGGGCCATTGGCCTTGATGATAGCAGCAAAGAATGAGAGGGCGAGGCCCTTCTTGCTTGTTAAAGCAAGGAAGGGTGGAGTCAGCAAAGACATTAGTATGTTTGTTGACCTTGTGGGGCCAACCTACTCCTCTCTCTCTCTCTCTTTATTGTTTTTTTATATATTCTATCTATATATTTTTTTTTTTTCACCAACACTCTCTTTTTTTTTACTTTACTTTTTCTCTCTCTGTTTTTTATCCCCTTTTTTTCTCTCTTTTTTTTTATCTCTCTCTCTCTCTTTTTTATCTCTCTTTTTTATAACATTTTTTCTCTCTCTTTTTTTTATTTCGACAACATATTTTTATTTTCTTTTCCCTTTCTATCTTTTTTTTCTCCTTCTTTTTTTTTTTAGAACCCCTTTTCCTCTTCTTCTTTTTTTTTTTTTTAGGCAGGGGCTGACATCATCTTTTATTCACCCTCAATTTTTTTGTATGACCCCTTGGTGGATGGAAACTGAGATTGTCACCATCTTCCCCAACACTTAGACTTTTGTGTAAAAGTCAAGTGTGCAGGTCCGGTCTCCTCTTGAGCATCTTCCATCACCTATGGGCATCATAGTTTTTTTGATGTGGCCCCCATGTTCTCGAGTGTCACATGCTTCTTTGTTCTTCTTAATCAATCTCCACTTGAAATGGTTAGCGACAAGAATACCCGAAGGTGCATACTAACTTGATGACATGTTCTTGCTTTTATTAATAAGAGAAAGAGATATTATTATTATTATTATTATTAAAATAAAAGTAGGGAAGACTTTCTTTTCTTTTTTTATGAGGAAATAAATAGAGTGATAAAACATTTATTGTTATTGCTCTTTTTATTGAAAAGAGAGATAAAATATATTTATTTACTTATTGAAAAGAGAGAAAGATAACATTCTTTTTTATAAGAGGGTTTTTAATTTTATTATCTTTTTATGAAAATAATAAGAGATAAAAAAAGTATATTTATTATTATTATTTATTCGTATTTTTTTTGATAGTCCTGGGTATCTCCCTAAGCAGTGCTTGAGTTATGGTCATAAGCTTGACCGCGGGAAAACATCTTGCAGCCTAATGGTGGTGAAGTTCCCAGTTTCACCACTAAGAATTTAGCTGTTACGCTCAAGCTACAAGATTAAAGCGTCATCATGCTACTACGAGACTTGCAACCATTCTCTTAAAAAGGTTTACAAAGAGAACCAAGAGATGGTTGTGATCGTCGTGGAAGCACTCGGCTAGAAGCAAGACAAACTCAAGAAGACCCAAAGGTGAGCATGTAAGAAGTCTCAATTGACAACTTGTTATGCTCAAAAATAGATTTCTACTTGGTCTCAAGAGTTGTCGACGCTTCGTGCATGTCCATGGCACATGAGGTTTTATCCTCAAAAGATGTGTCATGAAGGACGAACGTTGAATCATGACTATTGTCGATAACAACATTTTGTTGGCCAGAGGGACATGACTTGTGTTCGAGTGAGGGCGACAAGTAATTCGTTTCACTATGATGCGTAAGCAACTTGGGTGAAGCGAATGGAGTTATGAACTTTGCCTCCTCGAACATGTTTTGGTTGGGAAGATACTTTTGCCTTTGGGATATCTAGGTGAGAGGCGGAAGCAATCTTTTCCCAAACTCTCATCACGGCTCCCCTCTATATGTTTTTTTCATGAAAAAGTTTTTTTCTAGAGGGTAGCCTATGAAAAGATCGAAACCAAGGATGGGATAGATATGTAAGTCTAAAAGCGCACCTCGGTTTACGAGGTTCTCTCATCATCCTTGAATTCAATCGTGAACTCCGGAAGGACGAAGCATTCCTTCCTTCGGTGTTCGTGGTTCAGAGAGGGCTCAACAAGAGGTTCCAATGGCGGTAAGGATAAGGGTTCGACCGATGAGGGCTCCTCAACGCTTGACATGCCCTTAATGTGGAGGGGAATATATTCTACAACAGGAGAAGCAAGCTTCTCTAGGATGTGTTCAAGGATTTTCCTATGTTCCGTTGTAGGTTTACATGCAAACAACCCTCCAACGGTCATGTCAAGGCATAGGGCAGCATCTATGTCAAGACCCGAAAAACATATGCAAAGGCACACTAACGGGTAATGACCAATTCCTAGACCATCATGTATTAGCATTGTAAACCTGGCCCAGGCGCACCTATGGACTCCTTCTCATCCTACTTGAGATCGAGAGTTGTCCTTGGTAGGCATTGATGGGGAAGAATTTTAGACAAAAATTGTCTTTGAGTTCTTCTCGTCCCCATTCAAACTTCCTACGACAATAGTGTACTATTGTTTTGCTTTCCCTATGGGGAGAATAGAAACAAATTCCACATGTGAATTTCTTGGATCATGCCAGGAATGCTCAGGGCATGAACTTAATTCCTCGAAATCTCATAGGTGGTTACATAGGTTTTCAAAATAGTCACCAAAGAAGGATTATACCTGAACCAAAGTTTTTTTCAAATTAGGGTGGAGTTCATGGCCGAATGAAAATTTTGATTTTGAAAAAGATTTTGGCCCCCAGAAACTCCCTCTTTGGAGAAGCAGCAAGATTTTGAATTGGAGTGGTTGGTTTTATTTTGAAAAAGAAAAATAAATAACTATTTTTTTTGGATACAACACACGGGTGCTCTAGGCTCAGAGAAAATTACGACAACCGTTCCCAAGAATGGCGCCCGAGAAAAGCTTGTTGACGTTTCTTAACATATGCAGAAGAATCCGCAAGCGTATTTTAATCGTCGTTATAGCTTTCACCCGGAAGTATTCGGGGTATCGTACTTTCCACGAGGAACGATCAAGCTCTAATCTCTAAACAGAGTCGCCCAAAGATAACTATGGATGGTGAGGTATCTTTATGGGCTTAGGTTTTCAGGCAGGGATTTCTAGAGCTGTTATCTCCTTACTTCGGGCACCGGCCAACGCACCAACTGGGCAGCTTCCGGCAATTAGCACTACAACACACCCGAACGTGGGGGGATTACAAGGGACGGACAAGGCTATCACGACCTAGCCGCCTACCCCCTCGACTGTGGGGTGCACCGCAAAAGATAGGTGGACGTTAGTCCAAACACCACGTTTGCACTACCGTACACAACTCTTGGTGTCGATCAAGGTTCCCCGGTCAAAGGGTTCCTTCACCAAGAGTTACGACCGAGGGTACGACTATCCATCCCGCAAGTTTATAAATAGCTAAGACAATATACTTAAAGAACAATAAGCGAAAGATGAACACAAACTTTCTTACCAAAGTGTAAGGAAGTTGTAGAGGTACAAGCGTGGCGGGTGCCGACAAGTCCGGCACTCCGCCACCCGAGATCCGCAATGCACCGGGGGGCACACCGGGACTCCATGGAGAAGAGGCCAAGCCCTCTTCTAGCCTTCCCTCTCTCACTCTCCATTAGAACTAGGAAGAGGAAGAAGAGTGGAGCTTCTTCCTTTCTACTACATTGTGGCCCTCCTTGTGTTGTATGAAGAATTGGTGTCTTGGAATGAGAGGGAGGAGCCTCCTTTTATAGCTTGGAGAGAGGGGGTCTTTGGAAATGTGCCACCTCCCCCATAATGACCAAACCGACCAAGGAATGATGGTTTCCAGTGTACAACGAACTTGGCACACCCTGCCACCGACGTTCTCGGAGTTATTGTACCGCCACGAGGAAGATGGGCCCGGTTGGCGGCCCTTGAGGTGCGGGCGCACCCTCAGGTGCTACAAGCACCAAGATCTGGGCCAAATGGGCTCAAATTTTGGGAGCACGTCGGTTTCATCGTTAGCTCCGTTTTTGACGGGTGGTACACCGAAAACGGAGTCCGTATGAAAAAGTTATGCCCAAAATACTAAACCCATGTCATGTGGCCCAATGTTATTTCATGTTGGATTCGGTCTCGACCTCTTGGGCTTGTGTTTGGATGTTGATATTTATGTTTATGGGATTTTCTCCTCTCTTCTCCTTGCTTTGCTTATGTCCATTTAGGGCCTTGTTATTTCTTATATGTTTTCCTTTGCTTTTGGCCCAAAATGTATATGTTTTCAACATTGCCCTGCAAAACAAGTGAAGTACCAAAACTTGTGGAAATGGTTAGCTCAAAGCCCTATCACTATTGTGTTTTGGTAGTTTTATACTAATGTTGATGGTATAAAATATGTAGTTAACGACCGTCAACACCCACACGCCCGATGAGCTCCCAAGAATCGCGATGCGCCCCTCTCGGGGTACATTTCCTGGTAAGTGTTGGGCCTCGGACGCTCGGTTGTGATTCTTTCTCCCCTTTTGATTCCGAGCCCCCGTCCTTCTTTCTTCATGCAGGGGCGGTTGGATTACAGCGACTCTCCTCCCCGTTCCCGAGGATAACGTTCAGCATTCCGCCAATCCCGGGCACGGAATGAACGAGAGAGGCAGCGGAAAGTGAAGAAAGATGAGAAGAAGAAGAGAAGGACGGCCCGTGCTCTCCGTCAAGAGCAGTGAAGCGGGGCTTTCCCCAGAGTCCTCGACCGATGATGAGGGCTCGGCAGAGTCGTCCCGACAAATTCCCTAGGTCGCCTTCGACGCCAGGGCCCCGGGATGCCGGCGCCGCCGAGGCCGAAGCTGTGCGATGGAGGAGATGGTGGGGATCCGGCCGAGGGAGGATGAGGGCGTCTAGAGGCCCTCGGAGCAAGCCCCGGGCCGTAGGAGTAGGGCCGGTTCCTCCGGTTCCCCAAGGGACCGATCGTCCGAATGGCGCGTCGAGAGCCCGGGGAAGGAGCCTGTGACCCCTGGACATCTCCGGCGTCGGAGCCTACCGAGGTGAGTCACGGCTCCGCCGAGACTCATCTCGACCCCCTAGGCGCAGCAGATCCGCCCAAGTGCCCAAGGCCGCTCCTCGGGCATCGTGGGATTTTTCTTCTACTCCTTCTTTATGATTTTGTTCCTTGGTGAAATTTGCGATCCGGCCGAGGCTTTCGATTCTTATCTTTGTTTGCTAGAAAACGAGGGGCCCAGACGCCGACCCCGCACCCCAAGAAGGCGTTGAAGACAGGCGCCTAGCCCTCGGCAGGGCCTCTAGCCGGGAGGTGCCTCGGCGTGAAGGCTCAACGCCCGGCCCCCGACCCCCCGGTGGCCACCCCCCCTCCTGGGAGGTGACTCGGAGGTGGCTTGAGCAGCAGCCTCGGGATCTTGGGGCCGTGTCAACGTCCCTCCGTGATCCCCGCCGGGACACCACCACCGGTGCCCCTACAGGTCGAGAATGATGTGCTTGAGGGTGGCGTGCTGCCACGGGACTCCCGTCCCCCCCCGCCAAAGATCTTCGCCTTCTCGGGAGGCGCTTGTAGAGGGTGCGGGGTCGAGACGGCCGTCATCGAGGGCAGCACGCCAACCTTGCCGGTGAAGGAAGTTGACCCCGCCGCTCCCATGGAGGGGCTTGACGATGTCCCTCGGCGACTAACCTCGGGGAGGTGGATTTGAAGGCTCTGGAGGAGCCCCACACCTCGGAGGCGATGACGTCTATCCTTGAAGAGGTTCCCCAAGACGTGCTCTTTGACGCCGGAGGCTCGAGGTCCTCCTCTTTCTTGGGGATGTCTGAGAGTGATCTCCAGCTCGTCGCGCACCAGGCCCCAGATCAGAGTGTGGCTCTCAGGCCACCGAGGCCTATGCCATCCGAGGGGATGGGAGTCTCGGTGCCGGTGGTCAGCTGTGAGGGGCCCTTGGACTCCTTCTGGTCTAGCTTCCCTGGCATGGAGGAGGCCTGCAGGAGCGCCCCCCGATCCGATGACCCGACCACCTGGGGCGGCCCTCCCCTCGAGCTTGGGGACAGGCCGGCGGCCCGCCTTCCGTGGTCGCCAATGATCGTCCCGAGGTGGTCGCATGGCCGAGCACGAGCAAATCCGGCAGTGGGCCTCGACGGTCTCCACGGGATTAGCGACGCCGCTATCGCGAGCATCTCGCCCGCATCACGCGAGTCCGTCTTTGCCTATGTTGTTGCGTTTCTCTTTCTCCTTTTGTTTGTTTGTCTGACCAGGGTCTTCGATTTTCAGAGCTTGAAGCGGTTTGCTCGGGAGAAGTCCGAGCTACTGCGCAGGAACGCCCTCAATGGGACGCCCTCGGCCGCACCCGGTCGAGCTAATCCGGGCTCGAGGGTGAAGTGACCTCGCCTCACGGCCCCGGCCGTGGACCGTGAGTTCAACGCCAAGCCTTAACGGCCGAACTTGCCGCGGGCGAGGGCCGAGCCCGATCGGCGCGGTGCGAGGCGGCCCAAATGAGCAAGGACTTCAAGGACGCCAAAGCGATCGCTCAAAGCCCTCGAGGAGGCCCTCAGCGAGCGAGACCAAGCCCGGGAGGAGGCGAAGAAGCGATGATGATGGCCGATGCCCTTAACTCCCGCATGGGGAGCCCAGAATGAGCTAGAGAATGAAAGGAAGGAGAAGGACAAGCTCCGCCAGTTCCAGGGCTAACGAGCATCGTGAGATGCTAGATTAAGGCTAAAGTGCGAAGGTATGCCCCTTTTTGGCCTCCTCCTCATTGCTTGATTGTGCATGTTCTCTTGATTTGGAAAGTCATTGTTTTGCTTGTATTGGTTCGGCAGAGGCTGAGAAGGTCCGGACCGAGGTTGTGGACAACGCCGGCATCCTGGTCACCGCTCTCCAGTCGGAGGAAAAGGCGCACGGGGGGAGCTCCAAGACACCGTGGCTGACTTCAGCCGTCGTTTCGGGTGGAGAACTTGGAGTCCGGGGCCTCGGTGCGAGCAAGTTGAGCGCTGCGGGTGGCTATATCCGAGGGGAGCTTCGGAGTGCCTTCCGCAGTGGCATGAAGTGTTGCATGGCAGAAATCCGCCGCACTTCCCCATGAGTGCGGAGACCACGGACAACCTCTCTCGGGCGGTTTCTTCTTCGCGATGATGAGGGCCCCGAGGTGAGCGTGAAGACCGCCGACCTGTACGCCCAAGTTGAGGAGCCGTCGGGCAAGTTGGCCGTGCACTTTGAAGACGAGGTCTCGCCTCCATATTCCCGATTGAGTCCAGCTACTAGGCGTCGTGGAGCCCATCGAGATTTCTTCCGAGGACACCCCACCGATGCCCCGACTCCCATGGTCGGGCGAGGAGACCGGCGATTCCACCACCCCTCGGACCACCTCTTCTGAGCCTGAGGAGGGGAGGACTGATGTCCCCCCGCCTGGTGCCGCAGGCCCCTGAGCTTGAGTTCCTGTGTCAAGTAGAGTCTTTAGGTGAACGGAGGTTATGTCGAACATCGTGCCCTTACTTAAGTTAAACGACTTGTAGGTTTTGTTGTTTATAAATCTGGTACCCCTTTGGTTGTGCTTGCAAGTCCTTGCTCGAGTTATTTGCATATCTCTTTTGCGTAAATAATGAGCATGGGTACCACTGGGGGCGATCCGTAGGGCTCGGTTATTTCGTTTGGAGTTGCATGTGAAACTCTTACAACTTGAGCAAATCTTTTCGTGGTACTTCGACTTATTTTTTTGAAAATTTTCGTGGGACCTTTAGGGGAGGGGTTTCCCCTCTGGTAGCCCCCGAGGGAGGTTTGGTCTTGGGTAATTAAGACCAAACCTACCTTAATTTCCTTTAGCTCACTAGTTTGACGAAAAAGACTTGTCTTTTATTATTTGCACAAAGATGAGCTGTACAAGATTGAATACTAGGGTTCTAAGGATAGAAGCGACGTAGCTGTTCTATGTTCCATGTGTTGGAGTAGACCTCGCCTTTCTTGTTCTTCAACTTGTAAGTGCTGGGCCTTAATATTTTCGCGATGAAATAAGGCCCCTCCCACGGGGGGTCAGCTTATGGCATCCACGGCTGTCTTGTCTTAGCTTGAGTATGGGGTCATTGACTTGGAAACCCCGTGGTTTCATTTTCTTGGCGTAGTACCGTCGAGGGATTGCCGGTACCGTCTTTGAGTGGAGCAACGCCACGTCTCGGGCCTCGTCCACCTAGTCGATGGAGTCTTGCCTTGACTCATGGTTGCCTTGTTCGGTGTAAGCTCGAAGCCTCGGGGACCCGTACTCTATGTCCGTTGGTAGAATGGCCTCTACTCCGTAGACGAGGAAGAAGGGGGTGAACCCCGTGGCTCAGCTCTTGGTCGTCCGTAGGCTCCACAATACCGAGGTAGCTCTTGGTACCACCTTCTACCATATTGGTTCAACTTGTTGAAGATCCCGGGCTTGAGGCCTTGTAAATTCATGCCATTGGCACGCTCTACTTGGCCATTGGTCTTTGGATGAGCTACTACCGAGGTGTCCACTCGGATACCATAGTCATCACAAAAGTCCAAGAACTTCTTCCCAACGAAGTTTGTCCCATTGTCGGTGATGATGGAGTTGGGAATCCCGAAGCGTGCTATGATGTTTGTAAAGAATTTTACGGTTTCTTTCGTTCGGGGATTGATGACGGCCCATGCCTCTATCCACTAGGAGAATTTATCAATCGCAATCAGCATGTGCATGAAGCCCCCGGGCGCTCTTTTGAGAGGACCTATCATGTCGAGCCCCCAAACCGCAAACGGCCATGTTATGGGGATTGTTTGCAATGCTTGCGCCGGGAGGTGCGTTTTGCGCGAATAATATTGACACCCTTTGCAGGTGCGAACAATAAGATTAGAGTCTCGGACCGCTGAGGGCGATGAAGCCATGCTCGAAGACCTTGCCGACCAAAGTTCGAGGCGCTGGCGTAGTGTCCACATTCCTCCGTGGGTTTTACGCTAGAAGGTCTTTGCCTTGTTGCATGGGGATGCACCTTTGAAATATTCCCCGAGGCCCCCCTTCTTGTAGAGCTCTTTGTCATTGCCTGTGAGCACAAAAGATTTGGCCCATCGTGCTATTCGGGCGTGCCTCGGTCCCGTCCTCGGGTAGCTCCCTGGATGAGATATTCAAGTAATGGAACCCGCCAATCCGGCTCTGCATCAACTTGCATGGCCTCCGGTTGAACTGAGCCCGAGGGCCCCGAGGTCTCACCCCCGAGGGGGTTCTACAATCATGTATTTCACCGAGGGCTCATAGAGGTCTCGGTGAGAGGATGTCGGCGGCACCATGGCTAGTGTTGAGGCAATTTTTGCGAGCTCATCCGCCGCTTCATTGTACCTCCTCGGGGGTGTGCCTCGTTGTTGGTATTTCTAACGTCACTAACTAGAAACAGATATAAACCTATCACTAGCAATGGCGTCAAAAATGAATATCGGGATGTTGCTTCGTATAAAACTAAAAGAAAATTATTCATTGCGAGTTCATAGCATATCCTAAAAAGGTTGTCATCCCTATAGTTAAACTACTAATATGCAAAAGAATAACATATTCGTACTATGCCTTGATAAACTTCTCAATAAGTAAATAAACAATAATAACTGGGTATCTGCAGCGCACGTATATGAATATACCATTGTAGCATTTTAACCGGAGTAAGAACCGATGTTGAATTTATATTCTACCACGGGGAAAGAAGTCTACTATCATGAATTAACTATGCATGTGTGTATCTAAACATTAATCATCTCTCGTATGCAAAGCTTAAGTATTAAGTTTATCAATTACTTAAACAGGATCAAAGTTCACAATAAAGATAATGATAAAAGTTCTAATAAATAGATTCAACCAAGTCATATCCAGTGTGCATCTTGGAAAGTGTCAAACAATGGACGATAGCAATTCATAGGTTAGCTAGCATTAGAAACTCCAATATGTAACTCTAAACTATAAGTTAGGATCTACCTGATTAGTGCAATACATCTAACAATCATCGAAGAAAGACTAATTAAATCCACACATGAGGACAGAATCCGTGAAGACTAAGGCGAAACTTAGAACAACCCGAATAATATCATCCGCTAGGCCTACATATGGGGGATGGATTGCAAAGGACTCAATGGTGCTGTCACCACCACGCGATCTACCACACGACCCGGCACATAGGGTGCAAACGCAGGTAAATAAGATCTAATCACCACGATTATATCGCCTCTACCACTCACCCATAATATTGATGGATGAGCGCCATACGAATCCATGCATGAACATAAAAGTAATTCAACTATGCTAAACATGTAATCAAAGTAAATACTAGAACAAATAATCTCGAATATAAACATGATCAAGATATTCATATTAAGAACGTGTCCGGAACTTGAAGACTACTTACAATGAAGAACTTACAAGAACGAGGCTCGATCTTGAGCTTCGCCTCCACGATCGAGGCGGATTTCTCCCTTCCTACTAGATCTAATCTTGATTGCTACTCTTCCTAAAGCGGTGTTTCTAGAGCGTGGGATTGATGACTTGGATCTTGAAGCGCCTTGATGAACTTGATTATGAACTAGATGATCCGGAAAGGGGGTCTAGGGTTCGCTTATATAGCCCTGAGGAGGTGCGTGGTTTGACCTAGATACATCTCGGATCATACCGACGCCCTCGGATCAAACCGACATTAAACGGTGGATTAGATTGAGTCTTGAAGTCGGTTGAGGAAGCTTCGAGGCGGGGGCGACGGGCATTGCCTGGGGAGGCCGATCGGCCCCATTATTGGGCCGATCGGCCCTGGGCTGGCCCACCCGGTCCCGCCGTGTGTCGTGGCCTTCGAGTCTTCTAGATGATGATTTCTTGGGTGTTAAGTCTCGCTTCACGTCGGGATTAGTCTAGTGCCTTCTAGGGTCTTCTCTCGAGTTGGATTGCGTTACGTTCGCGTAGTCGTATAGCTCGCGAATCGTGTTTTTTCTGTTTAGTCCCCGCGATTCACAACTTTACCAAAAACTGGTGAAAATATGTTAGTGACCCCTATTCTAGGTTGTTATTATGATTTATACCCCTTTCTCATGTTTATTTGATTAATAAATTTATATGATAACAAGTGTCAACACCTGTTTCCAAACGATGGAAATTTTCTTCTAGCTTGTGAACCTCTTGGCAGTACGCTTCCATCTTAGGGTTGTGGCAGGCCGAGGCCTTCATGACTTGGTCAATGGCCAGCTGCGAGTCACCTCTTGTCTCCAAACAGAGTATCCCGAGGTCAATGGCGATCCGAGGCCGTTGACGAGTGCCTCATATTCTGCCACATTGTTCGAGGCAGGGAAGTGTAGCCGAATGGCATAACGCATGTGTACCCCGGGTGAGATAAAAAGCAAGCCAGCGCCCGCTCCTGTCTTCATTAAAGACCCATCAAAGTACACTGTCCAGCATTCAGCTTGAATAGGCGCCGAGGGCAGTTGGGTGTCGGTCCATTCAGCAACGAAATCTGCCAGGACTTGGGACTTAATGGCCTTGCGTGGTGTATAGGTGATGGTTTCGCTCATGAGCTCTACCGCCCATTTAGCCGCCTTCCCTTGCCTCCCGGTTTTGTAGTCTCCCCGAGGGGAATGATGGTACTACCGTAAACCTGGACGGGCGAGGAAGTAGTGTCGCAATTTTTCACCTGCTAGCACCACAAGCATAGAGCAGCTTTTGCATCCGAGAGTAGCGAGTTTTGGTCTCGGATGGGAACCTCACTGATGAAATAGACCGCCTCTGGACTGGCAATGTGTGCCCTTCTTCCGGCGCTCTACTACTATGGCTGCACTGAATACCTGAGTAGTTGCGGTGACATATAGAAGCAGGTTTTCTCTGGGATTCGGGCGGACTAACACAGGCGCGTTTGTGAGGAGCTTTTTCAAGTTGTCGAGGGCCTCCTCGGCCGGAGTCCGCAGACGGCCGCCGGACTTCTTCAAGAGGCGTACAGGGGGCAATCCTTTTCTCCAAGTCGAGATATGAATCGGCTAAGTGATGCTAGACACCCCATGACCCTTTGCACCCCTTAAGGTTGTTGATCGGCTCCATCTTGGTGATGGCCAATACCTTAGTTGGGTTGGCCTCGATGCCTCTCGCGAGAGACGATGAATCGAGGAGCATTCCTTGGGGAACCCCAAAAACGCACTTCTCGGGATTCAGCTTGACTCCTTTCTTGTTCAGGCACTCGAAGGTGGCCGGCCAAGTCATCCACTAGGTCCGAGGTCTTTTTGGATTTGACCACTATGTCGTCGACGTAGGCCTCTACTATTTTTCCAATAAGTTCGCCAAAAATGAGGTGCATGCAACATTGGTACGTGGCCCCTGCGTTCCTCAGCCCGAATGGCATAGTGAGGTAGCAGTACATCCCTAACGGGGTGATGAATGAAGCTGCGAGCTAGTCGGACTCTTTTCATTTTGATTTGATGGTAGCCGGAGTACGCATCAAGGAATGATAAGGTTTCGCATCCTGCGGTGGAGTCAACGATTTGATTGATTCGAGGCAAAGGACAAGGAACTTTTGGGCATGCTTTATTGAGACTAGTGTAGTCTACACACATCCTCCACTTCCCATTCTTTTTCTCTACTAACACAGGGTTTGCTAACCACTCTGGGTGGAACACTTCCTTGATGAATCCGGCCTCCAACAGCTTGTGGATCTCCTCACCGATGATCTTCCGCTTGGCGTCATCAAAGCGTCGCAAGCGCCGCATCACGGGCATAGAGCCGGCTCGGATATCTAGGAGTGCTACGACATCCCTCGGTATGCCTGGCATGTCCGAGGGACTCCACACAAACGTGCTGGTGTTCGCGCGGAGAAAGTCGACGAGCACTGCTTCCTATTTTGGGCTGAGCTCCGAGCTGATGGTCAGCAGCCTTCTCCCCGGACGCCCGGATTGAGCGGAATGGTCTTCGTGGCCTTCGTGGGCTCAAAGCCGCCAGCCGCGGCGCTTAGCCTCGGCTCGGCCGCAGATCTTGTCAAAGCTCTTCTTGGCATCGCGTGATGTGGCCTGGCCGTGACCAGGGCCTCGGCATATTCCACACACTCGACGTCGCGACTCGTACGCATGGTGATGCGACGGGCCGGTAGTGATGACCCCGCTGGGCCCCGGCATCTTCAGCTTGAGGTATGCGTGTAGTTCGGGACGGCCATGAACTTTGCGTAGCATGGCCGACCCAACACCGCGTGGTACATGCCTCGGAAGCCAAGGATCTCGAACGTGAGTGTCTCCCTACGAAAGTTCGAGGGGGTGCCGAAGCACACGGGGAGGTCGATCTGCCCGAGGGGCTTAACTTGCTTGCCGTGAACGATACCGTTGAATGCCGCCCTTCGGTGGATTTTGGACTTGTTAATGTTGAGCAAGTCGAGGGTCTCCTCATAGATGAGGTTGAGGCTGCTCCCCCCATCCATCATGACCTTGGTCAGCCTAGTGTTGCCGATGACGGGATCGACCACGAGGGGATATGCCCCCGGGTTCGGAATGTGTTGAGGGTGGTCCGCCTGGTCAAAAGTGATGGCCTGGTCCGACCACTTGCGAGCCTCCCCGTGGTGGCGTGCTCAGAAGCGTAGACCTCTCGCTGCTCCTTCTTCCGCTGCCGCAACATCATGTCGCTCATTTTCCCCCGAAAAACATGAAGCAGTTGTTCACCCTCGGGAAGCTCTCGTTTCCCCTGGCGTCATCCTCGGGCTCTTTCTTCTCTTCCTCCTCCTCCGGATGGCCCCAAGTTTGGTGAAGTACTTGCGAAGGGTCTTACACTCCTCGAGGGTGTGCTTGACGGGGAACTTGTGATTTGGGCACGGCTTCTTGAGCATGTCATCGAAGGTCCCGGGCGGTTGTGGCCGAGGGCCCTTTTCGGTCAACAACCGCAACAAAATCCTCGTCGCCGCTATCGAGGGCTAGGCCCTTGCCTTTCCCTGCCCTTGTTCTTCTTCTTCTTCTTCTTGTGCTCCTAAGGGTGGGAACCCTCGGCATCATCCTCTTTTCGTTTCCCTCTTCCGAGCCCCGGCTAAAGAGGGCCCCGACAACCTTTTCACCACCGGCAAACTTGGTGGCGATGTCCATCAACTCGTTGGCCTCGGTTGGAGTCTCGATGCCTAGCTTGCTCACGAGCTCTCGGCACGTGGTGCCGGCCAAGAAGGCCCCTATGACATTGGAGTCCGTCATGTTGGGAGCTTCGGTCGTTGCCGAGAAGCACCGGTGTAGGCACGTAAGGACTCACCGGACTTCGTCGACGATTCGAGGTCCCATGAATTGCCAGGGCGCAAGTAGGTGCCCCGAAGTTGCCTCGAAGGTCTTTTTTCCAGTCAGCCCAGTTGGCAATCGATTGGGCGGAAGATGCTCAAAAAGCCATGCTCGTGCGGACTTGGACAAGTACAGCGGCAAATTATGTATGATTACTTTATCATCATGGGCTCCTGCAAACTGACATGCTAACCGGTAATCGGCCAGCCACACTTCGGGGCCTGTTTCACTGAGTACTTTTCATTGTGACTTGGAGGACGGAACCGCGCCGAGAGCGGTGCCCTCCCGATTTCCTAGTGAAGACTTGAGGACCCGGGGGGTGGGAGAACGACCACGCTCCTCCCGGTAATCTCTGCCATCACGTCGGGCAGCATAGTCCCGAGGGGGGCCATCGTCGCGATACCACCGGTGTCTTTCGATCTCCTCCCGAAGGTCGTGGCCTCGGCGGTCGCGGTTTTGGCGGTTGTCTTCGATTCGCTCCCATACACCCCGATTGCTCCAGTTATCGGCCAAAGTTTCCCGAGCGGACGTGCCGAGGCCCGACTTTGTTCGGGTTGGCGAGAGGCCTGCCTGCTGCGACTTGGCTCCTCTTGGCATCTTGAGGTTGCAGCTCGGCCACGTGGAAGCCGAGCTCTCGGCCTGCTGCTGGGCCGCCTTGTCGAGGAGCTCTCGAGCCCTTCCTTGAATCTTCTACCCTCGCGGGTGGAGGGCTCAGGTATTTCCCGCACAAGCATCGCGGCAGCCGCCACGCTGAGACTTGCACGGTTGAAGGGCCGCCCCCTCCTCGGCAAGGAGGAACCCCTCCGGCGTTGACCCGACCTGGTTCGTTCCGCGGGTTGGGCGCCCGAGGATCGTGGCCTCGGCGAGCCCGCGCTCACGCCGGATGTTTTGCTCCAGCCACGGAGACGTGCACCTTCCTCGCGGATCCGTGCTTGGAGGTCTCGTGAAGTTGCGCGCCTTGCCCAAATGGGAGGGGCTGCAGCGACCGGGTGGATCGGAGCGCAGGCCGCCGGTGGTGGAGATGGGCCACACCGGGTGGCCTGTCTACTTCCTCATCCTCGTCGTCATCATGGCCGGTGTCGTCATCAACATCCGAGACGTGCCCGTCAGCTACTTCCACGTTGTAGCATTCTCGGTGAGGTCATAGAAGTCATCGTCGTCGTCGGATCCTGGAATGCCGAACACGTAGTTCGCGTGGAGAGCGCATCCCAGCGAATCATGCTCGCCATGAATCCGCCTCGAAGTACGCGCCGATCGTTCCGGCTCCGGGGGTGACACGGGCCCCGAAGAAGAGCGCGTTGTCGGCACGGGTCGTCCGTGCTAGTTTCGTGGGGTAGTAGTCCCGCGCCTTCGGAACGGCTCGTCCATGTTTTCTCCACCGCGTGGCGGGGGAAGTGCTCCCGTGGTCGGGGACCCCCGGGTCCGCGCTCCGTCGAATGTCGAAGCAGTGAACGCCGGGTTGAAGTTCGGGATGCGGTTGCACCCCGAGCGCCGGCGTGGGCGTCTTGCCCGCTTTGTGTGGCGGCCGTGATGGCCGCGCCTCCTCCGGAAGAGGAGTCGATCACCACCGACTCGGCCGGAAGGAGGATCATCTTGTAGTCGTGGCCGAGCGCCACGAACCCAAACTCCCGAACTGCAGTAGCACTCCCCGGGGGAGTTCGTGCTCCAGAGAGCAAGGTGGAAACGATGGTGACTTCGCCATTGGAATCAACTGGGATGAAGATTTCGCACAGCGCCCCTACCGGGCGCGCCAACTGTCGGTGTTTTGAGAACCGGGGGCCTCGAGGACCGCAATAAATTTATATGCTATGCGACCCTGTCCCAATGGCGTGGCGCGAGATGAACACGAGAGATTTATCCCGGTTCAGGCCATGGGTGGCCCTATGTCCAAAGCAGGAGGGTTGTTCTTGTATTATCTCGCACCGAGGTGCTTGTAGTAGGGGATACAAGCGGTCGCAAGAGAGGGAGCGGTTCCCAGGTCTCACGATCGTGGAGTTAGTGGAGTGGTGGTGGTTTTCGTCCGTTGTTCGTCCCGTGATAACGGGTCATTACCCTCCCTTTTATAGCTTGAAGGGAGGAATGAATGTACATAAGTGTGTCAGTTACTAGTGCTAATATGTCCGTTATCTAAGACCTAAGTGCCTGCATGGCCGAGGCCTGGGCTCGGGTGATCTAGTTGTGGTTTGGAGATGAAGACGCGTGTCTTTGCCCTCCTGGTACGTGTCCTGCACAGCTGCGGAGCCGAGGGCCCTGTGAGTGGCGTTGTGTCCAGCTTGGTGGTGGAAGTCCCTTGATCTTGCCGTCGTGGCGTGGCGAGCCCCCGAGGGGGAATGGAAAACGCGGGCGTGAAGGTGTGCCGCCGTGGGATGAACAAAGCCGATGCGGTTTCCTATGCCGAGCGGTGTATCACACAAACCGTCACTTTATGTCCCATCGGGTTGGATTTGAGGAGAGATAACAGGGCAGGCGAATCGCCAATGTAATCAATGGCTCGCACCGTGGCAGGCGGGCAGGCGGCATTTAATGTGGTTGTTCCTCCCGCCTCGCCGGAGCCTCTGAGGTCCGAGGGGTTCCTTCCCACGGGCGAGACGGAGAATTGTGCGCCCGAGGGTGCGGCGGGGACATCCTCTCGGGCGAGGCGGAGATCGTGCGCCCGAGGGTATGGTGAGGCATCACCCCCCGGGCGAGGCGGAGTTGAACCCCGAGGGGAGTCGGGGTGACGTAGAGGGAGTCTGGGCTCCGTGGCTTGTTCCTTTGAGGCTGGATGGTGATTGGTGACGTCAAGCCTGATGTGGCTGTTACTCTGGTTCTTCTTCTCCACACTCTTGATGACTCCAACAGCACCCGTTGTAAGCTGTCCATGGGCCATCACAGGTAGTAGTGGGCCGTTGTGATCCATGAGCTCACATGCTCATCGATGCCTCCAAGCTTGTAGATCAATGGCTATTTGGTAGCCGTGCGGGCCGTCATGGGCCGAATGACCACACGTTTGTCAATGCCTCCAAGCTTGTAGATCATGTGGTCGTTGTTGGATCGTCATGGGCTGTAAGTCTGTTGGGCCACAAATTCCAGCCGTGTGGATGGGCCGTTGTATTTCCTCTTTGTAGAGAATGTTGGGGTACCCAATATTTTGGTACCCGACAGGAACCTTCGAGTAGGTTAAAACTTAGATCAATGTATAGTATATCCACCATCTTGGTATGGCACCAATGAGGTATAGCACCATGGATTTGGTTGTCTGAAAGGTCAAGATATTGGACATCACGCATATACCTCAAGGCACTTGGGAACTTGGATATGTTACAAGTTGACAGGTGCAAAATATAAATCTGATTGACAGCTGAAGAATTACCTTCTTCATCTACAACTACAGTGAGTTTGTTGTTTGATAGGCTCAACGACGATAATTCAGTTAGTTTCCAGAATGAACCGAGTTCTACTATACAATAGAAGTTGTTTGAATTAAGATATAAGAATTCCAGTTGAGTTAGGTTAAATATCTGCAGTGGTAGTGTGCCAGAGAAAAATTGCAATTGTATAATTGTAATCTAGTTAGGTTCTTAAGATTACCTATGGAAGCAGGTACCTCTCCAGATAAGCTACAGTCAGAGAACTGAAGCCATACCAAAGAAGTTAAGTTTGCAACCCAAGATGGTATTCCTCCCACTACACCAGCCCCAGTTACCTGTAATGAGCTTAAAGATCTTAGCTCACCAATTGAGGATGGAAGCTTGTGGGAGAAGTCTACTGCTGCAAGACCCAATTTGTTCAAAGATTTAAGGTTGTTTATGGAACTCGGAATGGGACCAGAGAAGTTGGTGCTACTGACAAGCAAATCCGTCAAAATACTATTTGATGAGAAATTCAGTGGCAATGATCCAGATAATTTGAAATTATAAGTAATATCAATAATTGTTAAGTTTTTGTTTTGAAGATCCTTGATGGGAACCATCCTTCAAGCTGGTTTTAAGTAAGTTTAAGAACACTAAGGGAAGGTAGATCAACAAAGGACTTTGGAATTGACCTTGTAACACATTATACTGTAAGTTAATCTCAGTGAGCGGGGTTATACTGGACAGTGACCCACAAATTGAACCATAAAGATAGCAAAGTGGTAAGCTAAGAATCTCAAGTTGAGGAGTGAAATTAGCGAAGGTATTGCACCACAGTGGCCCGTTGCTGGACAAATCGACTGTGCCAAGATAAAGCTCTTTCAGATTACTAAGGTTGGCAACTAATGATGTAATATTTGGCTCTACCAGCTTCCATTCAGGAAGTGACCAGGAAGCAAAGGACAAATAATCTTCATATTCGTCCCCAAGATATATTTGTGTAGAGAAGTCTAGGTCTACCAATTTGGTGAGGTGTCCTATTGCATGTGGTATTTGGCCATCAAATCCACATGAAGAGAGGTTGAGATGAACAAGGTCAGTGAGTCGTTCAAATCCATAGGCAGGGATTTGTGAGCCATTGAAGCTGTTCTAGAAAAGGTCCGGATGCCTGAGGGAGGTTAGATAAAAGAGTGCGGGGTGCAGGCCGCTACTCTCCAATCCGCAGAAGCCCAGATCAAGAGTGGTCACGCGGCCGTCACCATCGCTGCAGGCCCGCAGCGAATACCCTCCCAGTCACAGCAGTCCGTGCCAGCCCGCCATGATTCGAGGGCAGTGCACACGACCAACATATGAAGGAAGGGACCCCAGCCGTCGGTGGAGAAGGAACTCTTCAGCCGGAGCAACGCCGACGCCTGGTCCGGCCGACAACGAACTGGTAGGGAAGTTTGGTTGCTGCTATAGGTGGTAAGAGAATAGGAGAGCTGGATTCCAAGGAATACGTGAACGAGAAACACTAGTAGCAGCTGTGGTGGTGGTGGCTTGCGGTGGTGGCCGGAGGTGGACGACATGTTGGAATGTTGATTGCCAAATGCCGTGGGCTAAGCTTTTGTAATGTGAATTGATTATGTGTTCCCGCGTTTCCCCCACACTATCACCATATATATATTGACAGATACGCAGAGTCTAAGACGTCATAAGTTCACCAAGGGTCTGATTGTACTCGCGTTAGTATTAGAGATTATACAGCGTACTTTTAACTAGACAAGGCAATATAATTTGCTTCGGTTTAGTTTACCTGAATAGAAAATTGTACAGTGTTATGGTCTGTCAAGATAGAAAGATGTACAATGATATGGGTGTGATTGGTTTCCTGCGTAAGTTGCGAGTGTGTGGGGTGTTTGGTTCAAGGGACTAGTCACAATTAGCCCCTCTCAAGAGTTTATTGGACTAGGGGCTAAATGAGACTAAATTGACTAAAAATTAGACTCTTGTTCAGTAATTTAGGGGACTAAATGGGACTAAAATTTAGTCCCTGTGTCTTGGGCTACAGTCAACTTGGCAACGGTAAATGCACTGACGGGTACTGGCCACCAAGACCCGCACCCGCACCCGCCAGGTCTTACCTGCACTCCACACCGCACACGGGTAGGAAAATGCTTCCACACCCGCACCCGACGGGTAAATTCTACCTGACGGGTAACCCGTACCCGATGGCATACCCGAGATAAATAGCAAACATTCACAGTATTGGGCCAAATTTGGGGCTATATTGGGCCAAATTTGAGAGAGGGTATATATATATAAGCAGTATTTAGTTGGACTTGGGCCAAAGTTATGGGCTATATTGGGCCAAAATGACCAAGAAGCAGGTACCTTCTACGGGTATTTCTTACCCGCGGGTACGCGGGTATGGGTAGTATACACCCGCACCCGTACCCAACGGGTAAAGGTTTTCACCCAATAACGTACCCGCGGGTACAAAACTCCTTCCACACCCGCGTTTTTAGCGGGTAAAACCCGTCGGGTACTCGGGTTTCGAGTACCCGTTGACATCTTGAGGCTACAGCGAACGGGTGCATAGCTTATACCAAATAGTGGTAGTGGCACACCATCTATATATTATATTGATTCGTGTTGGTTACATATTACTTTTTTTTTTTTTTTTTTTTTTGAAAGCTTTCAAAACGTGTTAGACATCAATTAGATATTTTGGAATTTTTTCCCAGATTTTTTTGATTTTTCCTATTTACTACATCTATTTTGGAATCTTCTAGAGATATTCCAATGAGCTTTATTTGAAAGGATCGAGGATATCGCCTCGAGGGATAAGAATCTTAGCAACCATGTTCCCATGCGGGAACCCAAAACATGGAATGTGAACAGGAACTTGTGTTATTTTATAACGTGTTGGGGAGTGTGGGAAATCAGCCACCCCCCACCCTCACGCCGGCGCCGCGCAATTTCGAAAGGCGAAGCATGAGTTCGCTACCGCGAATATACTTTCGACAGCATCAGCTCGGGCCGAAAGAAGACGGCGGACCGAAGTTGCCTTTGGGGGTGCGAAGCGCGCGTTGTCACACCAATTTGATAGGCAGGCCAGACCACCGAACACCTATTCGCGGACGCGAAATATTGTTCGGTTCCGCGAACTGCCCCCAGTTGCGCGAGGGTGCCTTCGCAGTAGCGAAGTTGAGTTCGCTCTAACGAGGTCGAGTTCACTCTAAGGGCGTCTCCAATGGTTACCAAATCGCTAGCTTAGAAAACAATTTATTGGCCATCAATGTCACTTTACAAATCGCTAGCTAGATGAGACATCTAAATAAGAAAAAATAAATACTATAGTTGAGAGTTATGTGAGAGAGATGTTTCTAGGAGAGCGGGCTAGATTGGATATTTATTAGTCGCTAGCTATTTGAGAGTCGCTAGCTATTTGGTCTCTCTCCTCGATAGCCAATCAACATGTTACTTTTATATTATTTTTATATCTCATCTAGCTAGCTATTTGTAAAGTGTCATTGATAGCCAATAGAATTCCTCCTAGCTAGCTATTTGGTCACTATTGGAGACGCCCTAACCCATTGTATTCTGTTCGAGCTGCAGGTTGACGGTCCGGCGGTCTAGCGGACCTCAAGCAGGGCAGTGAGCCCTCGCAGGGCAAAAGGACCAAGATGCCCAGGCGTGGATCCGCATATTCCTTGAAGAGTAGTAGGTAGAGGGACACTTTGGTCATGTTTAGAGCCCACGGCATGTATAAATACGGCCCCGCAGTTGCGCGGGCAGCATGAACGCCAGTTAGCACGCTGCGGAGACTCCGACGGGTATCTGAGGAACCTAAACATGAGAGAACTCAGAAAAATGCACATCCCTCTATTACCCTCGCATATAATACGACCGCCACGTCACACCAAGTTAGTTCCCTCATGTCTATCTCACTCAATCCTGAAATAGGTTGGCTTGAGCACTTCTGAAAGATCATCTATAATCATGTTGCATCCCTCTTAATAGTATGTCATACTACTATGAAAACGAATTTAAACTGCTTGAGTAAACCTTGACCAAAACCATGGCATTTTCATTAAAATCTTCATCAGTTGAGAATGTTAACATGTCCACTTTGATTGTTACTTGAGCATTGCCATCTTGAGAATGTGACTTGATTTGATCTTTCTTGCAATATAAGTAGATTCGAAGATCACGCCCCTTAAGGAGATCACCGAAACCATCCAAGGCTCCGCAGACGACGGGTACAATGCTATCCCATTAGGCTCCACGCGTCGTCACAATGCTATTCCATTGTAGCTCCACGCGAGAGAGGTTGCACGGATTAAAATGTAGGAAAGCCCTGGTGGGAATCCTGAGCTGAGTAAAGCTCGAACTTAGGACCGGTCGGTTCTCAGTTGAAGACGTACCGCTCGAGCTACGGCTCGATCCCGTGTATGGATGACTTGGTGTAATAAACCTGAATCGGCAGTTGTTGTCAAAAAAAAAAAAAAAAAAAAAAACTAAATCGGCAGTAATAACTAACAAGGGATAGATGTTTTAAAGCCAATGCACCGGATGGAAAGTTTACTACTTTTTCTGTTCCTCTCCACCCGAACTCTATCCTCTTCTTCCTGACAGCTGTGGCGTTGTAGAGTCAAGTCAACAGTGGTTGATACTGCATCACCGGTCGTTTGCATGGGCCATGGCAAATCTGATATGGCCAAATGGAGTTGGCGGGCCGTGCAAGTTGCCGTCTCACTTGGGCACTCAGCTGGATCGAATCACTTCACGAAGGAAAAAGTCTACTTTTGTTCCCTCAACTTTTACGAAAAAGTCCGATTTTGGTCCCTCAACTCTAAAACCGGATAAAAACGGGTCCCTCAACTTTTCAAACCGCCGCGATTTCGTCCCTCGGCGGGTTTGACGGTGGTTTTTGCTACAGTAACTCCGGTTTTGCTACAAAGGCTGTGGTTTCGTTTTTCCCTTTTCTTATTTATTTCGGCTTTAATCTTTCAAAAATCATAGTAAATCATAGAAAATTCATAAAATAGAAAAATCCAATTTTATTGGACTCCACATGAGTAGAGCTACGCAATGAATATATAATATGGTATACTTTTAGTACAAAAGTTTTTGCTAGATGGTTTTGCCTTTTTTCTTTTTATTTATTTCAGCTCAATCTTTAAAAAATCATAGTAAATTACAGAAAAATTATAAAATAAAAATTCAATTTGTTGGACTCCACATGAGGCGCGCAATAACACAAAGATGTAGTTACTGTGGCTCTTTAGCCGGGTTAGGTTAGCTAGGTTTGTTTGTTGATCAGCGACGCACGTACGCCGAAGCCGTGAACCCGATCGATGGATCCCGGCCAATAAATTAAATAGTACACCTATATATCTTTATTGTGTAAATATGCTCATGTGGAGTCTAGCAAAATTGGTTTTTCAATTTTATGATTTTTTATAATTTACTATGATTTTTTAAAGATTGAGTCAAAACAAATAAAAAAAAAAAAGCAAAACCTTCTAGCAAAAAACTTTGTACTAAAGTATACCATATTATATATTCATTGCGTAGCTCTCTACTCATGTAAAGTCCAACAAAATTGGATTTTCTATTTTATGATTTTTCCGTGATTTACTATGATTTTTGAAAGATTCAACCGAAATAAATAAGAAAAGGGAAAAAAAAGAAACCACAGACACTGTAGCAAAAAACCGGAGTTACTGTAGCAAACCACCGTCCAAACCCGCCGAGGGACGAAATCTGCACGGTTTGAAAAGTTGAGGGACCTGTTTTGTCCGGTTTTAGAGTTGAGGGACCAAAATCGGACTTTCGCAAAAAAGTTGGGGACCGAAAGTAGACTTTTTCCCTTCACGAATGACAACAACCTTTATCTTCTCCATTTGTACGTGCGCTGGAAGTCTAGCTACGGTTGTAGATTCCGCTCTGGCCATACCTTTTCGCTTGAACTTAACCTAGCTTATCACCATGATACAATGTTTACACTCACAATAAAATACAATCAGTCAGATAAGCAATAGAAACAAACGACCAAAATAGCCTTATCTATCAGTAATTTCCATGTGCTTTCCCTAAAATCCTAATTATGACTACTAGTTCATTAACCCATGCTCCTAGGTTAGAATAGTAGAAGACATCATATGAGCATTAAATGATAATACTCCCTCGGGTTCTATTTGTAAGCCATAGATTGATATGGCAGAGTCGTCTAATTTATACTATGGCTATTCGTTTGTTTTATATTATATTTTTTATAATTATATATTTATGATTGTGATGATATGTTTTCATACAAATCTAATCATATCGAGTTTGTATTACAGTAGTTAGTCCAAAATATTGTCAAAGATTATAAAAAATTAATTTTTAATATGTGTGTACGCCGTATAAACTAGACCGGAAAAAGATCTACGACTAATTGTTCTTGAGAGAATTATCTATATTTCTTTGGCTCTATGGCCTTCTGTTTAAGTCGGTTAGGAGGTCATCCACTTCATGACACGCGAAAAGACTAATGCCCTTCAGTGTTTCTGCCTGAACTTCCTTCCAGCGTTGCCTCCGTTCGAACGCAACGCAGTTCGAAAAAAAAAAAAAAAAGACCGACGCAGGGAGATGGCCGGCCCCGATGCCGCCAGGAAGCCGCCCGGCAGGGTCCGAGGTCACCCGGCCATCCTCCCTCCGGATCCGCTGGATCCTCGCCCCCACCCATCCTTCAGCCTCCGCCGCCGCCGGGCAAGGGCCGCCGCCGGGCAGGGGCGCGACCGCCTCTTTGCCTCGAGGGCGCCGATCTCCGCCCCTAACCCATCCTTCCCGGCCGCCCTTCGCGCGGAGGCCATATCGATAACTTTGACTAATCTGTTGCTAAATCTTTTGATTGAGTGAGAGAAAACATGTTGTGTTGAATATGTGCAAAGTGCGAAAATTTCGAAATATAACTCAGTATTGGCGTGCCTTGCACAAGATGACCCTAATTCGTAGGCGCTTTTGAAATATGACCCGTCCACACGAATCGTTTGGAAATTTAACCATTCTCACGGTGAAGGTGAACGCCGTGTGGACGGCGTGTGGCGCTACTGCCCCTGCCGTGCCCTCTCCTCACTCATTCCCACTGACACGTAGGCCCCACTTGTAAGCTTCTTCTCCTACCTTCAGCCCTCCCTTTCCTTTGTCCATGGTGCCTTATCCACGAGAGCATAGGAGGGGACTGCAGCACGCGCTCGTGGCCGATTCCGAGGCGGAGCAGCACGTCCTATAGGTCAACGGCGCCGACGGTGGCCTCAGCGTCGGCCAGCACAGGAAGCAGCCGGCCGCGTCCTCGTCCTCGGTGGGTGCCGGCGAGCGCCGCCCGGCCGCGTTGGGCGCGGCCCCCCGCCCCCACGACGCACGGACGCCGCCCCTCTCGAGGGAGGCTGCTCGCGCGCACCGTCCCGCGCCGATGTGCAGGCTAAGTCTCGCTCGCCGGCTGCCACCACTGCACTGCGCTCGCATGCGCCGCCGCGGGAGCACACATGTGCTGCAATGCTCGCCCCGACCGGCGCTGGAGCTCGCCTGGTCGGCTGTGCCGCCGCGCTGACCTCTGCTCCCCTCGCCGCGCTCGCCCAAGCTGCTGTCGCGCTGGAGCTCTGCTCGCTCGCCGAGCTCACGTACCGGCCGCTCGCCGAGCTCTGCAGTGAAGCGCGCGTCGGGGAGCGGGCCCCATGCGCGCGACCCCCTTCCGTTCGCGCGAGCAGCAGGTGGCCGCCGCCGCCCTGTGCGCGGGGCCCCTCTCCCTCCCGTGATGAACAGCAGCAAGCCCATGGCTGCCTGTACATCCATGTCCGATGGAGAAGACCAAGCTAGAAGATGTAGTATTTACAAGTTTGCCACCCTGCATGTTGTCCAGACCCCCTGGAATGAGAGAGAAAAACGGGGCCCACATGTCAGTAGGAGGAAGGAGTACACAGCGTTCACGTTCACCGTCCAAATGGTCAAATTTCCAAACGATTCGCGTGACCTAGGTCATATTTCAAAAAGGCCAACGAATTCGGCCATATCATCTGGCACGTGAATAACGGATCATATTTCGAAATTTCTCTGCGCTGAACGGATGCAGTTCAGAAATCAGCAATTGTGAATCAGGTTTTGCAGCATCCTATCAAGAACACAAGAATGCATATGCCTTTTTTTTTTTTTGGGTATGCAGGAGCTGAAGTGCAGATCCCTTTGCTGCAGCTTTGTATGTTTGGTCAGTCAGGATAAAGCACATGCTGGACGAACAGGGAGCAGATAAAACATGTGCTTCCTGAGTCTTGACCAAGGAAAGTGAGCCACGGGGTAAAACGGTCTATGGTTATGTGCTTCCTGAGTCTTAGATAAGCTCATTTTATTGCAATACATATGTCTATGGTTATGTGTGAATTTGTTTGCTTAATATTACTACAAATATACAACAAATAGATAAAACTCTGCATTTTATTTTTTTTCACCAGGGGTAAAATGGTATTTTTACCCTCGAAGTTAACCTCATTACCTATCAAAACTTGACGGAAGGCCATAGAGGTAAACAAATTTCGTTTCAGGGCCATAGAGCCAAGTTCGAAAAAAAAAGGGCCATATATCTAATAGCCATTTTCTCTAGGGCCATAGAGATAATTCTATCTTATTTTTTCTCTATTTGTTCATTTTATTAGTACCATGCTAGAAACGCCCATACATAACTAGTACTCTCCATTTTAAGTTGCAAGTTTTTCTAGTTTCTAAGTCAAACTTCTCTTGGTTATGTTTTTTTTTTTTTTAAAATGCAGAGATATATACAATCAAACAATATGTATTACATATATAAAATATATTTTGACAGTACAGTTATTTGATGTTGTATTGTATACATTAATATCTTTTTATAGACCTGATCAAACTGTAACTTAGGAACTGACTTACAGTTGCAAATAGAGGGGCTACTACCGATGGCGAACACAATAGGATGTAGCAGTAGCACCATGCTCTAAACGTTCAGTTCAGCATTATTGATGATACAAGCATAGAAATACTCACCAATTTAGAGGCATTTTTATTTGCATCGGAAGTCATCTACATACATGAAGAAAAGAACTTTCCAGCACAGAATGTGGTTCTGGGATCTCCTGCGGCCCGACGCGCCCACGGCTGTTGCCTCCACGCCCAGCGCCCCTGCGGCCCGTGCCCCCGAGCTCGCCTGGTGCCAAGTTCAACCATCTAACCATGACAAGCGTTTGCTAACTCATATACGTGGATAAATGAAGCCAAAATAATACATGAAAATGGGGTCTGTATGTTGAATTGAACGGGATATAGTCATCCTGTGCTCTTCGTCTTTTACACTTACAAGGTTCTGTAGAAATGATTGAACGTGGTTACCCTTCCGAGGACCCTCTGTTGCGTGTTTATAATGGACAGGAAAAGCCCCCGCCGTGGCGTTACAACAAGATGATCTTCTACCGGGAAGATCTCAACAAACTAAAACTTTTTTATTTTTTTATTTTTGTGCGGAACTCAACAAACTACAACTTGTGTTACAAGATACTTGACATACAAGATATCCTATCCTATCTAACTAACCGAGGGTTACAAAGGAGAGATGAACCTGGACTATATCGTTTAACAGGTTCAAACATTCACTACAACATTATTTGATGACACAAACATAGCAATATATTCACTAATGCAGAGGCATTTCTATTTGCATTCGCAGGCCACCTACATGAAGAAGAGAACTTTCTTGCAGCACAGAAACATGTGGTTTTGGGATCTCCTTCTAATATTGATTCCACACATCAGGACAATTGCAATTGCGAATCCGACGCCAAATCCTAGTCCGGTAAAAAGGAACAATACAAGGTCTACTGATTTCTTCTCTGAATGGTGTAGCTCCACATATGGTGTTGTGCTGTTGCATGCTCTGGACACCTGAAACCCACAGAGGCCAATGTTGCCCAGGAATGAGAGGTTGGTAAATGTCAAGAACTGAGGTGAATCAGGTATTCTCCCCACCAGCTCGTTGTAGGATAGGTTCAACATTGAAAGGAAGTTCAGTGACGCTAATCCCTGTGGAATCTCCCCTGACAGATTATTTGAAGACAGATCCAGTGACTCGAGTTGATTCAGAGCACCAAACTGTGCTGGGATTGGACCAGTGAAGGCATTGTGTGACATGTTTACTCCATTTAGTAGAGCAAGATCACCAATTGACTTTGGGATTGCACCATGGAATTCATTGTCTGAAACATCAATTTGTACAAGGGTCTCCAAAATCGTGGAAAGCATGACTTCTTCATACCCTTTATATGTGATTGCAGCGGCAAACTGATATGTCTCAGTACTCCCAAGTTGTCTCACCCGATTATCCATGCTCTCATCTACAGATTTTGTTACCATGGAATTCATGGTCATAAACCACCCATCGTGTAAAGTGCCAGAGAATTTGTTTGAAGCCAAGTTGAGAATTCGGAGTTTGATGAACTCACAACTGTTCTTTCCTCCTAATACAGAACGCCCCACATTCCCGAAAAACTTGTTGGATTTCAAAACAAGTACTTGAAGTTTCGGAAGCACACCCATCCAACATGGAAAAGTATCATTGATATGATTATTCCCGATGTTAAAAACCTCCAAGTCTCTGCAAGCAACTAGGGATCTCGGTACCTTTCCCTCTATCTGATTCACACTAAGATCAAATTCCTTGAATGCGCAATTTTGGTTCATATTATTTGGCAACTCTCCATGTAATTGATTTCTTTTCAGGTTCAATACAGTCAGGGTACCTTCCATCAAACAAGATGGGATGGAGCCACTCAAACTGTTGTCGGAGAGATCAATGAGTGCCAAATTCTTTGCTTCACAGATGGTTTGTGGGATTTTTCCTGTGAGGGTATTTGCATTGGCCTTGAAATACCAAATACTGCTAGCTTGAGAACCGAAATTAAGTGGCATGGATGAGAACCGATTGTTTGAGCAATCAAGCAGGAAAGTAAAAGGTCCAGGTAGAGGTATCGAACCTTCGAGTAGGTTAAAACTAAGATCAATGAATTCTATTTCCACCATATTGGTATAGCACCAATGAGGTATAGCACCATGGATTTGGTTGTCTGAAAGGTCAAGATCTCGGACACCATGCATATACCTCAAGGCACTTGGGAATTTGGATATGTTACAAGCTGATAGGCTCAAAACATTTATCTGAATGACGGCTGAAGAATTACCTTCGTCATCTACAACTACAGTGAGTTTGTTGTTTGACAGGCTCAAAGACATTAGTTCAGGTAGTTTCCAGAATGAGCTGAGTTCTACCATACCATGGAAGTTGTTTGAATGAAGATATAAGAATTCCAGCTGAGTTAGGTTAAATATCTGCGGAGGTAGTGTGCCAGAAAAATTGCAATTGTATAATTGTAATCTAGTTAGGTTCTTAAGATTACCTATGGAAGCAGGTACCTCTCCAGACAAGCTACAGTCAGAGAACTGGAGCCATACCAAAGAAGTTAAATTTGCAACCCAAGATGGTATTCTTCCCACTACACCAGCCCCAGATACCTGTAATGAGCTTAAAGATCTTAGCTCACCAATTGAGGACGGAAGCTTGTGGGAGAAGTCTACTGCTGCAAGACCCAATTTGTTCAAAGATTTAAGGTTGCTTATGGAACTCGGAATGGGACCAGAGAAGTTGGTGCTACTGACAAGCAAATCCGTCAAAATACTATTTGATGAGAAATTCAGTGGCAATGATCCAGATAATTTGAAATTATAAGTAATATCAATAATTGTTAAGTTTTTGTTTTGGAAGATCCTTGATGGGAACCATCCTTCAAGCTGATTGTTGCTAAGTTTAAGAACACTAAGGGAAGGTAGATCAGCGAAGGACTTTGGAATTGGACCTTGTAACTCATTATACTGTAAGTTAATCTCAGTGAGCGGGGTTATGCTGGACAGTGATCCACAAATTGAACCATAGAGATAGCAAAGTGGTAAGCTAAGAATCTCAAGTTGAGGAGTGAAATTAGCGAAGGTATTGCACCACAGTGGCCTGTTGCTGGACAAATCAACAGTGTCAAGATAAAGCTGTTTCAGATTACTAAGGTTGGCAACTAATGATGCAGTATTTGGCTCTACCAGCTGCCACTCAGGTGACCAGTAAGCAAAGGACACAGTATCATCATATTCATCAAAAAGATACGCTTTAGTAGAGAAGTCTAGGGTTACCAATTTGGTGAGCTGTCCGATTGCATGTGGTATTTGGCCATGAAATCCACAGTTAGAGAGGTTTAGATGAACAAGGGCAGTGAGTCGTTCAAACCCATCGGCAGGGAGTTGTGAGCCATTGAAGCTGTTCCAGGAAAGGTCCAGATGCCTGAGGGAAGTTAGATCAAAAAGTGCAGGGTGCAGAATGCCACTGTGTAACCCACAATGACCCAGGTCAAGGGTGGTCACGCGTCCATCGGCATGGCCGCAGCGAATACCCTCCCAGCCACAGCAGTCTGTGCCAGCCCGCCACGATGCAAGGGCGGTGCACACGTCCCCTCTCGAAGGGACCCCAGCCGTCGGTGGAGAAGGAGCTCTTCAGCCGGAGCAGCGCCGAGGCCTGGTCCGGCCGGCAACGGACTGGTAGGGATGTTTGGTTGTTGTAGGAGATGCCAAGCGAGTCGGAGAGTTGGATTCCGAGGATTACGTGAATGAGAAACACTAGTAGTAGCTGTGGTGGTGGCTCGCGGTGGTGGCCGGGGGCGGACGACATGTTGGAATGTTGATTGCCAAATGTCGTGGGCTAAGTGCTTTTGTTTCTTTTTCTACGGTGATGGTCCGCCCGTTCCCCCAACACTATACTATATATAGACAGATAGACAGCCGCACCGCACAGAGTCTGAACAGCATATGTTTTCTTTGAAAGGTTGAACAGCATATGTTGACTAAGCGAAAAGTGGCTTTGCCTTGCACACCCTGCAGCTGCGACGACCGACGATAGCGTGAGTGCGTGACCAAGACCGAGACGAAGACGCTTTGCCTTGCACACCCTGCAGCTGCAACGACCGACGATAGCGTGAGTGCGTGACCAAGACCGAGACGAAGACGCTCTGCATTAATTTGAACACCCAGACACCCTGCAGCTGCGACGACCGACGAGCGTGAGTGCCTAACCAAGACCGAGACCGGCGAGCGTGAGTGCGTGACCAAGACCAAGACGAATACACCTCGCTGCGGCCTTGTGGGCAGGGGGGCGGAGGCAGGACCGGTGCTGCCCGGGCTGCAGCACCGGTGCAGCTCACAAAATCACCATTACCATTAGTAAATCAGAGATAAATACGGTGCATGGAAATAATGAGGACTATCCGTCTGATAAGATCTACAGTCTGTCTATACCAAACTTGGGTGGTTTGCCCTCTTTTTCACTCAAGCAAATTATCGGATCAAACCACCCAAAATTTGGCAAAGCAAAATTCGGATGGCAGGAACCCCACCCCCACACAAATTTTGGCAGGGCAAAAAAAAAAAAAAAAAAAAACCAAAACCAAAAAAAAAAAACCCCAAAACAAAACCAAAAACCCAAACCAAAAAAAACCCCCAAAACCACCACCCCCAAAAAAAAAAAAAAAAACTTACTGCTTGACGCCGCCACCGGCCGCGCGGACGGATGTCCGGCGAGCCCGCAGCCCTCCGCCAAGGAGCTCGGGGGGCAGCGGGCGGCGGAAGATCCTCCTCCGCGCGCTGCCGGGCGGGCTGTGTTAGCACTCGAGACTAATGCGATGTATTCCGGTAAGCCGGCGCGAGAACTCGACGACGGCGGCGGCGATAGTTTCTACTTCTATTACAAGAAAGGAACTAGAAAGTAGATACAAGTGTTTGGTTGATAGTTGAACTCTCTCCTGTCCACTCGCCTATTACATATGCTACTCCTCACTGGGCTTGCTGCTGGAGATGTTGGCCCATTCGGGGCCGGACAGGCGCACATTCCGGTCCGGGTCCCGCTGGGTTCTTGGGCTGAGCGGGGTCCAGTGATGGCCTGCTAACAGGCTGGCCCTCGGGCTCCCACTCCCGCTCCTCTCGCGGCTGCTCGACCGCTTCCCGCTGTGGCGAGCCCCGGTCGCGACGGCCCGGGCACGCCCCTGCCTCTCCAGTCGCACTCCTCGTCCGCGCCACCGGCACCGCCCCCTGCGTCCTGATCGAAGTCGTAGCTGCGCTTGGACCCCGAGCGCCTCCTGTGGTGTCCGCCACCGCCTCCCGTCTCGCCACGATGCCGCCCTCCCGGCCACGGGCGAGGACAAACGCAACGCGAAAGACGGCCCAGATCGTTCAAAGCAAAGATCCAACGCTTCAAAATTCGGGTGGGAAGTACCAAATTGCCACACGTGTGGAGTTTAGCTTTCCTCAAGATATAATGGTTAAAAATTAAGAGGCGCAGACGAGCAGGCCTGACATGCCGCCGCGCAGCCACCCCTGCCACCAATGGGCGCGCAGGCATGGGCAACCTGGGCCGATCGCCACCGTGGACTTGGGCAAGAGCGCGCCAGCCGACATTGTATTGGAGCAGCAAGCATTGTATAGAAAAAGTATACTTTCTAGATAGAAAGCCATCCAAGAACATAATGTGGGTGCTTTCGACTTGGAAATATATAATTTCTTTTGTCTCCTTGAAGGTTTGGTTAATTGCACTTGTCTTGAATGAAGACGACAACATGTGATTTCAGTTTCCAGGCATCAGACAAATATGCTGACCTGTTGCTGTTGATCTACAGGAAATGAACAGATGTTCTACAGTTCATCAACCAGAGGGTACTATTGCGAGGAGTTGAGGCCTCACAGGTACTGCCGGAGGCTTTCACCGCTGAGGGTTTCCATCTCTTTCAAGATCTCCTGCGACAGTGTCTTGACAGGAAGCTCCACATCCTCGAGCAATTCGGCCAGGAACGGGATGGTCTCTGGTAGGAGAGGGACGTATTCCTCCTTCAGATGTTGGACCATGTACCTGATAATCTTCAGGCCCAGCATTTTGGGGCGAACTTTATCACTCCTGGTCTGCATCAGCACCAGCAGTTTTATGAGAAACTTGTAGGACTGAGGGAGTGAACGATAAATCCTGTACACAGTCTTGTTCATAGTCTTTAGTCTTTACTACTTCTTTATATTAGGGTAACCTAAATCCTGTGAGCTAAGAATAGTGCAGGTATATATCACAAAGTTATTAGGCAAAAAATTTGAAAACCATAAAGAGATTCCCACGTCATGGTTAAGAGGCTTCCAAAGAACATCTGACCCAGCAGTGACTGCCATTTGGCCCAAGCACAAAATTATAGTTTCATTTACTTCTTCAATTGATGGAGCATCAGGAACTGATTCAATAGATTCTGGTGGTTCCACAACAAACTGGGAGACAATAGGTTTCAAAAGAACCTGCAAACACCAAAAATATATTAAGATATAAACATAGCACTGGGAAAAACTGCATGAGTTGAAGGCAGATGGTGTTAATATCATAGGAACAAAGAATGATAGCAGAACATGAACGATCACTGCCATGCACTTTTTTTTCACTGTGACTTGCAAAAGCATGGCAGCAACAAAAAAGTAAACACTTGTACTATGAACCAACTAACCTGGAAATTAGAGGAATCAAGGATCTTCTGGTCATTATCATAGAGGAAACATTTGTGTAAGGATTTCAAAACTAGAGCTCTTAAATTCCACAGTTTTAACCCCAATAATTTATCCTTCTGTTCAACTTGAACATCTTCAAGTTTGGTCTTCTTCTTCTTCTTCTTTTGCTGTGAACCAGCCAAAGCATCATCTTCAGAGAGATACTGTATAGATCCCTCAAGTAGGTACTTGAAGTAAGGTGTGAACAGGGACCTTCACAGACAAAATAAATAATCAAGCGACAGGAAATATATGGAAGCTGGTAGCTAGTTGACAAAAGCATGCTTTAGTTGGGGCTGTTAATAATGATGAGCTTAATACAACAATCCAATAGCGTCACTACTGAGTTAAAGAAAGGTGAAATCAACTTAGGATACAGTATTTGATGCAGTTATGAAGGTACCTGTGTTTTTCAGCAAGTTTGTTAACCAATTTGTAGAAAACAATTGCACGGTCCAAAGTTTTCTTTGATGAGGACTCGTCAACTTCAGACTCAGCCCATTCCAAAGTGCGAAGAAAAAGTTGCCTAAAAGTGCCCTCTGAGCTTCATGGTGAGAGAGATTATGGCATGAATAAAACTTTGCTCCACCATATTTATATTCTTCAAAGAGTCAGGGTGCGACGGAGATCAAGAGCTGCTAAACAATGTTCATATATTTTCGAATGGTAAGTTCCTACAGCCAGCTTGTCCATTGTACCAACTAGACTAGCAAGCATATTGAATGCCAACGAACGACTTGCATCTCCACAACTTGCAGCAAGGGAGTACAGATTCAGTAATGGTGAGAGGATAAGCCGGACCTGCAGGCAATAACTTGATAAGATCCAAGGAAAAATAGGCACATTCATGTTTCATCATATGACAAAAGAAAAGAACTGAATAAATTTAGATGGAACATACTGGAACTTTTACAGTCAGTAGCTCTCGAACACGTGCTGCTTTTGCATCTATTTTTTTTCGAGATCACGCCGAAAAGCATTTTTCATTAAGCAGAAAGAGTTTTTCCGAATACAACCCAACACGAAAAGGTAACCAAGGTTACCTCCCTGAACCTACCAACTACTCAGGAATGGGATTACATTGTGAGAAACTTGCGACACAGACCAGATGCTGAGCGGAATCAGCGGTGTGCCCAGGCGCCTACCTCATCCTCCAAACCGTCAAGGTTGAGGTCCAACACGTGCTGCTTTTGCATCTAATTTGGGATGCATTTGAGTGCTACATTCAGGATGCAGTACTACCGGATCCAGTATTTCCTTCAAATATGGATTAATAAATTCACCAGCTTTTCCACAATCACCTCAATTGTTGTCAGTGCAGATAGCAGCACAGCTATGTCTTGGTTAGAAAGTTTGGCGCCAATTCTAGTGGAACCATGAGCATAATTTCCACTAGGGCAACATGAAATTTGATGCGATATTAGCATTATATTTTTCATGATTAATGGCAGTTGTGGTAATGCTTTTGATCCAATCACATTTATCAGAGAGCCCACAGTATGAATTAACGCAGAAGACACAGCTGCCTCATCAGAGCCAATTTGATCAATGATTGTTGCAAGGCAGTTGCTATAAACAGGATTATCAGAGGGATATTCTTTTGCTACTGTTTCAAGCGAAGAAATAGCAGCAATTTTCACTGAAGTGTCCGAATCACCATCTCTGTCAATCAACTCCAGAATCTTTAAGCACAATTTGCTGAAATAAGGACTAGAGCTCTTGTCTACTTTGATAGCAGTAGTACCAGATATATGTTTCAGTTTTTGTGCTTTCCTTTGATTCTTCTGGACCAAACTGTTTCCTCTGGCCGTTTCAGACAACATCCCAAGTGTCTGTAGAGAAGTACCACTGGAGGCTGTCAGACATGATACCACTGTGATGCTTTCAAATGCAGAATCTTACTTTTCAAAGAGCAGTGAAATGACCAAAAAGATCCGCAAGCTCTCTGAGTGGGTCGACCAGATCTTTTCATCACTGTAGGTGACATTGCTTGATGCCTGATTGACAATTTCCCTTTTCGTTTCAGCAAATTTTTTGCCTCAGGCATCGAGATGATTTTTACTGGTCCTACTGAGGCATATTTAGAGATATTAACCACAAGTAGCTCTCAGGGACGAAAGTATTTCCGGTGTAGCTCCAACCAGTTAAACTAGTTGCTGATACAAAGTGCTCGTTGCTAACACCTCTGACTATTTGATCTCCAGTTGTCAAGATACAATGGTTCATCCAATTGGACATGAAACATTGGGGTTTTGTTAGAGAAGATGCTAAGGTGTAAAGCTGGTGGTAGAGGAAATGCATTAACAGATAATTCATTTTGTACAGACACCCTCAGCAATAAAAGGAGAAAGGATTGTGCATTGTTTTCTGTATTACATTTTGTGATGATACATGGTAACCATAATATGGAAAATTAGTGGCATTTTTTTCTGCGTGCCCAGGCACGCCTTTTATGTTATTTTTTGACATCTTTTTTTTGGTCGCAAGTTCTATGCTCATCCTGAAATACAGAGGATCCAAGCCTTCAAAATTTATCTTAAATTATAACGGATTCTTGGTGAACTAACCTGTAACTTAGTTTAAAAATGCTACATTCACCTACGTACCATTAATTTTCTATTATTAAGGTAATCAAAAAGGGCTACAATGTGTCATTTGGTTTATCATATATTATGTCTTAGAATTCCTAGGGTAAAGGGTTACAATGTGTCATTTAGTTTATCACATATTATGTCTTAGAATTCCTAGGGTACCTCTATTCTAGGATATTCTAGGATAGAGGACATATTAGGTTGTCTTTGATTCAGCTTTTTTTTCCTGTTTCTCCTGTTTCGTCCACTTGGTCTGGCCTATCTTTGCCACTACGGCTGTGTTTAGTACCCTGAAATTTTCACTGTAGTACTGAATTTGGTACTGTAGCACCTTTCGTTTGTTTGTGGTAAATATTATCCTACCATGGCCTAACTAGGCTCAAAAGATTCGTCTCGCAAAGTACATCCAAACTGTCCAATTAGTTATTTTGTTTACCTACATTTCATACTCCATGTATGCGTCCAAAGATTCGATATGATGGAAAATTCAAACGATGTGATGGGAACTTCGTGGTACTAAACACAGCCTACTTTTTGTTCGTTCTGCAGATTTCTTCTGATTTTTTCTCTTTATAATCTTCACCCATTCTAAAATATATAAGTTATCAGAGGGGGGAAAATTCATGGCCGGTTCTTGGTGTCTTCTGATTTTTTTGAGTCTTTAAACTTGGTTCCGCCGTTTCGGTATCACTCCAGTCCAAACACAAATTAATCCTTTCTATACGCTGACGTGACATGCTGAATGTGCATTTAAGTAATTGGACATGTGAGGCCCACTTGTTAGGTCTTTCTCTCCTTCCTGTTTCTTCTCCTTTTCTCTCTCCTCTCTTTCAACCTACGTGTACAACCGTGGCGGCGACAGCCACCTCTATCCTGGCGCTCCCGACACCTGTGCTACTCCCCACGATTTGCCCCGCCGTGGTGCGCCTCATCATCCCCCTTGCCCCTTCCTGAGCTCGTCGACGCGCGCGCTGACGTCGACACGTCCACCGCGTGGCGGTCGAGCTACCGCCAGCGCCTCCCTCCTCCGCAGCAGCAGCGTTGTTTCGATAGATCAGCTAACAAGGGCGCAAGTGGCTAAGGTCGGGCAAATCATAGCCGAGCTAGACACGCAATGGGCGTGGATATTGGCGACCGGGATCGGTGGATCTAGGTCGACCAAACCTACTTCCAAATGTCGGATTCCCGTGGACAAATCTAGATTCATGGTGGACGAAGACACGCTGGTTAGGACGAGTGATCCGGGACGATCAGCCCTACTTCTCGGCGTGCGACGTTGGTGGTGGGGTGGAGACGCATGATGGCACGAGCAATAGCATGGGTGATTGGGAGAGGGAGACATAGGGATAGGCGAGATATGGGAAAATAGGGTGGTGGGGAGGTTATTGTAGTCATTTCTCTATATGTGGCTTCTTATATCCTAAGTCAGCTACAACTTGCTTGGAATGAACTATAGTCGTTAACTGAAACCTTAGCTAAAATTAGTAATTCAAGGGGGAAAAAAAAGTCTGAAGTGAAACGGCTAGGTCCTAGTAATCTCCGTTTTATCACCAGCTTGGACCCAGTAAAATTAGAATCTGACCCCAGTAACTACAACCCGCCTACAAGAGAAAGACCTAGCGCTCCGAGCAGCTCCGGCTCCAACTGACGCGTCCCTGTGCATGTACTGTTTAGTGAAGCTATTTTTCTCCCTCCTCCTCCCCTCACTCACAGAGCCACCAGAGCCACCCAGACTAGCTTCACCCGCTCTAGCTCTTCTGACATTTCTCTGACGCACAGTGACCGAGCCGGAGCCAACGGGAGCTCCACCAAAAAGGCCCAAAATGTTGAGGAGCCTGCAAAGCCCACTGCGTCGACGCAAGCCACCAAGCCCAGAAACACGAAAGTCATCTGCTTGCCGATCCAAACGGCCCCCGGCTCACCAATGAGACGACGCCGTTTCATCTCCGATCCAACTTCTAACATTACGGCGTTCCCCTCTTGCGCCGCTCGGTACCCGGCATTCCGCTCCGGCTTGGCCGCTCAGCACTGGGCGCTTGCTCCTCATCGCCTCACGTCCTAGTGCCGTGGATCTCCAAGACCCCAACCTACGGGTGATCCTCGTTCACTGGCGTCATGTTCAGGCCTCTTCGCTCCGGCACTCCTACACGGTTCGAACCTATAGGTATGCCAAAATGTCAGATCTCCGCTAGTGAGGAATGTAGAAAGATTTTGATATTTGTTTTTTCAGTTAGTTAATATAATTAAATTCACAAGCAGACTATAGAAAGCTTTTTTTTTTTTTTACTAGCGAATGAGGAATTGAGTAGTACTGTAGAAAAATTGGTTGATTCACGCATAGGTAAGGATATTCTGATTTCTAATAATTTATTAATCATGGTTGCTTGCACATCACTCAGTATCTACTTTAATGTTTAATTGTGTTGACTAATTTGATAAGCAACAAAGCAAACTCGAACCATTCTTGAAAGGAAAAAAAAAATCCTCTGACTAGTGCGAATCACATTGCATCATGGAATAAGAATTTCTTGATGTAATCCCAAATGATGATGTCATAGTTCGTTTTTTAGAATACGGATAGACTGAAATTATAAGAGGTTACCACTGTGTTGTAAATACTTTACTTTGTCTTATTACGACATTGATAATTTTATCCCTCCATACGAATGCTTGACTTTTGCAATATGCCATCATTATTATATTTATGTCCGTTATGTGTAGACATAGTGTTAGATTACTATATGTTTTGGTCAGTAGTTTTTAAAAAACTGTTTATTTAGTCGTCAGTAGAGGTAGAGGTAGAGCTTCTTATGAGCCAATGCAATGGAATGTCTAAGTAAGAAATTAAGTCTTACATCAAAAGTATATACACTCAAAAATAAGTTTACATGGTAGAATTATATGTGGATGAGCCCAGACAGCGGCCTAGCCGCCCAGGGTCTGCCAGTGGTTTTGGTCATATGAGTCCTTGCTGACTACTGACCCCGGCGACAATTTATTCTAGATTCGCCATTGTTTAGGCCTACTGCTGCTTGTACAATTAACTCCAGAATGGCCATAAAAATATGAAGTCGAATGTCAGAGTAATAAGGGAGAGGCAACCAGAGAGGAAGAAAAAAAAAAAAGAAAAGAAAAGTCAACCGTAAAGCAACCACTGACGGGAGTCGACCTCGACTACGTCTGTGTGGGCTTGGCGGCCCTGAACGTGGGATGCAGTAACCGGCGGAGCTCCTCATCGTCCGCGTCCAGCGGGCCGCCGGTCTCGTTTCCGACGCGCTGCACGGCGGTGGTGTTGAGCGACACGTGCTCGAACCCGTACAGCCTCATTATCTGGTCGTCGGCGAAGTTGAACGCGCGCTCCATGCCGCGCCGGCACCGGTCCGCCGGGTAGCTGTCCGCGTACCGCCGGCACGGCTTGCACCCGACGAAGTGCGTGACGAACGGCCACCGGTCGTCGCCGAGCCCCCGCCGTCGGGCCGCCCCTTCCGCCGCAGCTCCTCGTACCTGTCCACTATCCCTTCCCAGAAGCCATTGAGCTCGTAGGTGCTCTCGATGAACGTCTTGTCGCCCCACCTGCTCCGCTGCGTGATGAGCAGGTACACGAGCGCCGACTGGTCGTCCGCCTCGAACGGCGGGCGCCCGGAGAGCTCCGGGCGAAGAGCTCACCGTAGCTGTCGCGGACGGGGCCACGCGACCCCATGGGCGCCCACGCGTCGAGGAGGTCGAGCGACCACTGGCAGTTGCGGATGAAGAAGCTGCCGGTGTTGATGCCGACCCAGCTCCTCTCCTCGAACACCTTGGCATGCCAACCGTGGAGCACCAGGTTGTGGCGCTCGTACCTCTCCCACGGCGGCTCGAACGCCATGTCCGTGAACACGGCGTCCGAGTCCACCCACCAGAAGAGCTCAACCTCCGGGTGCGCCAGCATCAGCGCCCGCAGCAGCGGCAGCTTCGCCCAGAACCCCGACATCTCGGCGTCCAGGAACGCCGCGTTGTAGAACACGTCCAGGCCGTGCACGCGGCAGTAGTCCGCCTTGTTCTTGAACGCCCGCAGCAGCAGGTGGTCGCCGTCGGGGTCGGGGCACCGGGCCGGCGCCGACCCCGTCACCACCAGCACCCGCGGCCGCCGCCCCGGCAGCACCTTCATCTCCGGGTGCGCCGCGAGCCACGCGGACCGGCGCGCGTCGTAGTCCAGGATGGCTCGGCCCAGCGAGTAGGGCGGGTCCGTCAGCTGCCGCGGCGGCGGGAGGCCTTTGTACTCGTCGTCGGTCGCGTTGCCGGGGGCAGGGGCGGCGGCAGCAGGCGCCGCTGGGACGGCGACGGTGGGTTCGTCGAACACGACGTGGACGCGCGGCATGGCGAGAACGAGGTTGAGATCGGAGTTAGTCGGGCCGAAGATGAGGTAAAGCACGCCGAGCGCGACGAGGAGGGACGCGACGGCGACGTGGGGCGTTGCCGGCGCGCAGCGGCGATAGTGCCGCCGGATGCCGGCCGGCTTGCTGCTGTACTGCAATTGCTCCCTCATTGTGCCTAGACGGCATGCATGAGTGTTGCACCTCGCAACTTGTACAATAAGTAATTTGTCAAAAATGATTCTTTGTCTTGGCTCTCGTGTCTACTTAGTGCTAATGAACTTACTACCATTTTTTAACCAAAAAATATTGGGCATTTATTCAAGGTTGAATGGCAGATTAAATTAGTCATGAGCTCTTTGTTGCCGGCCATATAGATCGTGTTCGTGTCATCGTGCATACGGCGAACTAGCCAGAGTCAAACAAGAGTGTGGAAGGGCAATCGATCCAGTGGCTCATGCAGGGTTTCACTTCACCGTTCTCTTTCTTTTCATTCAAAGAAGGTGAAAATTTGCTGCATTGGGATTGTGTAGATCCACGGGTTTCCGAGTAAAATACTGAACAGGGTATTTTTTTGGATGAACAGATCCCTAATCTCGATGCGCAACAAGGTTCGAGGGCTTTAATTACCCATGTGCATTGGCATAAAACCTGTGCTCTAGTATATTGTTGTCTTCTCTTCACCGGAGTTGTACTACTACTACGGTGAAGAAAAAAAAATTGTAGTGTAAGTGGACTAAGGGTACACATAGGCGTATAGCTATGCTAAAAAAGAACATTTTGATACTCCTTTTTTTTTTCAAGGGAAGGTATTATCAAATTAGAAATCTTCATAAAAATATGTGTCTATTTCATCCCGCGATTCACCACCAAGAGCCCCACGGCATACCGTACAAGCACAGTCTCTCTATATCGACTACAATGAAAGGAAAGCAAAAGTTTCTTCTGCTTTTTTTTTTTAACAAGAGTTTCTTCAGCTTCAATACATTGATACACTCAGAATGATTCCTATGCCTAAACATAGCTTTTGCTCTAACTTCTCATGGTTCACCCCAGCTATGCCAGTTTTTATTAAATTCCAAACTATGCTTGCAATTTCATTAGAGCTAGGCAAATCTTTGTCGGTGATTACACGCCTACCAAGCAGGTACACTCAAATATATACACCCATTAAGAAAATAAATCGACTATTCTAAATGTAACACGAGGCTTTGGTTTGTTATGTATTTAGATATACACTATCTCTAATATATAGTAAAATTATCTAGAAAAGTATAAATTTCTTATAATTTAAAATGGAGAGAGTATGATTATGTTGAAATGCTACTTTTTATATAAAGTTGTCACGGCAGATAATGTAGCTACTAAAATTATATCACTTTAAGGCTCCAACTTGAAGGTCTAAAGTGCTTTCAAAACTTTAAACCATGTGATACAGTAAACAGATGGTTTACTAAAATTATATCACTTTGAAAGCACTTTTTATATAAAGTGCTTTCAAGACTTTAGACCTCATAGCTATATATCGGCATATGACATTACTGGTCATCAACTCAATCTGCGACTCTGCGTTTTCAAGAGACGGAAAACGACATTTTTGCATCTCTTCTCCCTTCCTTTCTCGCTCGCCCAAACGAGCTCCCATCCCGCCCGCCGCGGCACCTCCGATCCACCTCCTGCGCTAATCCCGTGTCTTCCTCATCTGTTTCTTCCTCGCCGTCGACTACACAAGTTCGAGCTACGAGCCTCCGACCATGGCCATGGCCATGGCCACCCATACAGATGGGGTAACCGCCCCCCTCAGCGCCCGCTGCAGCTCGTCGCTACCCATACAGATGAGTGCACAATCTAACCATGACATGGGTTTGTTGTGAGTAACTCAAATACGTGCTCTGAATGAATGAAGCCAAACTGGATATATGGTGTATGGTGAATTGAACATCATACTAAGATCATCCTGCGCTCTTAACATTTTACACTTACAACCTTCAAACATTCAGTACAACATTAATGCATTATTGATGATACAAACATAGCATTACAAATTTACAATACACTCTACTCATCCAGCGCTATTTGCATTTTACACTTACAGGTTCGAACATTCAGTACAACATTATTGATGATACATACATAGCAATATACTCACTAATGCAGAGGCATTTCTATTTGCATTCGTAGGCAATCTACATGAAGAAGAGGACTTTCTTCCAGCACACAAATATGTGGTTCTGTGATCTCCTAACATTGATTCCACATGTCAGGACAATTGCAACTGCGAATCCGACACCAAATCCCAGTCCGGCAAAAAGGAACAGTACAAGGTCTATTGATTTCTTCTCTGAATGATTTGGCTCCACATATGGTGTTGTGCTGCTGCATGCTCTTGACACTTGAAGCCCACAGAGGCCAACGTTGCCCAGGAACGAGAGGTTGGTAAATGTCAAGAAATGAGGTGAATCTGGTATTCTCCCCACCAGCTCGTTGTAGGACAGGTTCAACACTGAGAGGAAGTTCAGTGATGCTAATCCCTGTGGAATCTCCCCTGACAGATTATTTGAAGACAGATCCAATGACTCGAGTTGATTCAGAGCACCAAACTGAGGTGGGATTGGGCCACTGAAGCGATTGTGTGACATGTTTACTCCATTTAGTAGAGCAAGGTCACCAATTGACTTTGGGATTGCACCATGGAATTCATTGTCTGAAAAATCAATTTGTACAAGGGTCTCCAAAACTGTGGAAAGCATGACTTCTTCATTCCCTTTATATGTGATTGCAGCGGCAAACTGATATGTCTCCCCAAGTTTACTCATTATCCAATCAACCATGCTATTATCTATGTTGTTATCTGCAGATTTTGTTACCATAGAATTCATGGTCATAAACCATCCATCGTGTAAAGTGCCAGAGAATTTGTTTGAAGCCAAGTCGAGAATTCGGAGTTGGGTGAACTCACAACTGTTCTTTCCTCCTAATACAGAACGTCCCACATTCCCGAAAAACTTGTTGGATTTCAAAACAAGTACTTGAAGTTTCGGAAGCATACCCATCCAACATGGAAAAGCATCATTGATATGATTATTCCCGATGTTAAAAACCTCCAAGTCTCTGCAAGCAACTAGGGACCTCGGTAACTTTCCCTCTATCTGATTCTCACTAAGATCAAATTCCTTGAATGCGCAATTTTGGTTCATATTATTTGGCAACTCTCCATGAAATTGATTTCTTTCCAGGTTCAATACAGTCAGGGTACCTTCCATCAAACAAGATGGGATGGAGCCACTCAAACTGTTGTCGGAGAGATCAATGAGTAACAAATTCTTTGCTTCACAGATGGTTTGTGGGATTTTTCCTGAGAGGGTATTTGCATTGGCCTTGAAATGCAAAATATTACTAGCTTGAGAACCGAAATTAAGTGGCATGGATGAGAAACGATTGTTTGAGCAATCAAACACATGAGTAATAGGTCCAGGTAGAGGTATGGAACCTTCGAGTTGGTTAAAACTAAGATCAAGGAATAATATATCCACCATCATGGTATAGCTCCAATGAGGTATAGCACCATGGATTTGGTTGTCTGAAAGGTCAAGATGTTGGACATACCTCAAGGCACTTGGGAACTTGGATATGTTACAAGCTGATAGGCGCAAAGCTTCCATCTCAATGATGGCTGAAGAATTACCTTCGTCATCTACAACTACAGTGAGTTTGTTGTTTGACAGGCTCAAAGACAATAGTTCAGGTAGTTTCCAGAATGAGCTGAGTTCTACTAAACCATGGAAGTTGTTTGAATGAAGATCTAAATATTCCAGTTGAGTTAGGTTACATATATGCGAAGGTAGTGTGCCAGAAAAATTACAATTGTATAATTGTAATCTAGTTAGGTTCTTAAGATTACCTATGGAAGCAGGTACCTCTCCAGACAAGCTACAGTCAGAGAACTGGAGCCATTCCAAAGAAGTTAAATTTGCAACCCAAGATGGTATTCCTCCCACCACACCAGCCCCAGATACCTGTAATGAGCTTAAAGATCTTAGCTCACCAAGTGAGGACGGAAGCTTGTGGGAGAAGTCTAGACCCAATTTGTTCAAAGATTTAAGGTTGCTTATGGAACTCGGAATGGGACCAGAGAAGTTGGTGCTACTGACAAGCAAATCCGTCAAAATACTATTTGATGAGAAATTCAGCGGCAATGATCCAGATAATTCGAAATTATAAGTAATATCAATAATTGTTAAGTTTTTGTTTTGAAAGATCTTTGATGGGAACCATCCTTCAAGTTCATTTTTGGTAAGTCTAAGAACACTAAGGGAAGGTAGATCAGCGAAGGACTTCGGAATTGGACCTTGTAACACATTATACTGTAAGTTAATTTCAGTGAGCGGGGTTATACTGGACAATGATTCACAAATGGAACCATAGAGATCGCAATGTGGTAAGCTAAGAATCTCAAGTTGAGGAGTGGAATTGGCGAAGGTATTGCACCACAATGGCCCGTTGCTGTACAAATCGACTCTGCCAAGATAGAGCTGTTTCAGATTACTAAGGTTGGCAGTTAATGATGCAATATTTGGCTCTACCAGCTCCCAATCATGTGACCAGGAAGCAAGGGAATAAAAATCATCGTATTCATCAAAAAGATACATTTTAGTAGAGAGGTCTAGGGTTACCAATTTGGTGAGCTTTCCTATTGCATGTGGTATTTGGCCATCAAATCCACATGAAGAGAGGTTGAGATGAACAAGGGCAGTGAGTCGTTCAAACCCACCAGCAGGGAGTTGTGAGCCATTGAAGCTGTTCCAGGAAAGGTCCAGATGCCTGAGGGAGGTTAGATCGAAAAGTGCAGGGTGCAGGATGCCACTGTGTAATCCACAATTACCCAGGTCAAGGGTGGTCACGCGGCCATCGGCATGGCCGCAGCGAATACCCTCCCAGCCACAGCAGTCTGTGCCAGTCTGCCACGATGCAAGGGCGGTGCACACGTCCCCCCTATCGAAGGGACCCCAGCCGTCGGTGGAGAAGGAATTCTTCAGCCAGAGCAGCGCTGAGGCCTGGTCAGGGGAGGCACGGCATTGCTATGGTAGTTTGGCTACTGCTGGTGCTGTAGGTGGCAAGAGAATTGGAGAGATGGATTCCCAGGAACACATGGACGAGAAACAACACTACCTGGGCTGTTGTCGGATGGCTGTGGCCGAAGGCCATGTTGGCAAAGGATGGAGAGTTAATAATGCTTGTGTGGTGATACTAATTTCAGGCTCCCCACACTGGCCTCCTATACAGCTATATATAGACACCAGTGGTAGGCCGAGGATCTTGGGTCTTGATATTCGAAATGTACGAGGGTATAAAAAAATTCACCACTATAAATGGCTAATATTTGAAATGTGTATGCCACATAGTATATATAGGAAATACTTCCTCCGTTCCAAATTGTAGTTCACTTTGGCTTTTCTAGATACATTGATTTTGCTATGTACCTAGTTATACACTATGTCTAGATACATAGTAGAACAAATGGATCTAGAAAAGCTAAAGTGAACTACAATTTGGAACGGAGGGAGTATATAGCACATAATCGAGTATGATTTCATTATCAGTAGATGGAATGAGTCCCTCTTGCTCAACCTCAGCTTGTGACTGTGGTACCACTATTTTTTTCTATTCATACTTGAGACAAAATGAAATCAAGAGATTAGATTGCCACTATTTTTTCTCTTCATACTTGAGACCCAAAGTCAAATCAAGAGATTAGATTAAGTAATTTGGGCCCTCACTGGTCGGCGGTCGATGCTGACCTGCTGCCGCTGGCCGGTGCGAGATGCTTGCTGTGGTCCGCCCGCCCCCCGAGACCTGACTTCGACTCATGAGCTCCTCGCTGCCGGGCCGCCGGGCGCCGGCTGCTGCCCCGTCGTCCGTCGGCGCTGTGGCGGTGAGCCGGTGGCCCGGTGCGCCCAGCTCCCGTGCTTCCGCGGCTCCGCCGCCGACGGCCGCCAAGGCCAAGCTAGGGTTAGCCGTTTCGGGGAGAAAGAAAACGCGGTCCCTCCCGTTAGTCAAGCCTCGTTGGGCCTGCGGTAGAGAATATGGGCCGCTAGGCCTTGTTAAGAGATGTTATTTTGGGCTGATTTTCTGCTCAGTTCGCTGTATTTTTGTTTTTGTTTTCATATATATACAGAATTTTGTTTGTCAAAGCATTTGGGTATTCAACTGAATACAATTGAATAAACATGAGGGAGGACCAGTTTCTCAAAAATAAAAACTGAGTGCCATTGAATACTGGTGGACCGGCCCGACACGCACGCAAGAACATGCAAGAAGTTAACGTGCAACTGCAGCATGTACTCCCTCCGTTCTAGAAAAGAAGCAGTACCATGTTTAAGTCCATCAAATTTGATCAATTATAGATAAAAAATATAAATAATTATAATACTAAATAAATATTATTAGATTATTTATAAAATATATTTTTATAATAAATTATTTTGAAGCTATAAGTACGAATAGTATCGCTAGAAACTTGGTTAAATATGAGCTACTTTATCTGAAACGCAACCCACAGTTATTTGTTTATTGAAACATAGGGAGTAATGTGGCCAACAACCCAGAAGCCGGGAGACGACGACCGAGACCTCTGGAGGCTGGGCGGGTCAAGAGTGGCTGCCTGGCTGGTGCAGTACCATGCAGTGCAGCGGGTCGTTAGCGCGGTCCATTATCTCCTCTCCTCTGCCACTCTACCGTGATCTATAAGCGTCCAGGCGTGCCACTCGGGTCACTCGACCATATAATTGTACTAGTTGGAAGTTCGGTGTCTTCCGTGGCAATTGGGGCCTCGTCGCAGGGGGGAATGCTTGGACCGCTACCCGGCAGAGGCTCGTGGTCCTCGATCCTAATTTCGTCGCAGGCGAATGCTTGGACCGCGACCTTACAGAGTCTCGCCATGCAATTTCCTCCCATCCGGCCGAAACCCAACAACACGTCACGAAAATCGCAGACTGTACTGATCAATCCTCGCGCATCACCGTCAAATCATCAAGCACAGCCCAGACCAGTCTGGCAGTCTAGCTGTAACACGCATTTACAAAGTACTCCACCGGTCCCAAAAATAAGTGTGTCATTAGGCCAGTGAGAGTTTCATTGCACTCTTTTCAAGACTACAAGATGAAATGAAACTCGAAACACCATCCCTCGATGCAAAGTTTCATTCTAAAGTTTCATATGCATTTAATTTCATGACTCATAAAGAGTTGGTATTCGTGCTAAGAGAGTTTCACCAAGATGAAAACTTTTCCCTTCTCTCTCCTCAGAGTTTCATACAAAAAATATACTTTTGCTGATGTGGCATCCTATTTAATGTGCATGAAACACCTATAAAACTCCCATTGAGACTGCTCTTATAGAATACATGCTCTTTCACGAAAAAGAAAAGAAAAGAAAAAAAAACATACTAATCAAACTTTCTACCTCTAACTAAGTTTATTATATAAAGAAAACTAGCAACATTTATCCTTAAATAAGTTTATTATAAAAATATATATTCAATGATTCATTTAATGATACTAATTATATAAATGAAACTAACAACGTTTATATCTTCAAATAAGTTTATTGTAAAAACAATATATTCAATTATTCATTTAATGATACTAATAATATTATTGTTTTATATATGTTTGGATAAAGTTAAAAAATATTTCATTTGTTAGAAAATAAGAGTGACATCTATTTTTGAGACGGAGGAAGTACCAGATTAAGAGGTTGTTTGGCATGGCTCTCGAGCCAAACTCCGTCTAGAGCTAACTATAGCTAGCAAACACCCCAATTTCAAAAAAAGTTGGAGCAACCGAACTCCATTGAGTTATTGGAGCTCTAGTTCATTCTCTTGGAGGCTTGGAGCACCTCTTTTCTAGCTCCGTAACCCTCTGAAATTATCGGTGTTTCCAACTAACACTAACAAGTAATCTAAATTTTGCACGTCAAGGCTCGGATGGTGCGCAACGTATATTGGTTCGAGCAAAATGTCCATACGTCTGAGTCACGAGCTATGGCTCGTGTATGCACTAAGTCTGCAGTAGTGGTCGTCAAACAGTCGAGAGAGGGAGAGCTCCCAAGTCTCTATGTGAGTGAGTGTGAATGTGATGCTTGTGTTCAGGCGGTTTGCATGGAGAGCCCTCCTTCCCCTTTTCTAGCTTATGGCCTGTTTGGATTGTAGGATTTTCAATGGAAAATCGTAGGAACCAGCAAATGGAGGAAAAAAAAAAAACCTACGAGTGCATTTGGAATGGAGGAATTGAGGTTTCCTTTCCTTTGGATTCCTGTAGCTAGATGCCGATTTCACAGGAAAAAAGAATCCACTCCAATCCCATGTTTTCTTTTCCTTTACAATTGTTGCCGCTGATGAGTGCTTACGAGCTGGCACTTTGCCGCTGTAAGCTCACTTTGACGCTGACATTGTTAATCCAGTGAGGAAGAGATAAAAAAAGACCAGTACATATTAGACACAGGAAGAGAGAAGAGAAGCTTGCAGCCTGTGACTCAACGCTAGCATGTGAAGCCGTCTCAATACTTGAACTGATCTGTAGCTTCTACGTATATGGTAAAAAAAAAAGTAATCCGTAGACTTGTAAAAGAAACACTAATGAGTTTTTATAACTTGTAAATATGTGTTGGAAGGCGCGTGAGTCGATATAATTGGTGCTTAGGGAGACACATGACCATCAAGCCTATTCCTGCAATCCAAACACCTCAAAGTATTTATTCTGTGTTTTGAAATCCGGTAGTTTTTCACTTTTCGCTCTACCCTATTCCTACGTTTTTTTTCTTTCCTCTGCTTTTTGTATTCATGCGTTCTAAACAGGCTTTTAAGGGGAGGGCAGGTTATAGTCGTGAAGAAGAAAAAGAGGACAAGAAGGAAAAGAAGAAAGAGAAAAACAAAAGAAGGTGTGGTCAATGGCATCATCTTCTCTTCCTCCATGCATGCTGGTCTCAAGGGTCATGTGTTCGATGGTGATGGCAACGGTGCCACGCCTTGATCCTATTGCCTCGTACGACTCCGGCCAATCTAGACGAGGCGCTCCATCTTGTTACAGGGGATGGGATGGCCAAAATGGTGATGAGACGTGGACCGCATGCGAGGATTAGTTAGAATAGTGTGACACTATGCCGCGTCGTAGGCTGTTGTGGGCCTTCTGACCCGATTCGTCACTGCTCCTATCACCTCAGGTCGTGTAGGTCGTATCTGGAGTGGTTGGAGGCAACGCGAGCCATCTATGGCACGCTTCCCCATACAGGGCGGTCTAAAAGGACATAATACTATCGAGCGAGGCGAGAAGAGGGTTGGTCGAGACAGGTCCGCACTCCAGGTGTCGAGCAAGACGGAAGTCCCGTCCGGGGTCGGCCGAGACAGGGGAGGCAGAAGTCCCATGAAAGAGGTTCCCACCTCATGGTTAACAAGCTTATAAGGAACAGCTGACCGTGTAGTGGCTGTCATTTGGCCCAAGCACAAAATTATAGTTTCATCTACTTCTTCAATTGATGGAGCATCAACAACTGATTCATTAGATTCTGGTGGTTCCACACCAAACTGGGAGACAATAGGTTTCAAAAGAACCTGCAAACATCAAAAATCAATATTAAAATACAAAAATATCACTGGAAAAAATTGCATAGGGTGAAGGCAGATGATATTAATATCACAAGAACAAAGAATGATAACACAACATGAAAGGCCACAACCATGCACCTTTTTTTATGTGACTTGCAAAAGCATGCCAGCAACAAAAAAAGTGAACACTTGTACTATGAAACCAACTAACCTGGAAATTAGAGGAATCAAGGATTTTCTGGTCATTATCAAAGAGGAAACATTTGTGTAAGGATTTCAAAAAAGTAAGCTCTTAAATCCACAGTTTTAACCCTAATAACTTATCCTTCGGTTCAAACTTAAACATCTTCAAGTTTCGCCTTCTTCTTCTTCTTCTTCTTCTTCTTATTTTGCTTTAAACCAACCAAAGCATCATCTTCAGAGAGATACTGTATAGATCCCTCAAGTAGATACTTGAAGTAATGTGAACAGTGACCTTCACAGACAACTTAAATAATCAAGGGACAGAAAATATATGGAAGCTGGTAGCTGATAAAAGCATGCTTTAGTTGGGGTTGTTAATAATGATGAGCTTAATACAACAGACCAATAGCATCAATAGAGTTAAAGGTGAAATCAACTTAGGATACCATATTTGATGCAGTTATGAAGGTTCCTGTGTTTTTCAGCAAGTTTGTTAACCAGTTTGTAGAAAACAATTGCACAGACAAAAGGTTTTTTTTAACTCCACTTTAATTAAACTTTTAGACATGTCAATCCAAATGGGCTCAGAATCAATCAGATGGCTCGTAGCTATATTCTCAGATGACATGTACTAGTCATCAACTTAATGTGCGACTCTGCGTTTTCAGGACACAGAAAATGACATTTTTGCCTCTTTTCCCTTCCTTTCCTCTCTCGCCGGCACGACTGCACCTGCACGAGCTCCCATCCCGGTCCGCCGCCGCACCTCCAGTCGACCCTCCTGCTTTCATCCCGTGTCTTCCTCATCCGTTTCTTCCTTGCTGTCGACTACACAAGTTCGAGCTCCCAGCCTCCAACCATGGTCATGGCCGGCCATACAGGGGTAACCCGGGCCCCCAGCGCCCGTTGCGGCTCGTCGCTACCAGGGCTACCCGAGGTCGCCCGGTGCCTAAGTTCACTGACAGCGCGAGGGCACAATCTAACCATGACATGCGTTTGTTAAGTGTTAACTCGATCATATACGTGCTCTGAATAAATGCAACCAAACTGAATATATGTTATATGGTTGTATGGTGAATCTAAATCTCCTATAAGAGAGCCCCACCGGGGAGTTCTCTGGTTCTGATTGGCTAGGTTTATTGGTAACTGAAATTGCCACGGTGTTAGCAGCGTTGATGGCTCTGTCCCGTTTCTTCCCCGTCGGTCCTGGCGGCCTTATCCCTTTCCTCAACGTAACCTTTCTCAGATCCGCCTTTTCACCTCCCATTTTTTTCGATCAGTCAGCCTATCTCTTTATCTTTACCCGCAATAACGCAGCAACTCTCAGCCTCTCCCTCTTCTGCTTTCTTGAAACGCATTACTGATGAAACGACAGGCATTAGAGCAAGTACTATGGTTACGCCGGGTTCACCGGCTGCAAAGCAGCCCCAGTCCGGCGGACCCCAATCGATCATTATTGCTTTACTGTGACATGGAAGAACAGCAGTGGAGGAGGGTCATTTCGCCGGGTGTTTGCCGGCGTTTCACATCTCGCCAACTTCCTTCTCTCTCATGCGTACACGTCGGATTTCGCCTGCTCGTCGCCGATTATAATACCTGCTCTTAAGGAGCAGCAGTTTTGCAGCCACGCGCTCATCCCACGTGACCCCTCCAAATTCTGTCCCATCCACTTCCTATTCCACGACGCACAGCTGCAGTATATATAAAGGTGATGTCCAGGTATAGCTCTAGGCCCGCACGCAAGGACATCAAGCAGCTAGCACGTCTATTTCTAGGATCCCTATTTTTTTTATTAAGCTTAATTCACATGTCTTTCGTTTGTATAGAGTGAAAATTGGAGCTTCATCTAATGGGGTGCAAGCAGACGACCACATCCCACCACGTAGATCATCTACAACAGAGTGTCGTCTTGGAGCGTACAAGTCGACGATGGGCACGGCAGCGACATGGCGACGCGCTGAGGCATGGAGCTGCTGCGTGCTAGCTTTTTCGCCCGGGCGAGGACGAGAATCACCAACGCTACACCATCGACATTCGGCACCAACTCGACCTTATGTCCGGCGGCAGCACACCGAATGGAGCATACGAAGCGTCTGTTCACCCCCAAGAACTTGCAATAGCACGCGTTGCCATTAAAACATTATGTTGCCAGTGAAACGCCTGACCCATCATTTCCTTTCTGTCAGCCCCAATTCTTTTTTTTCCGACCCTATATACAGTCTATGTTTACTACCTCCCAGTCCCAAGGCCAGGGTCCAACAAACACCTGCAGAAGTGCAGATGCCATCTCCACTGAGAAATTGATCAAAGCAATGCCAGGAGCTGGACGGGTTGGGCGCCGCAGCGGCGGCGGCGTGGTCTGTTGGACGCAACTGGAAGAGAACGAAGCAAATCTGGGCAAAGATTGTGTGAGAGCATTTTTGTTTATGTTAGTATGTATGTATATATCAATATATGTGTTTCTATGTGTGTGTTTCTTTTGTTTGTTTTTTAACAAAAATTTAAATCACGTGACTAGATAGAAGCCGTCCTCTTTTATAACATTTTTGATACATGTGTATTTTCCTCATGAATATATATAGTTGATAGAGTTTACCAAAAAAATGGCTCATTGTTTTCCTTTATGAATATTTCTAATTTTATAAACATATACAACGCTACAAAGTACCCGCAGCAACGCGCGGAGTAAACTCATTCGTATATTAATGAAGCTGACATCTAATCAAATTTTTTTTTCAGTATTTTCTCTTGCGTACCGCAGCAACGCGCTGGGAATTCTCCTAGTTGAACAGGCTACGGTCATCCTGCGCGCCCTTCGCCTTTTACACATACACATTGCATGGTTCTGTTGGAACCACAACGCACACACGATCGTTGCGGGCGTGGTCACCGCCCGCCGAGCGCGGTCACCGCCGAGGAAGATAGTAGATTGAAAACACACGCATGCGAGAAGAGTTAGGGTTTATGCCGCCACAATATAGTGACGTTCTCGGTCCTTTATTCATGCTTATATTGACACATGACTTGATCTTGGGCGCGGCGCGCGCGATCCACCACGCCACAACACGCATCGCGGCGGCGCACCGTTTCATCTGCGACGGCGCCTTTGCGCGGGCGCGACGACACGCGTGATGCGAACCTAATGACCGACCCGTCACTCCGGCGTTCGGGTTACCCGACTTCGATTGGGTCGCGTAGTTCGGGTATTTGGAAATTCAGGTAATTGAAACCGCTGCCCGATAACAGCCCCGAAATTCCACCACCCGAAATTTTGGGTACCCACAATTTCGGGTTCAGGTATACCCAATCTATACCCGAAGTACATTAATTCACAGCAACCCCTCAAACATTATAGAATTTTTCATAGAATTAAACTGGACAAAATGATTGATAATAGGTTCTAGTTTTCTACCACAGCTTACAAGTCATCAAAGATTCACAAACATGGAACGTTCACATGCAAATGCAACCGAAACAGTTTACAAATTATAAGTTCTAGTAGTAGAATCATAGGTGCTTGCTTAGTATGGGTAGTTCGGGTACCGGAGTAACTACCCAAATTACCCAATAAAACTTCGGGTAATACGATTCACTATCCGAACTAAACAAACTAAACATCGGGTAGTGCGGGTTCGGGTACTTCGGGTTCGTGCTTGGGTAGCGGGTAATATGCCCGAAAGTGACCGACCCGAGTCATGATCTAGCACGCCACCGATCATGCCCATCCCCTAACTTACTCGGGACTCGATCTTGAACAAAGATTACATAATGCGTCCACTCAATCTTGAACAAAGATTACATAATGCGTGCACTAGTTTAGCTAACAGGTTCAGCATTATTGATGATACAAGCATAGCAATATACTCACTAATGCAAAGGCATTTTTATTTGCATTAGCAGGCCATTTACATGAAGAGGAGGACTTTCTTGCAGCATAGAAATATATGGTTCGGGATCTCCCCTATCTTGGATTCCACAAGTCGGGACAATTGCGATTGCGAATCCGACGCCAAATCCCAATCCAAAAAAGGAACAATACAAGGTCTATTGATTTCTTCTCTCGAATGATGTGGCTCCACATATGGTGTTGTGTTGGTGCATGCTCTGGACACCAAAACCCACACAAAGCCAATGTTGCCAACGAACGAGAGATTGGTAAATGTCAAGAAATGGGGTGAATCGGGTATTCTCCCCACCAGCTCGTTAGTAGGACATGTTCAATATTGAGAGGAAGTTCAGTGATGCTAATCCCCTGTGGAATCTCACCCGGCATTATTTGAAGACAGATCCAATGACTCGAGTTGATTGAGCACCAAACCGAGGTGGGATTGGGTCGGTGAAGGCATTGTGTGACATGTTTACTCCATTTAGCGAGCAAGATCACCAATTGACTTTGGAATTGCACCATGGAATTCATTATGCGAAACATCAATTTGTACAAGGGTCTCCAAAATCGTGGAAAGCATGACTTCTGTATTCCCTTTATATGTGATTGCAGCGGTAAACCCGATAGCGATATGCCTCCACAAATTGATTCATCTGATTATCCATGCTCTCATCTGCAAATTTTGTTACCATGGAATTCATGGTCATAAACCACCCATCGTGTAAAGTGCCGGAGAATCTGTTTGAAGCCAAGTCGAGAATTCGGAGTTTGATGAACTCACAACCGTTCTTTCCTCCCAATACGAACGCCCCACATTCCCAAAAACTTGTTGGATTTTGCGAACACATGGTTGATTTATCTCAAATGTGTTTAGTTTTGATGTAGTGATTGTCAACACTCAACATTCTTTCTCTGTTTTCTTTTATCTTTTTACGCCGGCTATGGTTCACCGGCACACGTGGAGTGTGTCGAAGACGTATCTTTTGGTTCGTGTTGTGCGGTGTGGGAGCTCGGAGATGGTAGGCGACGGAGAAGTGAAGGTGCCAAGGAGGACGTGCCGGGGTGACCGACCGTGGAGGTGAAGGACGGACGTGAGGCTTGGACCGAGGGACCGGGGTGCCGGGGCGGCTAGCCATGGTGGCTGACATCCGGGACATCGACGGATGCAAGAGGACGTGTCGGGACCGTGTCGATCGGGTCAAGGCGGCGAAGCGTGCGAGGCGGAGCGGGAGCTCGGATGACTTGGCGACTCGGGCGGTCAAGACGGGCGGTGACACGTGTCGAGGAGGTTTGGTGGTTTGCCCTCAAAACCATCGGCGCTGGTTTCGTGGTTTGGGCCTCAAAACCACGGGCGGGTTTGGTGGTTTGTGCCTCAAAACCACAGCGCGCGGGTTTCGCGGGTTTGCGCCTCAAAACCCGAAGTGTTCGGCGGACGGAAGGGCGGCACGTGGGCGGCATCGGGGAGATTGCGTGGAGGCAAGGCTACCGGTGAGGAAGGCGCGGTGGCCGTCGGATCGAAGATTACCCGAGTCGACGGAAATAGCCTTAGGGTTACAAAATCGACTCATGTATCCTAGGGGTAGTTTAGGCGGGAGGAATAGGGGCTATTTAGCGGAGGCATACCCCTTCATTCTCCCTTGCCTCTCATTTTCATATTTTCCGCTTAGGGTTCTGGGACGAGGTGTGAGAGGTCCACCAATTTGTACCAAGATTTGCGAGCAAGGGCTAGCTGTGATTAGCCCGTCCGAGGGGGTGACGTTTGGGTCGATCGATCGGTGTTCTTTGTTGTTCATGAGCTGTGATTTTGAGTTCTTCACTTGTTCTTCCCGAGTTCATCCTCTCCCCCTCTATTCTCTTCGCGATTTCTTCGATTTGGCACCGTTTGATCTCGTTTTTCTTGCGTTGATTCGTGCTAGGACGTGAGAGGATCATTTCCACCGAAGGGTTTGAGCTAATTCCTCACGAGCACGTGGATCGGGCGAGTTTTGGATCAAGGTGACTCTTTGGGTGTGTTCTTCGTGTGATCCAGCGATTTCTCTCGATTTACTCCGTCAATCTCAAGAAATTTCAAAGGGGGAAATGGTCACCCACATGCCTAGATGCTATGGCTCGATTCTTGTGACTGAGGTTGCGATTTGAGTGAGTTTGGATCGATTTTGGGGTGAGTCGCCCGGCGGCGGGGTGCTGTTCGCCGCGTCGGGGTGGCCGGACGCGCGACCGGGCCGCGCACGTCGGGTTGGCCGGACCTTCCGGTCTTTGCCGCGTGGCGGGGTGACCGGGCGCGCGCGGCGCCAGCGGCCGCCGCGACGGAGTTGGCCGGGCGGTCCGGTCGATCGCGTCTGGCGAAGAAGGTGCAAAGCGATCCAACCGGGCGCTCCGGCCGGACGCTATGACCGGGGCCAGCGGGCCGGACTTCGCCCGGTGAGTCCGGTCGATGAGTCGATCACTTTCCGAGGCTGTTTTTCTTCCGTCTCTTGCGTGATTGTTTCGTTCGGTTTTCGGTTGATCCGTGTGAGTCTAGAGCAAACTCTAGCTCATCCACCTTGCATCCAAGGTCGTGATCATACCGTGTGGTGTGTGCTTTTTGCTCAGGGGTCGTGAGAGCTACAAGTCAACTAATTCGAAAGAATTTAATTGAGGCTCCCATTCACCCCCTGGTCGCCGTTTCGGTCCTTCAATTGGTATCGAGCAGGTTAAGGATCAAATCCACCTTAACCGGGTTCTTGATCCTTGAGAAGGCGACATGGAGAGGTTTGGTCACTTTGGTGGCAAGCCTCCTGGAGTTCGATGGCACCAACTATCCCTATTGGAAGATTAAGATGCAAGCGCATCTCATGGGGATAGATTGGAGAGTGTGGGAGATCGTTGAGGATGAGAACTACCAAGTGCTTGCCGCTCGAGTGGGTGAGGATCAAATAGCCCAACACAATGCCAACAACCGGCGAGGAGTGTCTTGTTCTCGAGCCTCAAGGAGAGCGAGTTTGAGAGGGTAGCCACTTGTGAGACCGCTAGAGAGGTGTGGAAGACTCTCGAGAGCTACCATGAGGGAACCCCACAAGTCAAGGCCCGCCTATACGAGACCTACAAGAGAGAGTACAACAACCTAATCCAACTTGATGGCGAGTCCATCGATTCTCTCTTTGCTAGGTTTCGGGACGATCTCGCAACAAGCTTCGGGCAAACAAGCCGTCGGAGAGGCTTGACGAGCACGAGAAGGCGATGCGGCTCTTGTGCGCCCTGGATCGGAAGGTGTGGGATGTAAAGGTGTCCGCGATCATGGAGTTCGCCAACTACGACACCCTCACACCCGACGAGCTCTACAAAGAAGCTCAAGTCTTCGAGATCGAGGCTCGAGATCCGGCGAAGCTCGAAGAACCCATCTGCGCCGAATGTTGCTCTCGTCTCGGGTAAGGGTGGTTCCAGTTCTTACGCTAACCCATCACAGTTTTGCTTTGCCTTGTCTTCCTTGGTGTCTATGACGAGAGGAGCGGATGGAGAGCCTTGGGGATGATGAGCTTGCACTAGTCATCGGCCGATTCTCGCGGTTCCACAACAACCGCTTGAACCGTCGGCGTGGCGGCCCATCCAAGGGCGGATGCTTCGAGTGCGGAGATCCCGACCACTTCGCCGCCGCATGCCCCAAGAAGAACAAGGACAAGTACTCCGGCGAGAAGTACTACTCCAACAAGTACGACTCCGACAAGCGCAAGGACAAGCGCGAGTACACCTCCGGCAAGCACAAGTCCAAGAAGGGCTTCGACAAGGAGCGATCAAGAAGAAGTACCTCAAGCGTGCCAAGGAGCACAAGCACGCCTTCCTTGCCTCCCTCGGCGACCTCGACAACGACTCTTCGGACGGGCAATCTTCCTCAAGCGATGAGGAGTCCGGCGCAAGGTCGAGGACAAGCTAAATGGACTTTGCTTCTTCACCGACTCCAAGCTCGGGGGCTTCGCACCATGGCCCTAGATGGAGCGGTGACCGACAGCACACCAAGCCACACGGCAACGACTCCTCTCCTCCGAGGTACCTCCTACAATCGAATCTCTCTCGATGAGGTTGAATCTTTGGGCGATGCACTTGTGTGTCAAGAGAAGTTGCTTAAGCGTGCCGCTAGGGAGAGAAAGGAGTACAAGGAGAAGTGGGAGATGGGCTGTGACGGAGATAGAGTTGCTTAGGAAGCTTTGTCGATGTCTCGATGAGACGGAGTGTGATGCTTGTCTTTGTGCATATGTCTAGCATCATGTCTTTGCGATCTAAGTATTCGGCTTTGCTAGATGAGCACGTTGATTTGAAGTCTAGGCCGATCTTTGTTGAGTGCGTGCAAGTCCTGTCCCGACTTGCGATCCGAGTTGGCGAGAGAAGACCAAGCTTGCTTTGTGCTTGAGAAGGCCAACTTCGGATAGCACCGTCTTTGGGATGTGCTAAGTGTGAAGCTTTGGAGTTGGAGCTCATGTCTTGTAGGCATGACAAGGGGAGAGTCGAAGAGGAGATCAAGTATCTTCGCTCTGTCTTGAGTTGGGTGTCTTGTGGAGAGCCGCGGCTTGGCATGATGATGAGTCGGTTCAAGAGGGGGGACCGACACATCGGGTTTAGGCTTTGCTATAGGTGGGAAGGGAGAAGTCATTTATGGCAAGGTTGGTCAAGGCAGTGGTTTGAGCTCGAGTGAGAAACCAACCAACACTCCCAAATTGACCAAGATCACTCCACCTGAGCCTACCAAGCCTATTGTGCAAGATGGCATTCTCCAAGAGCCAACTAAGACTCCACCTCCCAAACAAGTGTGGCTTCCCAAACCGAACCACCTCAAGAACCCACTTGACACTTTGCCCGGGATCCCCTGAGGAAACCCTTCCTAAAGCCAAGACCACAACAAGAGTGAACCATCCACCCAAGAGAGTGAACCAACCACCACCCAAGAGAGGGTGAGGTATCACTTTGTGAGTATTGCCGGAGAGATGTGGTCACTTGGTTGAGTTTTGCTTCGGGAGGAAGAGGGATGCTAGGCGTAGAGTGGAGTTTGAGAACCGTGACATGTACCACCCACCACTTGGCTTGTATGAGAGGGGTGTGCGGTCGGTTCGAGAGGCGGTTTGCTAGGCCTGAAGGTAGGAGGTCTCGGAGGTTTGGGCCACGGTTTGTGAGATCGTTTGGCGGTCGTGCTCAGCGAGTGGATGTAGATCCTCGCTTTGGGAGTTTTGAGGTTGAGAAGAGGAGTGCACCACGCTTTGCTATGCGTGGTGAGAAGTTTGGTAAGATGGGGCGTGGGATGTTTGTTGTGCCTAATGCATATTTGGGGCAAAATGGTCAACACCGGTACTCTTCCAAGTTTACTAACCCCTGTTGTGCCATTTGCTCATCCCATATTCTATTGTTGATGCAGTTGGAAGGCCGGAGGACATGTGGCTCATTGACTCGGTTGTTCTCGACACATGACCGGAAACTCTCGGTGGTTCTCGGCCTCACCCCCATGAAGACAAGAGAGTACATCACTTTTTCGGGGAAAGAACAGAGGGAAGATTCTTTCACGGGGTCGATCGGGATCAACGACCACTTTGTGCTCAAGGATGTGGCGCTCGTCTCCAACCCGCACTTCAATCTCTCCCTGTTTCTCGGCTCATGGCGAGGCGGTGCAGAGGCGTTTCAAGGTTGGATGTTCTCGAGTTTTGGACTCTCGTGGTGATCTTATTTCTTTGGATCGTGCCTTTTTGGCAAGTCTTTCGAGCTGATTTCTCTCGTGGCTTTGGCACCTCTTGTTGCTTGTTGGCCGGGTCCTCCTCGATTTGTGGAAGTGGCATAGGAGGTTAGGTCACTTGAGCTTTGATCTCCTAGCGAGGTTAAGTTCAATGGATCGATCCGAGGATTGCCTAAGCTCAAATTTGAGAAGGATTTGGTTTGCCACCCTTGTCGTCACGGGAAGATGGTATCTGCTTCTCACCATCCGGTGACTCGGATCATGACCTCTAGACCGGAGAGATCCTTCACATGGACACAGTTGGTCCATCTCGGGTGAGGTCGTGGGTGGGAAGTGGTATTGTCTAGTGATCGTTGGCGATTTTTCGAGATACTCTTGGGTCTTTTTCATGGAGGGCAAGGATGAGGCTTTTGGTTTTGCTCGTGATTTGATTTTGAGGCCCGGGACGGAGTTGATGATACAGACCATTCGAGCTATTCGCGGTGACAATGGCACGAGAATTCAAAAACTCTCGGTTCGAGTCTCTTTGCACTAACTTGGGTGTCGAGCACCGTTCTCTAGTCCTTATGTCCCGCAGCGAGCGGGATTGTTGAGCGGAAGAATCGGACGCTTGTGGAGATGGCAAGGACCATGCTCGATGAACACAAGACTCCTAGGAAGTATTGGGCGGAGGCAATCAACACGGCGTGCCATGTCTCCAACCGCATTTTCCTCCGTGCTTTCACCAAGAAGACATCTTATGAGTTGCGGTTTGGGAGGCGCCCAAGGTGAGTCACTTCCGTGTGTTTGGATGCGGGTGCTTCATTCTTAAGCAAGGTAACCTTGACAAATTCGAGTCTCGATCTGTTGATGGTATCTTTCTTGGTTATGCCTTGCACTCACACGCCCTCTGGGGTTCTCAACCTTGAGACTAACCGCGTTGTAGAGGCGTGTGAGGTAACCTTCGATGAAACGCACCTTGTTCTTCTTACGTGTTTGAGTGTGCGGGAATGGAAGAGATGGAGCGAGCATCTTTGTGGAGGAGGAGCGGGAAGATGTTGGCTGGGGTGATCCCGGCGACTCCACCGCTTGCCCCCGACCCGACCTGCGGCGGCGGCGGCTGCTCACGGACCGGACCTTTCTACCACTACTTCACGGGGTCCCGTGGAGCGGCCTCCTCAAGGCGAGCGGCTGCACTTGAGGAGGTTCCGATCCGGTCGAGGGGAGGCGACATCTACAGCGCCTGGCGCCTCGGCACATTCAGCGTCGTCACCCCGGGGAGACGCCATGATTGGAGGGCTTGATCAAAGGGTAACTTCGTTCCAAATCTTATGCCATGTGTCATTTTGCTCATTACGCATTCGTTTCCACTATTGAGCCCAAAGATGTTGACACGGCTTTATCGATTCGGATTGGGTCAATGCCATGCATGAAGAGTTGCAAAACTTTGAGAGAAACCAAGTCACGGGTCTTAGTGCCACCTCCCATCTCGGTGTCATCCCATAGGAACCAAGTGGGTGTTTAAGAACAAACAGAGTGAGGATGGGGTGGTTGTGAGAAACAAAGCGGATTAGTTGCCCGGGGGTTTTGTCGAGAAAGAGGGAATAGACTATGAGGAAACCTTTGCTCCTGTAGCCGCATATAGAAGCCATTAGGATCTTGCTTGCTTTTCGCGGCCTCGAAGGGTTTCAAACTCTTCCGGATGGATGTCAAGAGTGCTTTCTGAATGGGTTCATAGAGGAGGAGGTGTATGTGAGGCAACCCCCGGGTTTGAGCATCCTAAGCACCCGGACTATGTGTACAAGTTGTACAAGGCCTTGTGCGGCCTGAAACAAGCCCCTAGAGTGCAGTATGAGCGGTGAAAGCTTTCCTATTAGCTAAGGGTTTTGTGATGGGGCTGTAGACAAGACCTTGTTTACGCTTAGGAAGGGCAATGACATACTCCTAGTCCGGATATATGTGGATGATATCATCTTTGGTGGCTCTTCACATGCTATGGTATCGAGTTTTTGCGAGAGATTATGAGCGGGGGAGTTCGAGATGAGCATGATGGGCGAGTTGACCTACTTCCTTGGACTTCAAATCAAGCAAACCAAGGATGGGATCTTCGTACACGGGGCAAGTACACGAAGGACATGATCCGCAAGTTTTCGCATGGGTGAGGCCAAGCCTCTTTCGGCGCCCATGTCGACGGCGGCGGCCCTGGGCGAAGACAAGGATGGAGAAGCCGTGGACCAAAGGGAGTACTGAAGCATGATCGGCTCGGCTTTGTACGGCGGCGGCGACGCGCCCGACATCGGTTTCTTTGTGCCCCTCTGCGCCGCGGTTTCGATCTTCGCCGCGCACGCACCTCTCACTATCGAGGCGGTGAAGAGGATCTTGGTACTTGCGGTTTACCCCGACTTTGGCCTATGGTATTTTCGGCTTCTTCCACTCTCTCCACGGTTGGCTATTCGATTCGATTATCTTTGGTGATCGTATGCATAGAAAGTCCACTTACGGTACTTGTCGGTTTCTTGGTACTTCTCTTGTGTCTTGGTCGTCTCGTAAGCGATCTGGTGTCGCTCGGTCGGCTGTTGAAGCGAGTATGTTGCTTCTTTGCTGGCGCTTGTTGTTCCCAGTTGTTGTGGATGGTTGCCACTTTGAGAGACTTTGGTTTGAGATTTTCACGTGTACCCTTGTTGTGTGATAGCATGGGAGCTGTGAGTGTAGCCAAGAACCCGATCCTGCATTCCCGGACCAAACACATAGAGGTGAGGTACCACTTTCTGAGAGATCACCGGGAGAAAGGGGATATAGATGTTCAACATGTGTACACTGAGAACAACAGTTGCGGACATTTTCACCAAGCCATTAGATCAAGTCCGTTTTGCCCGGCTTGAGGAGAGTTGGGCGTGTGCTATCCCTTTTGAGGGGTAGCTCAGTAGTTGATGTCTGGTTGTAGTGCTAAGTTGCTTTACTTTGTGCATCATCTTGTATCATATTGCATTCATCATGTACACTTTTGCATCTTGAGCTTCTTGGTTATATTGATCACAATGAGACTATGCTCTGTTTAGTGTAACAATTACTTGTTGGTGCTTATAGCTTGTGCTCATACATTCAATTGGTATATGTTATGAGCAAAAAATGTTTTTCATGTGAACTTGCTTAACAACGATGAATCTTGCAAAATGTTCACCATTGAGATAGTTCCTAGCATGTTTAAGTTGTTGAGATCCTTTGTGCTTATCATGTATGCTAAGGTGACTATGTCTCATTCAATTTGAGTTATACACTTGCTTAGATGACCACATGCTTTCATATGCTAAAATCTGAAATCTAAGTTAAGTGTATGGAAAAGATCGAGATGGGTCCATACCGTCCCACATCCAAGTCTTGGGATTTGCTTCTCATTGCACTTGAGTTGAACTTTGAGCTTGGTAGTGTTTGACCCGGACCATTGTCTTAAGCTTCGATTGCTCACATGCATAGGCTTGACATGGTTGATAAGTAAGGCGAGACGGTTGTGGATAACCACTCGCACTCATGTCTTTGGACCAATGCTTGTATCCGCTAAATCTCGATAATCTTAAAATGTTGTTGGAAAGTGTTGGTTCTTTCTTTGGCATGATGGATAAACTTTGCTTGGGGTAGTCCTCTTGCTATACATGTGTAGCACTTGGTAGATTTCCGGCTTACTTATGCTATGTGCTATTCTTTGTGGTGGACACCTTTTACGAAATGCTTAAAACTGAATCAAAATGCTTTCAAGTCATATCTCATATCTTTTGATCGGTTTGAGCACCGTGTTAAACACTTGATTTTGTTGCGATGACACTACCTAGAGCATCTTCTCATTTGGATGACTATAAACTTGGAGCTCACTCATTGCACTTTGCATGCATTTTCATCGCTTGATTAGTGCATGTGCCAACAAGGGGAGAAAGATACAAAGACAGTGAATTGTGAATTGGTATCTTGATTTGGTATCTTCGGTGGCGCACTAGTCAAGGGGGGAGTAACTCCGGGGGGAGTATCTCTTTACCACTTTGAGCTAGATGTGTTGAGCCTTTGCCTCTGTCTTGAGGGTCTAGCTTGTGTGTGAAAGAAATTGGTAGAGATTGGTTTGGGCTGTGCTAGTGGTGTTGAGCCTATTCTACCTCTTCTTGAGGACTAGGCTGTCTGTTTAGCTTGGTTGTGTCGAGCCTTTTGCCCATGTCTTTGGGAACCAAGTTTTTGCTCCATGTTTGCTATCCGTTAGGTTGTCTTAGCTTGCACGGATGTGCTTTCTTCTATCTTATTACGTCTTTGTGTCGAATGTTGACAATGCACTCATCAAGGGGAGATTGCGAACACATGGTTGATTTATCTCAAATGTGTTTAGTTTTGATGTAGTGATTGTCAACACTCAACATTCTTTCTCTTTTTTCTTTTATCTTTTACGCCGGCTATGGTTCACCGGCACACGTGGAGTGTGTCGAAGACGTATCTTTTGGTTCGTGTTGTGCGGGTGTGGAGCTCGGAGATGGTAGGCGACGGAGAGGTGAAGGTGCCAAGGAGGGCGTGCTTGGGGCGACGGACCGTGGAGGTGAAGGACGGACGTGAGGCTTGGACCGAGGGACCGGGGTGCCGGGCGGCTAGCCATGGTGGCTGACATCCGGGACATCGACGGATGCAAGAGGGCGTGTCGGGACCGTGTCGATCGGGTCAAGACGCAGCGAGTGCGCGGCGGCGGGGAGCTCGGATGACTTGGCGACTTCGGGGCGGTCAAGGCGGCGGTGACACGTGTCGAGGAGGTTTGGTGGTTTGCCCTCAAAACCATCGGCGCGGGTTTCGTGGTTTGGGCCTCAAAACCACGGGGCGGGTTTGGTGGTTTGTGCCTCAAAACCACGGGCGCGGGTTTCAGCGGGTTTGCGCCTCAAAACCCGAAGTGTTCCGGCGGACGGAAGGGCGGCACGTGGCGGCATCGGGGAGATTGCGTGGAGGCAAGGCTACCGGTGAGGAAGGCGCGGTGGCCGTCGGATCGAAGATTACCCGAGTCGGCGGAAATAGCCTTAGGGTTACAAAATCGACTCATGTATCCTAGGGGTAGTTTAGGCGGAGGGAATAGGGGCTATTTAGCGAGGCATACCCCTTCATTCTCCCTTGCCTCTCATTTTCATATTTTCCGATTAGGGTTCTGGGACCGAGGTGTGAGAGGTCCACCAATTTGTACCAAGATTTGCGAGCAAGGGCTAGCTGTGATTAGCCCGTCACGGGGGGTGACGTTTGGGTCGATCGATCGGTGTTCTTTGTTGTTCATGAGCTGTGATTTTGAGTTCTTCACTTGTTCTTCCCGAGTTCATCCTCTCCCCCTCTATTCTCTTCGCGATTTCTTCGATTTGGCACCGTTTGATCTCGTTTTTCTTGCGTTGATTCGTGCTAGGGCGTGAGAGGATCATTTCCACCGAAGGGTTTGAGCTAATTCCTCACGAGCACGTAGATCGGGCGAGTTTTGGATCAAGGTGACTCTTTGGGTGTGTTCTTCGTGTGATCCGCGATTTCTCTCGATTTACTCCGTCAATCTCGAAATTTCAAGGGGGAAATGGTCACCCACATGCCTAGATGCTATGGCTCGATTCTTGTGACTGAGGTTGCGATTTGAGTGAGTTTGGATCGATTTTGGGGGTGAGTCGCCCGGCGGCGGGGTGCTGTTCGCGCGTCGGGGTGGGCCGGACGCCGGCCGGACGCCGCGTCGGGTTGGCCGGGCCTCGGTCTTGTGTCATAGCGTCGGGGTGACCGGACGCGCCGACCGGACGCCGCGACCGAGGTTGACCGGGACGGTCCGGTCCGGTCGCGTCGCGCTGGCGAAGGTCTGCAAAGGGCGATCCAACCGGGCGCTCCGGCCGGACGCTATGACCGGGCTGGACCGGACTTCGCCCGGTGAGTCCGGTCGGTGAGTCCGGTCACTTTCCGAGGCATTTTTCTTCCGTCTCTTGCGTGATTGTTTCGTTCGGTTTCGGTTGATCCGCTTGTGAGTCTAGAGCAAACTCTAGCTCATCCACCTTGCATCCAAGGTCGTGATCATACCGTGTGGTGTGTGCTTTTTGCTCAGGGGGTCGTGAGCTACAAGTCAACTAATTCGAAAGAATTTAATTGAGGCTCCCATTCACCCCCCTCCGGTCGCCGTTTCGGTCCTTCAATTGGTATCGAGCAGGTTAAGGATCAAATCCACCTTAACCGGTTCTTGATCCGCGAAAGCGACATGGAGAGGTTTGGTCACTTTGGTGGCAAGCCTCCTGGAGTTCGATGGCACCAACTATCCCTATTGGAAGATTAAGATGCAAAAAGCGCATCTCATGGGGATAGATTGGAGAGTGTGGGAGATCGTTGAGGATGAGAACTACCAAGTGCTTGCCGCTCGAGTGGGTGAGGATCAAATAGCCCAACACAATGCCAACAACCGGCGAGGAGTGTCTTGTTCTCGAGCCTCAAGGAGAGCGAGTTTGAGAGGGTAGCCACTTGTGAGACCGCTAGAGAGGTGTGGAAGACTCTCGAGCTACCATGAGGGAACCCCACAAGTCAAGGCCCGCCTATACGAGACCTACAAGAGAGAGTACAACAACCTAATCCAACTTGATGGCGAGTCCATCGATTCTCTCTTTGCTAGGTTTCGGGACGATGCGCAACAAGCTTCGGGCAAACAAGCCGTCGGAGAGGCTTGACGAGCACGAGAAGGCGATGCGGCTCTTATGCGCCTTTGGATCGGAAGGTGTGGGATGTAAAGGTGTCGCGATCATGGAGTCTCGCCAACTCGACACCCTCACACCCGACGAGCTCTGACAAGCTCAAGTCTTCCGAGATCGAGGCTCGAGATCCGGCGAAGCTCAAGAACCCATCTGCGCCGAATGTTGCTCTCGTCTCGGGTAAGGGTGGTTCCAGTTCTTACGCTAACCCATCACGCATTTGCTTTGCCTTGTCTTCCTTGGTGTCTATGACGGAGGAGCGGATGGAGAGCCTTGGGGATGATGAGCTTGCACTAGTCATCGGCCGATTCTCGCGGTTCCACAACAACCGCTTGAACCGTCGGCGTGGCGGCCCATCCAAGGGCGGATGCTTCGAGTGCGGAGATCCGGACCACTTCGTCGCCGCATGCCCCAAGAAGAACAAGGACAAGTACTCCGGCGAAAGTACTACTCCAACAAGTGCGACTCCGACAAGCGCAAGGACAAGCGCGAGTACACCTCCGGCAAGCACAAGTCCAAGAAGGGCTTCGACAAGGAGGCGATCAAGAAGAAGTACCTCAAGCGTGCCAAGGAGCACAAGCACGCCTTCCTTGCCTCCCTCAGCGACCTCGACAACGACTCTTCGGACGGGCAATCTTCCTCAAGCGATGAGGAGTCCGGCGCGCAAGGTCGAGGACAAGCTAAATGGACTTTGCTTCTTCACCGACTCAAGCTCGGGGGCTTACGCACCATGGCCCTAGATGGAGCGGTGGCCAGACAGCGCCAAGCCACACGGCAGCGACTCCTCTCCCTCCCGAGGTACCTCCTACAATCGAATCTCTCTCCGATGAGGTTGAATCTTTGGGCGATGCACTTGTGTGTCAAGAGAAGTTGCTTAAGCGTGCCGCTAGGGAGAGAAAGGAGTACAAGGAGAAGTGGGAGATGGGCGTGACGGAGATAGAGTTGCTTAGGAAGCTTTCGATGTCTCGATGAGACGGAGTGTGATGCTTGTGCTGTGCATATGTCTAGCATCATGTCTTTGCGGTCTAAGTATTCGGCTTTGCTAGATGAGCACGTTGATTTGAAGTCTAGGCCGATCTTTGTTGAGTGCGTGCAAGTCTGTCCCGACTTGCGATCCGAGTTGGCGAGAAGACGCCAAGCTTGCTTTGTGCTTGAGAAGGCCAACTCGAGATAGCACCGTCTTTGGGATGTGCTAAGTGTGAAGCTTTGGAGTTGGAGCTCATGTCTTGTAGGCATGACAAGGGGAGAGTCGAAGAGGGAGATCAAGTATCTTCGCTCTGTCTTGAGTTGGGTGTCTTGTGGAGAGCCGCGGCTTGGCATGATGATGAGTCGGTTCAAGAGGGGGCCGACACATCGGGTTTAGGCTTTTTGCTATAGGTGGGAAGGGAGAAGTCATTTATGGCAAGGTTGGTCAAGGCGTGGTTTGAGCTCGAGTGAGAAACCAACCAACACTCCCAAATTGACCAAGATCACTCCACCCTGAGCCTACCAAGCCTATTGTGCAAGATGGCATTCTCCAAGAGCCAACTAAGACTCCACCTCCCAAACAAGTGTGGCTTCCCAAACCGAACCACCTCAAGAACCCACTTGACACTTTGCCCAGGATCCCTGAGGAAACCCTTCCTAAAGCCAAGACCACAACAAGAGTGAACCATCCACCCAAGAGAGTGAACCAACCACCACCCAAGAGAGGGTGAGGTATCACTTTGTGAGTATTGCCAGAGAGATGGTCACTTGGTTGAGTTTTGCTTCGGGAGGAAGAGGGATGCTAGGCGTAGAGTGGAGTTTGAGAACCGTGACATGTACCACCCACCACTTGGCTTGTATGAGAGGGGTGTGCGGTCGGTTCGAGAGGCGGTTTGCTAGGCCTGAAGGTAGGAGGTCTCGGAGGTTTGGGCCACGGTTTGTGAGATCGTTTGGCGGTCGTGCTCAGCGAGTGGATGTAGATCCTCGCTTTGGGAGTTTTGAGGTTGAGAAGAGGAGTGCACCACGCTTTGCTATGCGTGGTGAGAAGTTTGGTAAGATGGGGCGTGGGATGTTTGTTGTGCCTAATGCATATTTGGGGCAAAATGGTCAACACCGGTACTCTTCCAAGTTTACTAACCCCATGTTGTGCCATTTGCTCATCCCATATTCTATTGTTGATGCAGGGTGGAAGGCCGGAGGACATGTGGCTCATTGACTCGGTTGTTCTCGACACATGACCGGAAACTCTCGGTGGTTCTCGGCCTCACCCCCATGAAGACAAGAGAGTACATCACTTTCGGGGGCGACAACGAGAGGGAAGATTCTTTCACGAGGGTCGTCGGGATCAACGACCACTTTGTGCTCAAGGATGTGGCGCTCGTCTCCAACCTTGCACTTCAATCTCACATGCGTTTCTCGGCTCATGGCGGGCGGGTACGAGTGCGTTTCAAGGTTGGATGTTCTCGAGTTTTGGACTCTCGTGGTGATCTTATTTCTTTGGATCGTGCCTTTTGGGCAAGTCTTTCGAGCTGATTTCTCTCGTGGCTTTGGCACCTCTTGTTGCTTGTTGGCGGGTCCTCCTCGATTTGTGGAAGTGGCATAGGAGGTTAGGTCACTTGAGCTTTGATCTCCTAGCGAGGTTAAGTTCAATGGATCTCGATCCGGGGATTGCCTAAGCTCAAATTTGAGAAGGATTTGGTTTGCCACCCTTGTCGTCACGGGAAGATGGTATCGCTTCTCACCATCCGGTGACTCGGATCATGACCTCTAGACCCGGAGAGATCCTTCACATGGACACAGTTGGTCCATCTCGGGTGAGGTCGGTGGGTGGGAAGTGGTATTGTCTAGTGATCGTTGGCGATTTTTCGAGATACTCTTGGGTCTTTTTCATGGAGGGCAAGGATGAGGCTTTTGGTTTTGCTCGTGATTTGATTTTGAGGCCGGGACCGAGTTGACCAGATCTGACCATTCGAGCTATTCGCGGTGACAATGGCACGAGAATTCAAAAACTCTCGATTCGAGTCTCTTTGCACTAACTTGGGTGTCGAGCACCGGTTCTCTAGTCCTTATGTCCCTTGTGAGAACGGGATTGTTGAGCGGAAGAATCGGACGCTTGTGGAGATGGCAAGGACCATGCTCGATGAACACAAGACTCCTAGGAAGTATTGGGCGGAGGCAATCAACACGGCGTGCCATGTCTCCAACCGCATTTTCCTCCGTGCTTTCACCAAGAAGACATCTTATGAGTTGCGGTTTGGGAGGCGCCCAAGGTGAGTCACTTCCGTGTGTTTGGATGCGGGTGCTTCATTCTTAAGCAAGGTAACCTTGACAAATTCGAGTCTCGATCTGTTGATGGTATCTTTCTTGGTTATGCCTTGCACTCACACGCCCTCTGGGGTTCTCAACCTTGAGACTAACCGCGTTGTAGAGACGTGTGAGGTAACCTTCGATGAAACGCACCTTGTTCTTCTTACGTGTTTGAGTGTGCGGGAATGGAAGAGATGGAGCGAGCATCTTTGTGGAGGAGGAGCGAGGAAGATGTTGGTGGGGTGATCCCGGCGACTCCACCGCTTGCCCGGTCGACCTGCGGCGGCGGCGACGGCGCTCACGGACCAGGACCTTTCTACCACTACTTCACGGGGTCCCGTGGAGCGGCCTCCTCAAGGCGAGGCGGCTGCACTTGAGGAGGTTCCCGATCCGGTCGAGGGGAGGCGACATCTACGCCCTGGCGCCTCGGCACATTCAGCGTCGTCACCCCGGGGAGACCATGATTGGAGGGCTTGATCAAAGGGTAACTTCGTTCCAAATCTTATGCCATGTGTCATTTTGCTCATTACGCATTCGTTTCCACTATTGAGCCCAAAGATGTTGACACGGCTTTATCGATTCGGATTGGGTCAATGCCATGCATGAAGAGTTGCAAAACTTTGAGAGAAACCAAGTCACGGGTCTTAGTGCCACCTCCATTTCGGTGTCATCCCATAGGAACCAAGTGGGTGTTTAAGAACAAACAGAGTGAGGATGGGGTGGTTGTGAAAACAAAGCCGGATTAGTTGCCCGGGGGTTTTGTCGAAAGAGGGAATAGACTATGAGGAAACCTTTGCTCCAGTAGCCCGCATAGAAGCCATTAGGATCTTGCTTGCTTTCGCGGCCTCGAAGGGTTTCAAACTCTTCGGATGGATGTCAAGAGTGCTTTCTGAATGGGTTCATAGAGGAGGAGGTGTATGTGAGGCAACCCCGGGGTTTGAGCATCCTAAGCACCCGGACTATGTGTACAAGTTGTACAAGGCCTTGTGCGGCCTGAAACAAGCCCCTAGAGTCCGGTATGAGCGCGTGAAAGCTTTCCTATTAGCTAAGGGTTTTGTGATGGGGGCTGTAGACAAGACCTTGTTTTACGCTTAGGAAGGGCAATGACATACTCCTAGTCCGGATATATGTGGATGATATCATCTTTGGTGGCTCTTCACATGCTATGGTATCGAGTTTTTTCGAGAGATTATGAGCGGGGGAGTTCGAGATGAGCATGATGGGCGAGTTGACCTACTTCCTTGGACTTCAAATCAAGCAAACCAAGGATGGGATCTTCGTACACCGGGGCAAGTACACGAAGGACATGATCCGCAAGTTTCGCATGGGTGAGGCCAAGCCTCTTTCGGCGCCCATGTCGGCGGCGGCGGCCACGGACGAAGACAAGGATGGAGAAGCTGTGGACCAAAGGGAGTACGGAAGCATGATCGGCTCGCTTCTTTGTACGGCGGCGAGCGCCCGACATCCGGTTCTTTGTGTGCCTCTGCGCCCGCGGTTTCGATCTTCGCCCGGCGCACCTCTCACTATCGGGCGTGAAGAGGATCTTCGGGTACTTCTGCGGTTTACCCCGACTTTGGCCTATGGTACTTTTCGGCTTCTTCCACTCTCTCCCCGGTTGGCTATTAAGATTAAATTATCTTTGGTGATCGTATGCATAGAAAGTCCATTACGGTACTTGTCGGTTTCTTGGTACTTCTCTTGTGTCTTGGTCGTCTCGTAAGCGATCACGGTGTCGCTCGATCATTGTTGAAGCGAGTATGTTCTTTAGCTGCGCTTGTTGTTCCCAATTGTTGTGGATGGTTGCCACTTTGAGACTTTGGTTTGAGATTTTCACGTGTACCCTTGTTGTGTGATAGCATGGGAGCTGTGAGTGTAGCCAAGAACCCAGTCCTGCATTCCCGGACCAAACACATAGAGGTGAGGTACCACTTTCGAGAGATCACCGGGGAGAAAGGGGATATAGATGTTCGGCATGTGTACACGTGTACCGAAACAACGGTTGCGGACATTTTCACCAAGCCATTAGATCAAGTCCGTTTTGCCCGGCCGAGGAGAGTTGGGCGTGTGCTATCCCTTTTGAGGGGTAGCTCTGTAGTTGATGTACGATTGTAGTGCTAAGTTGCTTTACTTTGTGCATCATCTTGTATCATATTGCATTCATCATGTACACTTTTGCATCTTGAGCTTCTTGGTTATATTGATCACAATGAGACTATGCTCTGTTTAGTGTAACAATTACTTGTTGGTGCTTATAGCTTGTGCTCATACATTCAATTGGTATATGTTATGAGCAAAGCTGTTTTTTCATGTGAACTTGCTTAACAACGATGAATCTTGCAAAATGTTCACCATTGAGATAGTTCCTAGCATGTTTAAGTTGTTGAGATCCTTTGTGCTTATCATGTATGCTAAGGTGACTATGTCTCATTCAGCGAGTTATACACTTGCTTAGATGACCACATGCTTTCATATGCTAAAATCTGAAATCTAAGTTAAGTGTATGGAAAAGATCGAGATGGGTCCATACCGTCCCACATCCAAGTCTTGGGGGCGCTTCTCATTGCACTTGAGTTGAACCTTGAGCTTGGTAGTGTTTGACCCAGACCATTGTCTTAAGCTTCGATTGCTCACATGCATAGGCTTGACATGGTTGATAAGTAAGGCGACGGTTGTGGATAACCACTCGCACTCATGTCTTTGGACCAATGCTTGTATCCGCTAAATCTCGATAATCTTAAAATGTTGTTGGAAAGTGTTGGTTCTTTCTTTGGCATGATGGATAAACTTTGCTTGGGGTAGTCCTCTTGCTATACATGTGTAGTACACTTGGTAGATTTCCAGCTTACTTATGCTATGTGCTATTCTTTGTGGTGGACACCTTTTAAAATGCTTAAAACTGAATCAAAATGCTTTCAAGTCATATCTCATATCTTTTGATCGGTTTGAGCACCGTGTTAAGCACTTGATTTTGTTGCGATGACACTACCTAGAGCATCTTCTCATTTGGATGACTATAAACTTGGAGCTCACTCATTGCACTTTGCATGCATTTTCATCGCTTGATTAGTGCATGTGCCAACAAGGGGGAGAAAGATACAAAGGCAGTGAATTGTGAATTGGTATCTTGATTTGGTATCTTCGATGGATCGCACTAGTCAAGGGGAGTAACTCGGGGGGAGTATCTCTTTACCACTTTGAGCTAGATGTGTTGAGCCTTTGCCTCTGTCTTGAGGGTCTAGCTTGTGTGTGAAAGAAATTGGTAGAGATTGGTTTGGAGCTGTGCTAGTGGTGTTGAGCCTATTCTACCTCTTCTTGAGGACTAGCCGTATGCATTTAGCTTGGTTGTGTCGAGCCTTTTGCCCATGTCTTTGGGAACCAAGTTTTTGCTCCATGTTTGCTATCCGGTTAGGTTGTCTTAGCTTGCACGGATGTGCTTTCTTCTATCTTATTACGTCTTTGTGTCGAATGTTGACAATGCACTCATCAAGGGGAGATTGCGAACACATGGTTGATTTATCTCAAATGTGTTTAGTTTTGATGTAGTGATTGTCAACACTCAACATTCTTTCTCTCTATTTTCTTTTATCTTTTACGCCGGCTATGGTTCACCCAAGGCACACGTGGAGTGTGTCGAAGGCGTATCTTTTGGTTCGTGTTGTGCAGGTGTGGGCTCGGAGATGGTAGGCGACGGAGAGGTGAAGGTGCCAAGGAGGGCGTCTTGGGGCCGGCCGGGGACCGTGGAGGTGAAGGACGGACGTGAGGCTTGGACCGAGGGACCGGGGTGCCGGGCGGCTAGCCATGGTGGTGACATCCGGGACATCGGCGGATGCAAGAGGGCGTGTCGGGGACGTGTCGATCGGGTCAAGGGCGAAGCGTGCGAGGCGGGCGGGGGAGCTCGGATGACTTGGCGACTCGGGCGGTCAAGACGGCGGTGACACGTGTCGAGGAGGTTTGGTGGTTTGCCCTCAAAACCATCGGCGCTGGTTTCGTGGTTTGGGCCTCAAAACCACGGGCGGGTTTGGTGGTTTGTGCCTCAAAACCACGGCGCGGGTTTCGCGGGTTTGCGCCTCAAAACCCGAAGTGTTCCGGGCGGACGGAAGGGCGGCACGTGGCGGCATCGGGGAGATTGCGTGGAGGCAAGGCTACCGGTGAGGAAGGCGCGGTGGCCGTCGGATCGAAGATTACCCGTAGTCGGCGGAAATAGCCTTAGGGTTACAAAATCGACTCATGTATCCTAGGGGTAGTTTAGGCGGAGGGAATAGGGGCTATTTAGCGAGAGGCATACCCCTTCATTCTCCCTTGCCTCTCATTTTCATATTTTCCAGTTAGGGTTCTGAGGCGAGGTGTGAGAGGTCCACCAATTTGTACCAAGATTTGCGAGCAAGGGCTAGCTGTGATTAGCCATCCACGGGGGTGACGTTTGGGTCGATCGATCGGTGTTCTTTGTTGTTCATGAGCTGTGATTTTGAGTTCTTCACTTGTTCTTCCCGAGTTCATCCTCTCCCCTCTATTCTCTTCGCGATTTCTTCGATTTGGCACCGTTTGATCTCGTTTTCTTGCGTTGATTCGTGCTAGGGCGTGAGAGGATCATTTCCACCGAAGGGTTTGAGCTAATTCCTCACGAGCACGTAGATCGGGCGAGTTTTGGATCAAGGTGACTCTTTGGGTGTGTTCTTCGTGTGATCCGCGATTTCTCTCGATTTACTCCGTCAATCTCGAAATTTCAAAGGGGAAATGGTCACCCACATGCCTAGATGCTATGGCTCGATTCTTGTGACCTGAGGTTGCGATTTGAGTGAGTTTGGATCGATTTTGGGGTGAGTCGCCCGGCGGCGGGTGTGCTGTTCGCGCGTCGGGGTGACCGGACGCCGCGACCGGGCGCACGTCCGGGTTGACCGGGCGCTCCGGTCTTTGTTCGCGTCGGGGTGACGGACGCGCCGACCCGGACGCCGCGACCAGGGTTGACCGGACGGTCCGGTCGAGGCGTCACGGCGAGAGGTGCAAAGGCGATCCAACCGGACGCTCCGACCGGGACGCTATGACCGGACGCTGGACCGACTTCGCCCGGTGAGTCCGGTCGGTGAGTCGGTCACTTTCCGTGAGGCTGTTTTCTTCCGTCTCTTGCGTGATTGTTTCGTTCGGTTTCGGTTGATCCGTGTGAGTCTAGAGCAAACTCTAGCTCATCCACCTTGCATCAAGGTCGTGATCATACCGTGTGGTGTGTGCTTTTTGCTCCGAGGGTCGTGAGAGCTACAAGTCAACTAATTCGAAAGAATTTAATTGAGGCTCCCATTCACCCCCTCTCTCGGTCGCCGTTTCGTCCTTCAGATTTCAAAACAAGTACTTGAAGTTTCGAAGCATACCCATCCAACATGGAAAAGTATCATTGATATGATTATTTCCGACGTCAAAAACCTCCAAGTCTCTGCAAGCAGCTAGGGATCTCGGTAACTTTCCCTCTATCTGATTCACACTAAGATCAAATTCCTTGAATGAACAATTTTGGTTCATATCATTTGGCAACTCTCCATGTAATTGATTTCTTTTCAGGTTCAGTACAGTCAGGGTACCTTCCATCAAACAAGATGGGATGGAGCAACTCAAACTGTTGTCGGAGAGATCAATGAGTGACAAATGCTTTGCTTCACATATGGTTTGTGGAATTTTTCCTGAGAGGGTATTTGCATTGGCCTTGAAATACAAAATATTGCTAGCTTGAGGACCGAAATTAAGTGGTATGAATGAGAACCGATTGTTTGAGCAATCAAGCAGCTGAGTAAAAGGTCCAGGTAGAGGTATGGAACCTTCGAGTAGGTTAAAACTAAGATCAATGTTGGATATATACACCATATCGGTACAGCACCAATGAGGTATAGCACCATGGATTTGATTGTGTGAAAGGTCAAGATATTGGAGATCAAGCATATACCTCAAGGCACTTGGGAACTTGGATATGTTACAAGCTGATAGGTGCAAAGTAGTCATCGTCTGAATGATGGCTGAAGAATTACCTTCGTCATCTACAGCTACATTGTATTTGTCGTTTGACAGGCTCAAAGACACTAGTTCAGGTAGTTTCCAGAATGAGCTTAATACAACAATCCAATAGCGTCACTACTGAGTTAAAGAAAGGTGAAATCAACTTAGGATACAGTATTTGATGCAGTTATGAAGGTACCTGTGTTTTTCAGCACGTTTGTTAACCAATTTGTAGAAAACAATTGCACGGTCCAAAGTTTTCTTTGATGAGGAGGACTCGTCAACTTCAGACTCAGCCCATTCCAAAGTGCGAAGAAAAAGTTGCCTAAAAGTGCCCTCTGAGCTTCATGGTGAGAGAGATTATGGCATGAATAAAACTTTGCTCCACCATATTTATATTCTTCAAAGAGTCAGGGTGTTGGCGACGGAGATCAAGAGCTGCTAAACAATGTTCATATATTTTCGAATGGTAAGTTCCTACAGCCAGCTTGTCCATTGTACCAACTAGACTAGCAAGCATATTGAATGCCAACGAACGACTTGCATCTCCACAACTTGCAGCAAGGGAGTACAGATTCAGTAATGGTGAGAGGATAAGCCGGACCTGCAGGCAATAACTTGATAAGATCCAAGGAAAAATAGGCACATTCATGTTTCATCATATGACAAAAGAAAAGAACTGAATAAATTTAGATGGAACATACTGGAACTTTTACAGTCAGTAGCTCTCGAACACGTGCTGCTTTTGCATCTATTTTTTTCGAGATCACGCCGAGCGCATTTTCATTAAGCGAAAAGAGTTTTTCCGAATACAACCCAACACGAAAGGTAACCAAGGTTACCTCCTGAACCTACCAACTACTGGATCTACAGGAATGGGATTACATTGTGAGAAACTTGCGACACAGACCAGATGCTGAGCGGAATCAGCGGTGCGCCCAGGCGCCTACCTCATCCTCCAAACCGTCAAGGTTGAGGTCCAACACGTGCTGCTTTTGCATCTAATTTGGGATGCATTTGAGTGCTACATTCAGGATGCAGTACTACCGGATCCAGTATTTCCTTCAAATATGGATTAATAAATTCACCAGCTTTTCCACAATCACCTCAATTGTTGTCAGTGCAGATAGCAGCACAGCTATGTCTTGGTTAGAAAGTTTGGCGCCAATTCTAGTGGAACCATGAGCATAATTTCCACTAGGGCAACATGAAATTTGATGTGATATTAACATTATATTTTTCATGATTAATGGCAGTTGTGGTAATGCTTTTGATCCAATCACATTTATCAGAGAGCCCACAGTATGAATTAACGCAGAAGACACAGCTGCCTCATCAGAGCCAATTTGATCAATGATTGTTGCAAGGCAGTTGCTATAAACAGGATTATCAGAGGGATATTCTTTTTGCTACTGTTTCAAGCGAAGAAATAGCAGCAATTTTCACTGAAGTGTCTGAATCACCATCTCTGTCAATCAACTCCAGAATCTTTAAGCACAATTTGCTGAAATAAGGACTAGAGCTCTTGTCTACTTTGATAGCAGTAGTACCAGATATATGTTTCAGTTTTTGTGCTTTCCTTTGATTCTTCTGGACCAAACTGTTTCCTCTGGCCGTTTCAGACAACATCCCAAGTGTCTGTAGAGAAGTACAAATCAATTGCTATCAGACATGATACCACTGGAGGCTGTCAGACATGATACCACTGTGATGCTTTCAAATGCAGAATCTTACTTTTCAAAGAGCAGTGAAATGACCAAAAAGATCCGCAAGCTCTCTGAGTGGGTCGACCAGATCTTTTCATCACTGTAGGTGACATTGCTTGATGCCTGATTGACAATTTCCTTTTCGTTTCAGCAAATTTTTTGCCTCAGGCATCGAGATGATTTTTACTGGTCCTACTAAGGCATATTTAGAGATATTAACCACAAGTAGCTCTCAGGGACGAAAGTATTTCCGGTGTAGCTCCAACCAGTTAAACTAGTTGCTGATACAAAGTGCTCGTTGCTAACACCTCTGACTATTTGATCTCAGTTGTCAAGATACAATGGTTCATCAATTGGACATGAAACATTGGGGTTTTGTTAGAGAAGATGCTAAGGTGTAAAGCTGGTGGTAGAGGAAATGCATTAACAGATAATTCATTTTGTACAGACACCCTCAGCAATAAAAGGAGAAAGGATTGTGCATTGTTTTCTGTATTACATTTTGCGATGATACATGGTAACCATAATATGGAAAATTAGTGGCATTTTTTTCTGCGTGCCCAGGCACGCCTTTTATGTTATTTTTTGACATCTTTTTTGGTCGCAAGTTCTATGCTCATCCTGAAATACAGAGGATCCAAGCCTTCAAAATTTATCTTAAATTATAACGGATTCTAGGTGAACTAACCTGTAACTTAGTTTAAAAATGCTACATTCACCTACGTACCATTAATTTTCTATTATTAAGGTAATCAAAAAGGGCTACAATGTGTCATTTGGTTTATAATATATTATGTCTTAGAATTCCTAGGGTAAAGGGTTACAATGTGTCATTTAGTTTATCACATATTATGTCTTAGAATTCCTAGGGTACCTCTATTCTAGGATATTCTAGGATAGAGGACGTATTAGGTTGTCTTTGATTCAGCTTTTTTTTTTCCTGTTTAGTCCACTTGGTCTGGCCTATCTTTGCCACTACGGCTGTGTTTAGTACCCTGAAATTTTCACTGTAGTACTGAATTTCATACTTGTAGCATCTTTTCGTTTGTTTGTGGTAAATATTATCCTACCATGGCCTAACTAGGCTCAAAAGATTCGTCTCGCAAAGTACATCCAAACTGTCCAATTAGTTATTTTGTTTACCTACATTTCATACTCCATGCATGCGTCCAAAGATTCGATGTGATGGAAAATTCAAACGATGTGATGGGAACTTCAGGGCACTAAACACAGCCTACTTTTTGTTCGTTCCATGAATTTCTTCTGATTTTTTCTCTTTATAATCTTCACCCATTCTAAAATATATAAGTTATCGAGGGGGAAAATTCATGGCCGGTTCTTGGTGTCTTCTGATTTTTTGAGTCTTTAAACTTGGTTCCGCCGTTTCGGGTATCACCTCAGTCCAAACACAAATTAATCCTTTCTATACGCTGACGTGACATGCTGAATGTGCATTTAAGTAATTGGACATGTGGGGCCCACTTGTTAGGTCTTTCTCTCCTTCCTGTTTCTTCTCCTTTTCTCTCTCCTCTCTTTCAACCTACGTGTACAACCGCGGCGGCGGCGACCACCTCTATCCCGGCACTCCCGACACACTGTGCTACTCTCCACGATTTGCCCGCCGCGGTATGCCTCATCATCCCCCTGCCCCTTCCTCGAGCTGCTCGTCGACGCCGCCGACGTCGACACGCCCACCGCGTGGCGGTCGAGCTACCGCTAGCGCTGCCTCCTCCGCAGCAGCATCGTTGTTTCGATAGATCAGCTAACAAGGGCGCAAGTGGCTAAGGCGGCAAATCATAGCCGAGCTAGACACGCAATGGGCGAGGATAGTGGCGGCCGGGATCGGTGGATCTAGGTCGACCAAACCTACTTCCAAATGCCGGATTCCTGTGGAAAAATCTAGATTCATGGTGGATGAAGACACGCTGGTTAGGACGAGTGATCCGGGACGATCAGCCCTACTTCTCGGCATGCGACGTTGGTGGTGGGGTGGAGACGCATGATGGCACGAGCAATAGCATGAGTGATTGGGAGAGGGAGACATAGGGATAGGCGAGATATGGGAAAATAGGGTGGTGGGGAGGTTATTGTAGTCATTTCTCTATATGTGGCTTCTTATATCCTAAGTCAGCTACAACTTGCTTGGAATGAACTATAGTTTTTTTTTTTTTTTGAAACATGGAATGAACTATAGTCGTTAACTGAAACCTTAGCTAAAATTAGTAATTCAAGGGGAAAAAAAAGTCTGAAGTGAAACGGCTAGGTCCTAGTAATCTCCGTTTTATCACCAGCTTGGACCCCAGTAAAATTAGAATCTGACCCCAGTAACTACAACCTAGCCTACAAGAGAAAGACCTAGCGCTCCGAGCAGCTCCGGCTTCAACTGACGCGTCCCTGTGCATGTACTGTTTAGTGAAGCTATTTTTCTCTCTCCTCCTCCCCTCACTCACAGAGCCACCGAAGCCACCCAGGCTAGCTTCACCAGCTCCAGCTCTTCTGACAGTTCTCTGACGCACAGTGACTGAGCCGGAGCCAACGGGAGCTCCACCAAAGAGGCCCAAAATGTTGAGGAGCCTGCAAAGCCCACTGCGTCGACGCAAGCCACCAAGCCCAGAAACACGAAAGTCATCTGCTTGCCGATCCAAACGGCCCCCGGCTCACCAATGAGACGACGCCGTTTCATCTCCGATCCAACTTCTAACATTACGGCGTTCCCCTCTTGCGCCGCTCGGTACCCGGCATTCCGCTCCGGCTTGGCCGCTCAGCACTGGGCGCTTGCTCCTCATCGCCTCACGTCCTAGTGCCGTGGATCTCCAAGACCCCAACCTACGGGTGATCCTCGTTCACTGGCGTCATGTTCAGGCCTCTTCGCTCCGGCACTCCTACACGGTCCGGTTCGAACCTATAGGTACTAGTATAATGCCCGTGCTAACGCTACGGTTTTAATTTTGAGAAGCTTAAATTTGCAACCAAATATATAGGAAGATAATTGTACTTTTTTGTATATTGCGGCAATAACTAATGTAATTTACATTTTAGCTAACTTCTTAATCAAGAATAGAGATTGCCTCCATAACTTTAGCATCAGCAAGCGTCGAGGATGTCTAACAAAGTTCGTACATGCCCGGCAAATTTGTAAGAAGACTGTCCTGATATTCGCAGATATATGCTACGCTTTAGTGCTTCAGATTAGTTCTAATCAAACGATCCGTACTTAATTTGAAACAATTGCCAGTTTGTTCGAGCATCGCCCACATAAGAATACAAGAATACTGAATTACAATTCTGCAAATATTTATTACAATAAACGTCTGGAGTTCATACTCTCTCGTATTGCAGGAGATAAACCACGCTACGCTTTTCCCCTATTTAACTGTTGTCGGACCTGCTACAAGAACCGGCCTTATCTAGGTCATCATATTTTACAATTCAAAGAAAAATAGGATGGCTGCCGCTGGTAGTTTAACATCTGCATGGTTGCCTCCACCACCATCTCTCCTGGCAAGGACACAACAGAGGAAGCATAAGTTAATGAATGTCTAATACATGGCCTGAAGGGACTGCAGAAAATCAGCAAACGTGTATATATAGAAAAAGTGAACTAAAATTCAGGCAAAAAGGTACTGAGTGAATTAACTCGTCATAATCCATACATACCATTAATCACCAGTTCGGGGCGTCTCAGTAAACTATATTTTTCGTGCTCTTGCCCGTAGGATCCAAATCCATTTTGGTTTTGCCACAATTCTTGTTGTTGACTGGACACCCCTCTTGATAAACCAACATAAAGTTGTCCATGCGAGAACACCGGTTGTGGAAGATAGATCCCAACATTAGGAATGGTTTGTCCCTGTGATTTATTTATAGTCATAGCAAAACTTAACCTCACAGGGAATTGTTTTCTCTTGAACTTAAAAAGGAATAGGATTATCATTCGAAGGTGACAACGGTATCCTTGGTATAAAAACTCTCTTGCCTACGTCTTTTGCCCGACTACGATCTCAAGCATCAATTGCATTGTCTTGCAAACTTCGACCATGAGCCTTGTGCCATTGCACAAGCCGTTGTTGGGATCAAGATTGCGGAGAAGAATTACAGGACAATTGACTTTTAGCTTCAGCTCATGTGGGGGCAGGCCATTTGGAGTTATTGAGTTCAAAAAGTCTAAAGGGAAGTGATTGTGAGGATCATCAACAATAGTGTCAAAGCTGTGGTAAACCTTTTCCTCACCGGGAAACCGCTCAATCAGCATGGCATTGAGCCTATCAACATGTTCATTTTTAGTGGATAGGATGGCCCGTGAGCTCATATAGGTGGCTGATTTTGCATTTTCTTCCATTGATGGAAAAATGGATTCAATTAGTGTCTTGACAGCCTCCTCGGTGTCATTATATGGAATCACAATGTCATCAGGCAGTCGAACATAATCATCTCCTATCGTTTCCTCAGTCCCATTTCCAATCCGTAGCAGGTACTCAGAAAACCAAGGGTCTGACTGTGCTCTCATGTTACGTGACAATCTAATTTTCCTTATGTGATCCCACAGATAGGATCTTTGCACAGTAGCATCAGTTACCTGTGCTCTTGTTCCACGATGTAACCACGGGAAGGACCATGCGAAGTCTCCACCAAATACCATGATCTTGCCTCCAAATGGCAAAGCACATTCCATGATATCCCGTAGGGACCTATCAAGACACTCGATGCACTGACGCTTAGTCATGGCAACTTCGTCCCAAATAATCAATGACGCTCTACGCATCAACTCTGCAGTCGGGTCTTGCTTTGTAAATTTACACGTGGTGGTGTCACTAATTGTAATTGGAATTTGAAACCTAGAGTGTGCAGTGCGGCCTCCAGGCAATATTGACGCTGCTATACCGGAAGTGGCTGTTGCGATGGCTATTAATCCTTTGGAACGAACTCTAGCAAGTAGCGCCTTGTACAAGAACGTCTTGCCCGTGCCTCCCGGCCCATCTACAAAAAAAACTTGGCTCTTGTTGGAAAAGACATGCTCAATGATTTCATCAAACCCTTCTCTTTGTTCCTTGTTTAGAGAATGAAAGATGTCTAGGTGTTCTTGTTCTCTCGGGTACATTTTGTTCCTCCCTAACCTCCTTCATATTGTCAATGGCACTTGCACCCATATCGGTAATCTCTGGCAGGCCATAGTTTTTTATATTTTTTCCCGCTGATTCAAGCATATCCCGTAATTCTCTCAGCACCATTTGCTCCACTGTTGATGTGTTACTAATGTGTCGGCTGAAGTCTTCACCTAGAGCATCCTTATGTTTTTCCCATAGCCCGCGTATATTAGTAGCCTCACAGAATATAAGGATGGTAGCAAACAACCTTCGCAAGGAACACGGCATCCGAAACGTGGTGGCCTCGGTCAAGCGATCATCGATTGTACTATCTGTCTCGATAAGCCCTCTTTTCTCGCATGCCTCTCGGAAAGTAGAGTGCACCACACCGCCCCTTGTTCTCAAATCATCAAATGATGTTGCACCTCGACATGATTCAATAAAAGTCTTAGGAAGTATCTCTCGCCTTCAGCGGGTTAGCATAAACAAGCCGGCCTATACGTGCCGATGCTTGTTTCCTTGCTTGCCACACTTTCTTTCCAGGGGATCCAACGGTAGTGTTCGGAAATTCTCTATACAATATTTTCCTTCTTTGCTCGGTCGTCTCGGTTTTTGTTGAAATACTCTGTCGGTGGTGGTCCTATTAGAACCCGGGCGTCTCACAACATCCTCCAAGTTATCATCGTCATTATATGTTCTGGCATATTGGGTAGATGTAGTTGAAGTTGTAATACTGCCGGATAAACACCAAACATTGGGAATCCCAATATCCTGTACGTAGCTTCAGGTGCAGATATGAATCTAGCATTCCTATATTGTTGTATCTCATTGATGACAACATCATCTCTACCATTTTCACCTGCATTTACTGAGAATGATGCTTGGTCGTGACCTTTATATACATACTTAAATAAATACTTCACTGCTTTAATGCTCGAGCATGCTTCAACATTAATGTGACAGTTGTATCTAAATAGCAGGCCAGGGTTGTATGGCACAACCCACCTGTTATCTAGCTCTGCTCTCCTAATCTTGACTCGACGTCCATCATCCCTTCTCCTATATTTTGGATAGGAATCATTTCCTTGTTGGGTTTCTTCACAGAATTGTCGAGGGTACTCAAAGCGACACTTTCCATCAACCATGCAAGCACAATTTTTATTCAGGGCGCCACGGTCCATGCAACATATGGTGATAACCCGGTCGTGCAACTCACGGGTATTTGTCCTTGTTTGGTATCTCCACGAAACTACTCGATCATATGCATCCGGTGTTGTCAACTTACTCCCCGACTTCATGATCAACAAGAAATGTTCATGTGGCAGGCCCCTTTTTTGGAACTCGGTAACATGGACGTATGCAGCAACTTCACCAAAATACTTCCTCTTGACCAGAAGATCCTTTAGATCCCGCAACTTTGCCCTGTACACTCTTGCAACCAGTTCTGGCCTATCTTGTGGTTCCTGCCCCGGCTCAAGGTTGCTTGTTATCTCTTCCCAAAGATGGATTGCATGTCATGGTGATGAAGTAATCAGGCTTGCCAAAGCGCCGCACAATAGCCATAGCATTAAGGAACCTCATTTGCATGTCTCGATCGCCTCCCGGGAATGATTTTGGCAACACAACTCTCTTGCCAACCTTAGAACCTTGCGTCTCTCCAGCAGAGATAACATCAACCAACCCCTAAAACATATTTGTGAGCATACATTTTAGCCAAAGGCATTAACAAGGTTTCAGTATTCATGAACAATAACAATGCATAAACAAATATTATGTGAGTTTACCAGTATAGCTCTCTGGCGTATAAGTTTTTGGTGCGCGGGATTAGAGTGCCAATCTAGCCTCATAGTCTCAATCTTGATGTACATATCCACAACCCACTTTTGGAGTAGACGCCCTCCATATAATAAAATGTTAAAGTGCATACGTCTGATTTGCAATTTATAGCGTAGTATTGTCGTGCCGTTACATATCTCGTGGATTGTGATTCATCTGCTACGTCATTTCCACCTTCTTACGGTTGATTTTCATTATTATTACCGGCTGCAATATATAAAAAGTATTACAATAGACTCTAATATATGTAGTATTATTGCAACAGTTCAATAGTACCTTGATAATTGTTTGTATTCCCATCATCCATGTAATTAACATTATTAGTAGCAGCCGGGGGTAGCTGCAAATTTAATAAATATTTTAGAGTCTACTTGTAATATTAGTGTAATATTATTACGGTCAATAACATACAAGATAATACCTTCGTAACCACCCGTAGAAGCCGGGGCTGCAGATGGTGGACTGACTGGATCCCCACTATACGGCATAAACTTGTTCCACCCCGTTTCCCCCCGTGGGTTATATACAGGATAACCTAATGGGTCATAACAACCATAGTACGGCCGGATATATTGCGGACGACGATCTGTCTTACCATATACAACCACACTCCTATCAAAGCTTCTCTCTGGATCATTTCCTTCCATCCAGATAGCAGCAACTTGGGACGCCGTTGGGGCATTGAACCTTCTCTGGTCGGGCGTGATATTTGTATTGAGTTCAATACGATAGTTATCCAAGTTTGGGAAATCACCGTTTCTCCTAAAAACCTGAACATATGGGTTATCCTGTAGAATTGCAAGGATCGTCCTCATGAGGTTTATATCAAGATCAGGAGACCTCTTTTTTCTATGTGACAAGTCAGCATCTTACGTATCATAAAAGTACAATCAGATGGCGAGCGCCATCTGGGAACACTGGCACCAAATGGTCGAGACGGTGGTACAAAGCACCATGAACTCGAAAGTTATAAATACCAGACCCTGCTGGACTTGAATACCTCTCATCCAGGGTGACTCCTAGGCTTGCAAAGGCGAAATGTGAGTTGATATACCGTATATGCTTCCTGAAATATTTTGCATCATTATCCACTTGACTTGTGAATAACCTTTTCAGTTCTGGAGGAACCTCTGGTATATGTACTTGTACTTTGCCTTTTTGACAACAAAACCCTGGTGTCTCATATGGAAACCTCATCGCACCACAATATGTGCAGTCAGCGACACGGTTCAATTTATGACGTTGCAGCAGGTTGCGATAGATGAAATCATATGGATCAGCATCTTCCTCAATATGTGCAGCTGGTCGAAGCACGCGATAAGATTCATATTCATGACCTATGTAGATATCGAAGCAATCACTTTAAATTAATTAATACTAATATTTAAATATGCTAAATTGGGGATTGATTTTCGAGCACAAAACATATATGTTGTCAAAGTACCTTGTGCATGTTACTGATTAACTTCATTGTCTAAACCATGGACGCCATCCATGGCATGCTCATGACCATCGCCTACATCGTGCGGTGGTTCAAATAGCGTAGGGTCGAATTCATCTGCATTGGGCTGGACATCTATATGGTTGTTGTCATGGCTTGCCAAATGAAGTTCTGCAATATTTTTTTTAAAAAGTTCAAAACGTACATAAAAATCCCTTGATTTAAAAAAAAATAATCACCTAGAGATTAGTGTGCTTACCGGACTCATCGGATGTACGTGTGCCTCTACGCCGTGGGACATATTCATCATCCCTATGCAACCAGTCATTGGGTTCGTCGTAGCCACCATTTTCCATTACTGTCGATAATCCGGTTCCCAAAATCATGGCTTCACATATTCAAATGAATTTAGGCAAATGATATATAGTAGGCGACGGACGAAATGCATATAGGCTCACATATTTCTCACCTGTGGGCAAGGATGCCGTGAGTATCATTTCGGCATTGTCTTGACTGGCAACATGTGTGGTGCCGCTACTTTGCGACTCAGCCTTCTTCCGTGCTTTCGATATTTCTGTTGGTATTCACAGTTCCTCTTTCTAATCGCTTCTCTTTGCTCATCGGTCGTCGCAGATTTTCTCTTTTCGTTGTTGCGCGTTCATTCCTTCCATCGAAGCGTTAGGACCACCTGTAGCCATTTTATTATTAGAACAGAGATATAAAATAAATTCATTCATCCAAAACATGATAAACATGAAGTTACATTCAGCCATGGAGAGTGCCCTTCCTCCCGCATCTAGAGTTGGTTCGATATTTTCTTTGTTCAATATACTTGATGAGTTTTGGTCCATGTCGCCATGATTAGTTCCTGCAAGTTCTTGTCAGATTCAGTAATGTTGTTTTGAATTTATAAATTAACCGACAGATTTATATTTAATTGTAAATCATAAATTATACCTGGTGTAGTCAAAGCAGAAGAAGTGTTATTGTTTTGTAATTCAGCCTTCTTCCTTTCTCGGTATTGACGTTGATACTCACGTTGTCTCCTCTTGACCTCTTCCCTTTGTTCGTTGGGACAACTGAGCCCGGCGACTCCGTTCCCCGCCGGCTCCATCTATAAATAAGACACAAACAACGTGGCATATATCAATATCGTGAATAAATAAGACACAAGCAAGGGGGCATATATACATTCTTAAAACATACATGAGATGTTTGTGATATTGCTAAGTGGAGTGTGTGAATCTCTCTAGGCGTAGACATCTGTTCTACTCTATGAAAGATTGATTGACTGGATATCTGAGGGTCGCGTGTAGAGATAGCTCTGGAAAGGAACAACAACCGCATAGGATGAAAAATATATTCAATGGAAAAATATACTTCATGTCTTTGGGCTCCAGTCAAAATTACCTGCAGGCTACAGTTTGCCTGATCTACGTACCAGCTTTCAGAAACTCTGGACCTGATGAACCCCAAGAACCTGAACATAACATACTTGTATTGCTTCACACATAAGAAATAATGAAGCTAATTCATGTAACAACCATCATCTAAGTAAAGCTGGGTGATATTTTTCACCATCAGCAGGCAAGCAGGTTGATTATTATTTTGTTCATTAGATTTTATTGTCTTTTATTTGGACCATTAGATTTTGAGTTAGAAAATCTGGTTGTTGGATTGTCTGAAAACAACCGGATTTTTAGCCTCTTCTATATATCCTGTTATTTTTGTTGTATGAAACAACCGGTTGTTTGGAAGGTCCAAAACAACTGGGTAGACACGATCATTGAATTTGGTTAGGTGAGTGAGTAGTTTTGGTTGTCGCGTCTTTGCGGTTGACGACGACCTGCATGTGCCTGTACTGTATTGATTTCAGTAACGTGCTACCATCCCAGGAGCGAGAGCTAGCAGCGAGATGGAAGCAGGCACCTCGCGCCGGGGAAGGAGCGCCGAGCGCGCTGCGCAGGCCGGCCCTGCCATGAAAGGTGCGGCTCCAGCTCTTCGCCCTCAACGTGGTCGGCGGCCTCTCGATGCGTCGCGACCGGCACCATCAACCGCTCCGTCTTTAGCCTCTTCGACCGCCATGCCCGCGCCAGCGCACGCCGGGACGTGCACGGCATCCGGTCCGGCGACGTGGACGTGGACGCGTCGCGCGACCTGTGGGTGCGCGTGTTCTCTCCGTCGGGGGCGGCCACGTCCCCGCTCCCCGTCGTGGTCTACTTCCACGGTGGCACCTTCGTGCTGCCCTCCGCGGCGTCGGTCGCCTACGACGCCATGTGCCGCCAGTTCTGCCACGAGCTGGGTGCCGTCATCGTGTCCGTCGACTACCGCCTCGCCCCCGAGCACCGCTGCCCCGCCGCGTACGACGACGGCGTCGACACCTCGCGAACGCTGGTCTCCCCGACGGCGTCGCCGTCCCGGTCGACCTCTCCCGCTGCTTCGTCGCCGGGGACAGCCCCGGTGCCAACATCGCCTAGCACGTGGCGCAGCGCTGGACAACGGCCGACGTCGCGTCTTCCTCGTCCTCCCCGCCGCGTTCCAGCACTAATCATGGCCGTTGTTTGCACGTGCATGCAGGGGGGTGGTACAGAGCTCTCGATGAGCTCCGGCTTTAGGACCTGCTCCTGCACCGCCACTCCTCATTGGAGGTGTCGTCGTCGGAGCCGAGCGATACGTGGCCGGCGGCGCCATGGCAGCAGACACAAGATAAGCTAATTGAAGTCAATGAATGGTGCGATCCGTGAAATCCATTGGTGCTCCTAGACTAATTAGATGATACGACGCAATGTGCCTCCTCGCCCCCGAGCACCGCTGCCCCGCCGCGTACGACGACGGCGTCGGCGTGCTACGGCACCTCGCGAATGCCGCCTGTCACCCTGACGGCGTCGCCATCCCGGTCGACCTCTCCCGCTGCTTCGTCCCCGGGGACAGTGCCGGTGCCAACATCACCCACCACGTGGCGCAGCGCTGGACGACGGCCGGCGTCGCGTCTTCCTCGTCCTCAACGTGGTGACCGTGCGGTGGCCTCGACCCGCTGCAGGAACAGGACGTACCTGGTGCCGGGGACGCGGTGGTTAAACGCTCGTCTTAATCGCTCAATGGAGGTCGTCGTCGTGCAGGGGTCCCGACGCCGCTCGCCACCAGCGACGAAGGTGGTCGTCGTCGCTCTTCAAGTGTAACCGACGCCTACCACCACCAGGGACGGAGGCAACACCATTGCTTTGACATGAATGACTATTTTTGGTAACTTGGAATTATAGGAGGGTTGGCCGCATGCAGGAATGGAGAGTCGCGGAGTGATTGCTCCTGATTGGGCAGTGATCGGTTTCCTTCCTGATTGGGCAGTGATCGTTTCCTTCCATGCATGAGCGGAGTGGTTGCCCGTGATTGGTTTCCTTCTATGCGTGAGTGATGGGCCGCATGATCGGTTCCCTTCCATGCATGCGCGTTCCCTTCCATGCATGCGCAGGTGTAAGACTTTACACAAACTTTTTTGATCGTAGCCCTCAATTCTCATCTAGCTTTAAGGTGAGCCGCATGATCTGGTGTGTAGAGAAGAATTCAACTATAGGATAGATGCCAAAATGTCAGATCTCTGCTAGTGAGGAATATAGAAAGATTTTGATATTTGTTTTTTCAGTTAGTTAATATAATTAAATTCACAAGCAGACTATAGAAAGCTTTTTTTTTTTTTACTAGCGAATGAGGAATTGAGTAGTACTGTAGAAAAATTGGTTGATTCACGCATAGGTAAGGATATTCTGATTTCTAATAATTTATTAATCATGGTTGCTTGCACATCACTCGGTATCTACTTTAATGTTTAATTGTGTCGTTGACTAATTTGATAAGCAACAAAGCAAACTCGAACCATTCTTGAAAGGAAAAAAAATCCTCTGACTAGTGCGAATCACATTGCGTCATGGAATAAGAATTTCTTGATGTAATCCCAAATGATGATGTCATAGTTCGTTTTTAGAATACGGATAGACTGAAATTATAAGAGGTTACCACTGTGTTGTAAATACTTTACTTTGTCTTATTACGACATTGATAATTTTATCCCTCCATACGAATGCTTGACTTTTGCAATATGCCATCATTATTATATTTATGTCCGTTATGTGTAGACATAGTGTTAGATTACTATATGTTTTGGTCAGTAGTTTTTTAAAAACTGTTTATTTAGTCGTCAGTAGAGGTAGAGGTAGAGCTTCTTATGAGCCAATGCAATGGAATGTCTAAGTAAGAAATTAAGTCTTACATCAAAAGTATATACACTCAAAAATAAGTCTACATGGTAGAATTATATGTGGATGAGCCCAGACAGCGGCCTAGCTGCCCAGGGTCTGCCAGTGGTTTTGGTCATACGAGTCCTTGCTGACTACTGACCCCGGCGACAATTTATTCTAGATTCGCCATTGTTTAGGCCTACTGCTGCTTGTACAATTAACTCCAGAATGGCCATAAAAATATGAAGTCGAATGTCAGAGTAATAAGGGAGAGGCAACCAGAGAGGAAGAAAAAAAAAAAAGAAAAAGTCAACCGTAAAGCAACCACTGACGGGAGTCGACCTCGACTACGTCTGTGTGGGCTTGGCGGCCCTGAACGTGGGATGCAGTAACCGGCGGAGCTCCTCATCGTCCGCGTCCAGCGGGCCGCCGGTCTCGTTTCCGACGCGCTGCACGGCGGTGGTGTTGAGCGACTGGTGCTCGAACCCGTACAGCCTCATTATCTGGTCGTCGGCGAAGTTGAACCGCGCGCTCCATGCCGCGCCGGCACCGGTCCGCCGGGTAGCTGTCGGCGTACCGCCGGCACGGCTTGCACCCGACGAAGTGCGTGACGAACGGCCACCGGTCGTCGCCGAGCCCCCCGCCGTCGGGCCGGCCCTTCCGCCCCTCGTACCTGTCCACCGGGCGAAGCCAACTCTAAATTTATCGTACCTGATCAATACATGGTGAAAATTTATCTAGCTAGTGGTGATTTTTTCTTAGCAAGATCAACGTGGCTTCGCCGAAGGTGCCACTATCCCTTCCCATGAAGCTCGTAGGTGCTCTCGATGAACGTCTTGTCCCCCACCTGCTCCGCTGCGTGATGAGCAGGTACACGAGCGCCGACTGGTCGTCCGCCTCGAACGGCGGGCGCCCGGAGAGCTCCCGCGCGAAGAGCTCGCCGTAGCTGTCGCGAACGGGGCCGCGTGACCCCATGGGCGCCCACGCGTCGAGGAGGTCCAGCGACCACTGGCAGTTGCGGATGAAGAAGCTGCCGGTGTTGATGCCGACCCAGCTCCTCTCCTCGAACACCTTGGCGTGCCAGCCGTGGAGCACCAGGTTGTGGCGCTCGTACCTCTCCCACGGCGGCTCGAACGCCATGTCCGTGAACACGGCATCCGAGTCCACCCACCAGAGGAGCTCCACCTCCGGGTGCGCCAGCATCAGCGCCCGCAGCAGCGGCAGCTTCGCCCAGAACCCGGACATCTCGGCGTCCAGGAACGCCGCGTTGTAGAATACGTCCAGGCCGTGCACGCGGCAGTAGTCCGCCTTGTTCTTGAACGCCCGCAGCAGCAGGTGGTCGCCGTCGGGGTCGGGGCACCGGGCCGGCGCCGACCCCGTCACCACCAGCACCCGCGGCCGCCGCCCCGGCTGCACCTGCATGTCCGGGTGCGCCGCGAGCCACGCGGACCGGCGCGCGTCGTAGTCCAGGATGGCTCGGCCCAGCGAGTAGGGCGGGTCCGTCAGCTGCCGCGGCGGCGGGAGGCCTTTGTCCTCGTCGGCGGCGGTCGCGTTGCCGGGGGCAGGGGCGGCGGCAGCAGGCGCCGCTGGGACGGCGACGGTGGGTTCGTCGAACACGACGTGGACGCGCGGCATGGTGAGAACGTGGTTGAGATCGGAGTTGGTCGGGCCGAAGACGAGGTAAAAGCACGCCGAGCGCGACGAGGAGGAAGGCGACGGCGACGTGGGGCGTTGCCGGCGCGCAGCGGCGGTAGTGCCGCCGGATGCTGGCCGGCTTGCTGCTGTACTGCAATTGCTCCCTCATTGTGTGGCTAGACGGCATGCATGAGAGTTGCACCTCGCAACTTGTACAATTAATATAAGTAGTTTGTCAAAAATGATTCTTTGTCTTGGTTCTCGTGTCTGCTTAGTGGTAATGAACTTATCATTTTTAACCAAAAAATATTGGGCATTTATTCAAGGTTGAAGTGCATATTAAATTAGTCATGAGCTCTTTGTTGCCGGCCATATGGATCGTGTTCCTGTCATCGTGCATATGGCGAACTGGCAAGGGTCAACCAAGAGTGTGGAAGGGGAATCCATCCAGTGGCTCATGCAGGGTTTCACTTCACCTTTCTCTTTTCTTTTCATTCGAAGAAGGTGAAAAATTGCTGCATTGGGATTGTAGATCCACGGGTTTCCGAGTAAAATACTGAACATGTATTTTTTGGATGAACAGATCCCAAATCTCGATGCGCAACAAGGTTCGAGGGCTTTAATTACCCATGTGCATTGGCATAAAACCTGCTGTGTTAGGATATTGTTGTATTCTCGATCTCCACGGTAGTACTACGGGTGAAGAAAAAAGTTGCAGTGCATAGTGGACTAAGGGTACACGTAGGCACATATAGCTATGCTAAGGCCAGTCTCAATGGGAGTTTCATAGGTGTTTCATGCACATTAAATAGGGCGCCACATCAGCAGAAGTTCACTTTTTGCATGAAACTCTGAGGAGAGAGAATGGAAAAGTTTCATCTTGGTGAAACTCTCTTGGCACACATACCAACTATCTCTGAGTCATGAAATTAAATGCATATGAAACTGTAGAATGAAACTCTCCATTGTGAGTAGGGGTTTCATCCAAGTTTCATTTCATTTCATATGACATGACAGTCTTGAAAACAGTGCTATAAAACTCACCACTGAGACTGACCTAATAGAACATTTGGCAGGTAAAAAAAGGGGGGTTAGATTGTCCTTGTTTTAAAGTCTAATTGATCGTTTGTCCTAATTTTTTAAACTTTGCATGTTTGTCCCCGTTTTTAGTCTTTCAATTGCATGGTTGCCCATGTTTTCCCTTGTTTTGAGCTCGAATTGCACGTTTTTACGGGCAACAATACAATTGGAAGACTAAAAACATGGGCGTATATGCAAAGTTAAAAAAAATGAGGGCAAAAAAAGCAATTAGACCTCAAAACAAAAACAGCCTTGCAAATAGCCTAAACAAAGGAACATTTTGGTACTCCTTTCTTCAAGGAAGGTATTATCAAATTATAGTCTTCATAAAATGAACCCATGTCAATTACGTAAATAGTGTTAAAAATGGAAAAAAGAAATCGCTATGCCCGCTTCTATTAAATTCCAAATTATGAGTGCAACTCTTTGTTAGTGATTTCATGCCTACCAAGCAGGTACTCCGCACACGAATGTATACACCCACTAAAAAAAATAAACTTCCAAATTGTAACACATTTTGGTTTGCTATGTAATTTTTTTTTTTTTTTCGAAAGCGTACCATTGGCACGTATTGCATTAAGGGAAATTAGAGTTTTACACGTCGCACACCTTAGCCAAAAGAATTGGCCGAAGCGCACGAAAGCACACTAACAAGAATCACCGGCTAAAACGGTGGCGCAATACGGATGTACTAAAAAAAATAAAACTATTGTGCGACGAAGGTGGGTGAAGGGCGCGTCTCGCGGCTACGGCTCCAGATCCGATCTCCCACCGGTGCCGCCAACGCACCAGCCCGCAAAGAAGGGGAAGATCTCGCGCAGCCGCCGTGGTTTGCCGGATGAACCACGCGCTGAAGTGCTTCCGAACTTGCTCTTTAGCTCGGGGACCGGAGTGCATGACGCAAAGGTCGACCGGGCATCCTCAAGCTTGCCGAGCAAAGACCAACAGCCGCCTTCCGCTCGAACCGGATCGTGCCTCTCATGCTTCCCCGCGCGCTGGCACGCCGGGCTCGGCCCACTCTCATCGGTGATCCCGACGAGCGGAGGGTGGGCAGCCACCGAGGATAGGCTCGCCGAGCGGGAGGGTGAGCGATGCCGGGAAGTCCCGGACGGAGGCGGCCGTGGCCCGGGTGGGGCTCCGCAAGAGGTCCCCCGATGTCGACGGTCTCCCCGGGTGCGTGAGGGGGAGACGGAAGCTCCGCGCGGCTCCCCGTGTCGGGACTCGCCCCCTCCCCGCGACGCGGGCGGCAAGCAGGGGAAGGGATTTTACGACGTTCTCCCGCCTGGAGGAGGACGGCGCAAAGATCCCCGAAGGCTCCATGGAAGCGCACGGCGATGGAGGGTCCGGGGTAGGCACCGCATGCACCGCCGCTGGCCCACCGCTGGACTGACCCGTCGCCGCCCCTCTCCGGCCGGTGGTCGCGAAGGCAGATTTGGCGGCCAATCGGCCGCCGCGGGCGCGGCACCTATCGTCATCGACGACCCTTGTTCTTCGCTGGCGGCGTGGGACCTCGGTAGGGCCCCGGCAGTGTCAATGTCGGCGAAGTCGATGAAGGCCGCAATCGAGGCCGCCACCGCCGACACTTCCGCTACCGGCCGAACGGGACGCGTCGGGCGGCGGTGGACCCCAACGCCTCCCCGCGCCAAGGACCCTCCCGCCGCTCCACCAAGGGCGATCCCGCACCCGGACGCCGAGGGGCCGTCTTCTGGTGACGCCGAATCGACGAGGGCCGGTCCGCCGCCACCCCCCGAACCTCCGAAGCCTCCGCCCGCGAAGCGTAGCGCGACCATGCGCAGGCGAAGGCGGCTCGAATCGCCGAGCGAAGCGACGCTGATGTCGACGGTCGCGCGACGAGGGGGCATGAGCTCGTCAAGCATCGGGTCCACCCGAGCAGGGGACAACGTGGCCTCAGACGGCCCCTGCGCGAGCGGGTCGAAGAAGGCGGTGACCAAGTCGGCAGAGGTAGCGCCCACGGCGGATGTGCCGCACACAACTGGCTCGCGGTCCAAGTCGACAACATCCGTTGGAGGCCACACGAATCCTCCACCCGATGGTGCCCACGCAAGCCCAAGAAGAGAGGGGGGCGGCGTAGGCTTGGGCGGCGGCGCCCTATGCAGCCGTGGTGAGCGGACCAGCGGCGGCGGCGGCGAGGAGATGTGGAAGGGGCCGGTCGACGAGTAGCGTCCCCGCGTCCGCCGCTGCAGCCGCGCGGCCCGTGTGGCCAATACCTCCAGCCGGAGGCAACGTGATTCGGTAGACGACAAGCCGCAGCCGACGTGATCCTCCGCTGGCGCTTGAAGCATAGCCCAACGAGGTAGGTCGGGAGCAGGCGGCGACGACGCCGAGATGGGCTGAGCAGACGCGCGCGCGTGCTCGCAGAGGTGGAGAGGACGGGTTGCCACCGCAAAGATCCGGCAAGGTTGCCCGCGGTCCGCCCCAATCGTTGGTGGGCGTAAAGGCGGCGTGGCCCGAGACGGTGAGCGAGACGCGCCCGGGCGCAGAAGCGAACAGCCCGCCGCAAGCCTCGATGGTGTCCCCCGGTGCGCCGCGCGCCCAACGCCAAGACACGAGGGCGCTCCGTAGGGACGCCGACGGAGTCGGAGGACGGCCGGTGGCGCAGCGATCCCGACGCCGTCGCGCTTGGGCCGGCCGACCCGGCGCCGGGGCGGCGTCCGTCCCGCCTGTGGGGGGGCTTCACCGATCCCTCCACGTAGCCCACGACGGAGTCCGGGAACGCCCCCGCGAGGAGGGGGATGGACCGGCGCGCCATGCGACGACGGTAGGGGGTCTCAAGCGCGACGAACTCGTCCTCGTTGTCCGAGCGGTCGGAGAAGCGGCCGCCAACCCACCGCATACCCTTTGGTCGTCCGACGGAGGGGGCGGGGTTGATGGGGGACACCGGCGTGGTCGGCGGCGTCGAGCCGGAATCACCGGCGGCCGGGGCGGGAGGCGGCGACGGGGTCGGAGCGAAGGTCGCGACGAGCACAACCACGCCTCCACCAACGGCGATGTCTCCTTTCGAGCCGGCCGAGCGCCGCCGCTCCCGCTGCTCCAGCGAACTCGACGAGGAAGACATAAGCCGCAGTTTGAACGGACCTGCCGTGGCGGCGCGAGAGGGATGTCCGGCGAGCACGGGCCGGACGCCGTCGGCGAGGCCTCCGCAGCCCCCGTCCGACCGCCGTAGAGGAGGGTGCGGGGGCGACGACGGAGTGTCCCCGAGACCCGACACGACGGCCCCGACGGGCGCCGACTCCTCCCCATCCGGCCGGGCACCGCGCCATCGGGCGTCTGGGCGGCACACCGCCGGTGCCGGAGCCCCCATCGCGACGGCGCCGCCGGTGCCGGGTTGGGGCTGGGCGCCGGGCTGGTCGTCACAGGGCGCCGAGGGCCAGAGCCGCTGAGCCCAACGCCATGGCGGCGGCGTGCCGCCCGGCCCGGCGCGGGGATGTCCGCCGACATCGGGGCCCATGGAGCACGTGACGGTAGGGGCGGAGGAAGGGGAAGCGGCAGATCCGCGCAGCGGAAGAGGCTCGCCATGGGGTGGCCGGGGTGGAATTAGGGCCGCCGGCGCCCCACGGCCGTCCGGGACGACGGCGAGTCCACCGCCGCCATGTGCCCCCCTCGCGGTAGAGACGACGGGAGAGGGTGAGGAGTGGGAGGGAGAGGCAGGGATGTGGATCTACCCGTGGGGAGGCTGGGGTGGGCTCCGGCGGCGGCGAGGGGCGAGGGGAGGGCAGGGAGGCAACGGTCGAGCGGCTGCCCTTTGCTATGTATTTAGATATACACTACTCCTCCGTACCAAAATAAACGACGCTATGGGAAGCGTGTCGGTCAAACTTTCTCAACTTTGACTAAGTTTGTAGAAAAATACGTGCAACATTTAAATCTTCAAATAAATTTGTTAAAAACTAAAACTTAAAGATCTTCCCGATGATACTAATTACTTAACATAAACATTTATATATTTTAATATATAATTGCCGGCATTTTAAAAATGTTGACTTCTCGGGGAAGCGAGAAGGTCTTTTATTTTAGGACGGAGGGAGTATGTCTAATATACAGTAAAATTATTAAAAAATTAAATTTTTTATAATTTAAAATGGAGAGAGTATAATTATGTTGAAACGCTACTTTTATATAAAGTTGTCACGGCAGATGTAGCTACTAAAATTATATCATTTTAAGGCGCGCTCTAACTACTAGAAGGTCTAAAGTGCTTTCAGAACTTTAAACCATTTGATAAAACTTTAGAGTAAACACCTGAGTTAAAGTGATCTTAAATTTTAGTCGTTAACTTGAACTGTATACCTCACAGCTATGTATTTTTTTAGGGAATTCATAGATATTTTCAGATGACATTACTGCTCATCAGCTCAATCTGCGACTCTTTGAACCTTCAGACTTTGCGTTATCAGGAGACGGAAAATAACATTTTTGCATCTCTTCTCCCTTCCTTTCTCGCTCGCCCGCACGAGCACCCATCCCGGCCCGCCGCCGCACCTACGATCGACCTCCTCCGCTCATCCCGTGTGAGCCTGCTGCGGCTCGTCGCTACCAGGGCCAACGCCCCTGCGGCCCGACGCGTCCACGGCCGCCGCCCCCGCGCCCCTGAGGCCCGAGCCCCGAGCTCGCCCGGTGCCTAAGCGTGAGTAACTCAAATACGTGCTCTGAATAAATGAAGCCAAACTGAATATATGGTGTATGGTGAATTGAACATGCTATAGTCATCCTGCACTCTTTGCATTTTACACTTACAGGCTTCAAACATTCAGTACAACATTATTGATGATACAAACATAGCAATACAATATACTCTCATCCTACGCTCTTCGCATTTTACACTTACAGGGTTCAAACATTCAGTACAACATTATTGATGATACAAGAATAGCAATATACTCACTAATGCAGAGGCATTTCTATTTGCATTCGTACTTTCGTAGACCATCTACATGAAGAAGAGGACTTTCTTGCAGCAAAGAAATAAGTGGTTCTGGGATCTCCTCCTAACTTGGATTCCACATGTCAGGACAATTGCGATTGCAAATCCGACACCGAATCCCAGTCCGGCAAAAAGGAACAGTACAAGGTCTATTGATTTCTTCTCTGAATGATTTAGCTCCACATATGGTGTAGGGTTGTTGCATGTCCTGGACACCTGAAACCCACAGAGGCCAATGTTGCCTAGGAACGAGAGGTTGGTAAATGTCAAGAAATGGGGTGAATCTGGTATTCTCCCCACCAGCTCGTTGTAGGACAGGTTCAACAATGACAGGAAGTTCAGTGATGCTAGTCCTTGTGGAATCTCACCCGAGAGATTATTTGAAGAGAGATCCAATGACTCAAGTTGATTCAAAGCACCAAACTGAGGTGGGATTGGGCCAGTGAAGGCATTGTGTGACATGTTTATTCCATTTAGTATAGCAAGATCACCAATTGACTTGGGGATTGCACCATAAAATTCATTATCTGAAATATCAATTTGTACAAGGGTCTCCAAAGTCGTGGAAAGCATGACTTCTTCATTCCCTTTATATGTGATTGCAGCGGTAAACTGGTATGTCTGCCCAAGTTGACTCACCTGATTATCCATGCTCTCATTTACAGATTTGGTTGCCATGGATTTCAAGGTTGTAAACCACCCATCTTGTAAAGTGCCAGAGAATTTGTTTGAGGCCAAGTCGAGAATTCGGAGTTTGATAAACTCACAACTGTCCCTTCCTCCTAATGCAGAACACCCCACGTTCCCGATAAACTTGTTGGATTTCAAAACAAGCACTTGAAGTTTCGAAGCATACTCATCCAACATGGAAAAGTATCATTGATATGATTATTCCCGATGTTGAAGACCTGCAAGTCTCTGCAAGCAACTAGGGATCTCGGTAACTTTCCCTCTATCTGATTGTCACTAATATCAAATTGCTTGAATGCACAACTTTGGTTCACATTATTTGGCAACTCTCCATGTAACTGATTTCTTTTCAGGTTTAATACAGTCATGGAACCTTCCATCAAACATGATGGGATGGAGCCACTCAAACTATTGTTGGAGAGATCAATGAGCATCAAATTCTTTTGCTTCACATATGGTTTGTGGGATTTTTCCTGAGAGTGTATTTGCATTGGCTTTCAAGTATGAAATACTACCAGCTTGAGAACCGAAATTAAGTGGCATGGATGAGAACCGATTGTTTGAGCAATCAAGCAGCTGAGTAATAGGTCCAGGTAGAGGTATGGGACCTTCGAGTAGGTTAAAACTAAGATCAATGAGTGCTATATCCACCATGTTGATGCCACTATCAATGTTGCTGAAATTGTTGTGTGATAAGTTTAGAACTTGCATGACGCTCCAATTTTCCCAAACCCAATGAGGTATAGCACCATGGATTTGGTTGTTTGAAAGGTCAAGATATTGAACATAATGCATATACCTCAAGGCACTTGGAAACTTGGATATGTTACAAGCTGATAGGTGCAAAGCATCCATCTGAATGACGGCTGAAGAATTACTTTCGTCATCTACAGCTACAGTGAGTTTGTTGTTTGACAGGCTCAAATACGATAGTTCAGGTAGTTTCCAGAATGAGTTGAGTTCTACTATACCATGGAAGTTGTTTGAATGAAGATACAAGGCTTTCAGTTGAGTTAGGTTAAATATCTGCGGAGGCAGTGTACCAGAAAAATTGCAATTGTATAATTGTAATCTAGTTAGGTTCTTAAGATTACCTATGGAAGCAGGTACCTCTCCAGACAAGCCACAGTCAGAGAACTGGAGCAATACCAAAGAAGTTAAATTTGCAATCCAAGATGGTGTTTGTCCCACTACACCAGCCCCAGATACCTCCAACGAGGTTAACGATCTTAGCTCACCAATCGAGGACGGAAGCTCGTGGGAGAAATCCTTTGTTGCAATACCTAGCTTGTTCATGTATTTGAGATTTCCAATGGTGCTCGGAATAGGACCAGAGAAGTTAGTGCTACTTAAACACAACTCTGTGAAAATACTATCTGACGAGAAATTCAGCGGCAATGATCCAGATAAGTAGAGGTTATACCTAATATCGATAATTGTTAAGTTTTTGTTTTGGAATATCCTTGACGGGAACCATCCTTCAAGCTGATTATAGGTAAGTTTAAGAACACTAAGGTAAGGTAGATCAGCGAAGGACTTTTGAATTGGACCTTGTAGCATATTATACTGTAGGTTAATCTCAGTGAGCGGGGTTATGCTGGACAATGATTCACAAATTGATAAACCATTGAGTTTGCAATGTGGTAAGCTAAGAATCTCAAGGTGAGGAGTGGAATTAGCGAAGGTGCTGCACCACAATGCCACTCTGCCAAGATAAAGCTGTTTCAGATTACTAAGGTTGGCAACTAATGATGCAATATTTGGCTCTACTAGCTCCCACTCATATGACCAGGAACCAAGGGACACATAATCATCATATTCATCAAAAACATACATTTGGGTAGCGAGGTCTAGGGTTACCAATTTAGTGAGCTGTCCTATTGCATAGGGTATTTGGCCATCAAATCTACATGAAAAGAGGTTGAGATGAACAAGGTCAGTGAGTCGTTCAAACCCATCAGCAGGGAGTTGTGAACCATTAAAGCTGTTCCAGGAAAGGTCCAGATGCCTGAGGGAGGTTAGATCAAAAAGTGAGGGGTGCAGGGTGCCACTCTCTAACCCGCAGTCACCCAGGTCAAGGGTGGTCACGCGGCCATCGGCATGGCCGCAGCGAATACCCTCCCAGCCACAGCAGTCCGTGCCAGCCCGCCATGATGCAAGGGCAGTGCATACATCCCCCCTATCGAAGGGACCCCAGCCGTCGGTGGAGAAGGAGCTCTTCAGCAGGAGCAACGCAGATGCCTGGTCCGGCCGGCAACGAACTGGTAGGGAAGTTTGGTTGCTGCTATAGGTGGTAAGAGAATAGGAGAGCTGGATTCCGAGGAATACGTGAACGAGAAACACTAGTAGTAGCTGTGGTGGTGGTGGCTTGCGGTGGTGGCCGGAGGTGGACGACATGTTGGAACGTTGATTGCCAAATGCCGTGGGCTAAGAGCTTTTGTAATGTGAACTGATGATGTGTTTCATCCTTTTCCCCACACTATCACCATATTTATAGACAGATACAGAGTCTCAAGTCGTCATGCGTTCACCAAAGATCTGGTGTTGGACACTCGTTGTATCACAGTATATTTAGTTGTTTTTGAAAATTTTAGTAGCTTTTTTTTTTTTTTTTTGAAAGCAATTCGGGGGGGAGAGCTTCCCCACCTATGTATTCAAAAACAGCGCAAAAAACAGCGTAGCTTCAAGAGAAGCTAGTTCGAGTTGTTACAGGAGATTAAGTACATGCGCCAAGCGCTCAAATTTCTCTCACGGCCGGGCCCTAGACGGCGCCGCCAAGTGAGAAGGTCGTCACAAACTTTAGAAATAACAGAGCGAGCCGTGGGGGTTTCGTTCCTGAAGATTTGGCCGTTCCTGGCATCCCACAGTCTCCATAGTACCGTTTGCAGGATGAATGGCCATAGCGTTGCATCGAGTGAAGTAGGGGTGGCGGCGTTCCAGAGATCAACATCTTGCAGAGTGTGCAGGTGTGAGAAACCGATCCGGTTCCAAACCGCAGCACTGACAGAGCAGTCGAAGAAGACATGGTGCTTGTCTTCTGAACATCTTGAGCAACGCTCGCAGACTTCATCTTCTAGAATGTTTTTGGCTCTAAGGTTGGTTCTGGTGCTGAGGCGGTCTTTGAAGAAGAGCCAGGCGAAAATCTTCACCTTGTTAGGGACTCTAGTACCCCAGATGCGTTGGCCGTGGATGTCAGCATTGCCATTGGCATCGTTCAGTGCTGCGTACGCCGCGCGCGAAGTGTAACGCTTGCCTGTCAGCTTCATCAGGCGCACGTCCGGCTGATCATCCAGATGTATTCCCTGCAGACAAGAAACAAGGTCGGCTAGCTGGGAGCTAGCTGCATTAGTGAGCCGGGGCCTCAAGCACATTTCAAAATTCGTTCTGAAAACTTGCTGCACCGATATGTTTGGCCTCAAGGTGTGTGAGAAGAGGGCATGGTGGGAGTCGCATAGGGGGCCGTCAGGAAGCCAGTGGTCGTACCAAAAGGACGTGGCAGCACCATCATGGACAGTGACAGTGGTTAGTGAGCGGTAGGTACTTAGTTCGTCGTTGATTATCCTCCATATGTAACCGTTGGAGCAAGGGTCAGTGACGCCAGTGTCCCGCAAAATCCATTCTTTCCACGGTGCATCACTGGGAGACAGTAGTTTGTCTATAAATTTCATGAGGAGGCATCGGTTCTGCAATTCAAGATCCTTGACGGCGAGTCCACCATTACTCTTGCTTTGCTGCATATTTTCCCAGGCAACCAGGCATTTTGAGCCGTGGCACTTGTCTTCGCCGGTCCAGAAGAAAGCCCGCCGCCTCCGGTCGACTGCTTGGATGATGGTTTTCGGTATGGACATGGCTGCCATGTAGTGCAGTGGAATGGATGTGAGGACGGCAGATGAAAGGATTAGTCTGCCGGCTCTGTTAAGAAGCGAGGCACTCCAACCTGAAAGGTGTCTATCCACCATGGCGATCAGTGGTTGGCAGTCAGCAACGCTAAGTTTGGTAGGAGATAGAGGGAGGCCAAGGTATGGCTGGGGGAAAGAAGAGACAGTGGTGCCAAAGGATGCAGCAAGAGATTGGGCTATGTCATCAGGTACAGAAACAGGAAGGAAGGTGGTCTTATGGTAGTTAATGGCCAGCCCCGTTGCCTTCTCAAAGATGCCAAGGACGTGTTTTACTTGGAGGACGGCTGCCTGAGAGCATTGGAGGAAGATCAAGGTATCGTCAGCGTATTGTATGACGGGGCAAGGGGCACCAGGAATGAGGGGGTGTTTTAGGTTGGAGGAGTAGGTGGGGTGGTGGAGGAGACGCCTGAGGACATCTGCCATGATGATGAAAAGGTAAGGAGACAAGGGGTCGCCCTGTCGAAGACCGTTACGGCATGGGATCCATTTCCCAGGAACGCCGTTCAGAAGCACAGCAGTTTTGCCAGTCTGGAGCAGACATTGTACCCAATTGCACCACTTGACCGGGAAGCCCCTGTGTCGAAGAATGGAGAGTAGGCTTTCCCAATTCACACAATCGAACGCCTTGTGGAAATCGAGCTTAAGGATTATAGTCTGGACCTGGCGACGGTGACAACAGTGAAGAAGGTCAGCAGCGTAGGCGAAACTGTCAGATATGCATCGTCCCAAGACAAAACCAGCTTGCTCCGAGCTGATTAGGCGAGGGATGAAAGGCTGCAGTCTAGTGGTGAGGACTTTGGAGAGGCATTTAATGGTTGTGTTTTGTAGGGCGATTGGTCGAAAATCACGAGCATCACGGGCTTCAGATTTCTTAGGCAGGAGAACTAAGTGAGAGCGATTAAGGCGCTCCAGATCCGCATTGCCAGTGAAGAAATCTCTGAAGAGGTTCAGGATGGAAGGAAAAGTGATGGCCAAGGTAGATTTGAAGAAGAGAGGGCCAAAACCGTCAGGGCCAGGACTTGCATTGTTGTGCATGCGTCGTATAGCAGTCTTGATCTCATCCGGTTGGAAAGGAGCACTCAGGGTGTCCAATGGCTGTGGATCATCCGGATAGAGCTCGTCTAGACTGAAGCTCCAGCTAGTAGGCCTAACAGTGCCCATCAGTTGCCTGTAGAATGAATGAAGGATGGTTGCTTTCTCCTCGTGGCCAAAAAATTCCTGACCATCTTGCTCTAGAATTTGAATTCTATTGTGTCGACGTCGTTGAGATGCAAGGGCATGAAAGTACCGAGTGTTCTCATCTCCCTCGATGGCATACCGAGTTTTACTTCGTTGCTTCCAGATGGTGAGTTTGGACTGGGTGACATAGTGCAGGTGCTTCACTATGATGGAGCGGAGGGCAAGCTCGGGAGCGGTCAGATGCCGATGTTCCTCAACATAGTCCAGCAGGTTGATAACAATTTTACAGTCTTTTTCTTGCTGTGATATGTGAGAGAATTGTTTTCTCCATTGCTTCAGAGCCGCGCGGGAGTTTTTCAAATTGGCTGCAAGGGCAGCAGCACTGTTGGCCGTCCGAGAATTCCAGACGTTTGCAACTACGCTGTTGAATCCGGGTGTGTTAGTCCAGTAGTTCTCGAACCTGAAAAGAGTGGCATGGGGAATGGTTGTAGAGATGTTGATTTGGAGAGGGACATGGTCAGAAGTGGAACGGGTTAGGGTGGATAACATGGTGTCAGGCATGAGTTCGTCCCACTTGGTGTTGATGAAAACTCGGTCAAGGCGCTCAAGAGTGGGAATATCCCTTCGATTCGACCAAGTGTACTGGCGATCAATCAGTGGGAGTTCAATGAGGCACATCCCGTTGACACAGTCATTGAAGTTCTCGGCTTCAGCATGGCGAAAATTGGAGTTGTTTTTCTCGAAGGCATAGCGGATCATGTTGAAGTCCCCAGCAATCATCCAGGGGGTGTCTGATGGTGGAGTAATGGAGCTAAGCTCGCTAAGGAAGGCGGGCCTGAGCTCGGGGACAGAAGGAGCATAAACGTTTGTGATGAAGAGCGAGAGGTTCGACGAGGAGGAGGATAGGTGGACAGAGAGGCAGTGTTCAGTGGATTCAGAGGTAACAAGGTTGAAGAGCGACGGTGTCCAAGCAGTTATGATTCCCCCAGAGGTACCCTGAGCCGGATGTAGGCAGAACGAGCTAAGGCGCCGAGGGAGGAAGGATGCAAGTTTGCTGGGGGAGACATCAGAGAGCTTGGTTTCTTGTAAAAGAACAATGTCAAGCCGGGAAGACAGTAGTTCAGACAGCACATCACCGCATTTCTCACGATCACCAAGACCTCTTACATTCCAACTGCAAGCTGTGATTTTTTGATTCATGGGGGTCTGGTTACAACACCTTCTTCAGGGTAGTGCACACGCCGCACTCCCTGGAACTTTACATTATTCCTCAGGTGCTCGCCTGGGCTTCCGGACCGGGTGCCGGGAACAATACAAGGTGCAGCAACTATCACAAGAGGGATCACAGCAGTACTAGCAAAAGCAACAAAAACAACAAAAGAACTACGCCTCCTACGCACACGGATGTCGACTAAGTTGAAGGAGCTCTGATCCAAGCGCCGCAGAGGGTGGACGGCGAGAGCATCCGTGCGCGTGTTGCCGTGGCAGTGCTTCATTCCTCACCGGCCGGCGTAGACGCCGCACCAGAGAGGGACTCAACGTCCTCCTCGCTTGCACCGCACGCCTCGGCAATCTCCTTGAGGGAGGCGTCGTCACATGAGGGGTGGAAGAAGGGGTCAGATAAAAGATAAGAGCGGGAGAGAGCACGTTTTAGGCGACGAGACGCACCACTGTAGTCAAACTTAGCATGCTGTATGCGCGCCGCTCTCTCCTCCGGTGGCTCAAAGCCGGGCTCCTCCTTTGCCTGGAGCCGGGAGCTCCTGCGGAGCTTACGCTGGCTGTCCTTGGCGCGCTTCCTTTGCGCACGGCGTTTCTGGGAGCGGGTGACATGTTCCTCGTCGGTGCACCCGCCCACAGTAAACGTGCTTGCCTCGTCCAGGTTCAGTCCCTCCAGCACGGCAGCAGCAGTGTCTCCTTCAGCAGCCGCGCCGATGTTCTCCATGTCCTCCACCATCTTGTCGTCGTCAGCACCGCGCCCATCAGTGCCCCCTCGACCTCCACAACCTCCTCATACTCCGGGATGCCACCAGTGCCGTACCAAGGGAGAGCTAGAGGTGGTGGTGCATGGCTTGCAGGAGCAGTGTTGTATACGGTGTAATGCTTCTTGCAGCAGTTGCTCTTGTGTCCAGAACGGTGGCACTTGCTGCATTTTATAGGGTCTCGGCAGTCGTTCACGAGATGATCTGAAGCCAAACACTTGAAGCAGATCTTAATGGTCTTGTTCCCTTTGCTCCTAAGGAACCTCCTGCACCGTTTCTGGGCATCAGCTGTCATTGCAGAGCCAGGGTGAGCCTCGGCGGCGACGGCGAGGGTACGTGTCCAGCGGATGCCAGCCTTGGCAATGCGGTGGCAAGGGTTTTTGGAGGTGGCATTACGGGGAGGAGATGAGTAAGCATGCTTGTCACCATCGTTTGTCAGTCTAGTGGGAGTGAGCTGAGTAGTAGAGATGGATGAACAAGCAAGGTAGGCCGGCGCAGAGTGGCAGTGATCAGATAAAGAGATATTGACTGATCCGTTCTCATCGTAGGCATCGAAGTTTTCCCTTGGCTGACACGTAGGAGTGCTGGGTTCCAGCTGCAGTCCACTATCGTTGTCAGGCAAGTGGGCATGGCCGGTGGACTCATGACTGGCCGCCAAACGGCCCACAGAGTCAAAATTTGAATTTGAGTCGGCCCCGGGCGTAACGGTCCCAGAGAGATGGGTGACGTCAGCAATGGCCGCCTGCTGGTTGCCATGGATGTGGAAGATGATGCCATCCAGGGCAAAAACGCCAATGCGGATGAGATGATCTCTAACTGAAGCGGAGGCCACAGCGGAAGAAAAGATGAAGGGGAGGATGGGCTGGACAGAGAATGATTCAGGCGGGGCGCAAAAGTGGAAGTTGAGAGCCGATTGAACAAGAGTTCGATCACATGGCCTGGACCTATTGGTCTGCGAGACCCAGATCGTGGATTGGGTAGCCATAGGGATTAGAGGCTTAACAACCGGGCACAGGTAGTTTTCAAGAACAAAATTCTGAAAGTGCGTACCCGGATCGAAGACAAACGCAGGCAGTCCGAAGCCGCTGGTGGTGATAAACTAATGGTAGGGAGGGAGGGCTAATCATGAGCCAACTGATGGGTTAGGTCGATCAATCAGCTAGCTAGATTTTTGACGCCATGCGGATGAGAGCTGGGGCTTGCACTTGCAGACGCCGACAAAGATTGATCTCACCCGCCCGCCCACTGGATCGAAGGAAACGATCGATCGGATCGGAGATGCGGCCAAAACGGCCGGGGGGAGAGAGAATAAACAGAGCAGCAAGTAGGATAGAGGAGTACTAGGTGACGGCGCATGCTCCAAGAGAAACGACCAAATTTTGAATAACCACGTCCACGACGATGCTAACGCCAAACAACGATCCTGTTTCGATCTGATAACATCGTCGTAAACTAAACTAAACAGCCAGTTTGGCCCAACTGAAACGCAGGATTTAAAAGAAATAAAGAAAAAAGTAATAGAGATAATTAGGAGTAGTATGCATGATAGGTATGCACATGCAAAACAGAGCTTCTTGGAGTACTCTTTTTGATGAGTGATAGTTGGCTGAACAAAAAAAAACGAGACATGAAGGCACACAAAGAAAGGACATACTATACTACTGCGTGTACGTAGGAATAGGAATAGGTGAATGACAGAGCAGCACAATCTCTGCCACGGAAGTAGTACGACTGTTTGTGATAGATTCGTTGATTTTCAAACAATGACCGCAGGAGAAGGTAGTACAAACGTACGTACTTACGTACGCACACACTGCTATTTCCAGCTGAAAGATTCCACGGTACCTCATTCAAGCACAAGCAATTAACTGCACCTCTGTGCTCATGGCAGAGGCTGCTGCACTTGCCATTGCAGCATGTATCACAAGGAGGCTACATATGCAAGGTGTTGAATTCTTTACAGATAATCAAACCATGGCAAAATTCCTCTCTGGAACAAAGCATGGATTCCTCGCCTGAATGGAGAATGGAGCTATTCACCCAAACCTTCTTCAATTAGATCCAAGGCATGAATGTAAAGGTCACAAAAATTGACAGAAGCATAAATAGCAGGGCTCACTCTTTAGTTAAATTAGCCTTCAGGCAGGTCATCTAAAATTCAATCAGCAACTCTTGCTTAAATGCTGATCATGTAGGCAGGTGCCCGCTCATGGAGGCGCTGCTTGATGTATCCCTTCATCTTTGTACTGTTATTGAGGCGATTTGACAATGATAATATAATCTTGTTTGTTATATAAAAAAAACATGGGACGGACGCTTTCCTTCTTGATGGATGGATCGCTCTATTCCACAACTACTGTCCACGGAAATGCATGTCTTGAAGGAGCGGATCCAGCGTCGATATTCATGATCCAAGAAATTAGCATAATAAAGGGGATATATATGTAGTTGAGAAGGGGCTAATAAATGTAGAATATTGTCCTTTTCTTTGATTGGCAGTTCAAGAGATTATATTTTTCATATACTCGTTACTTGAGATAATAATCTTGCTGAACTTTATATGCTTTGACTTTTCAAGAAAACTTAAATTTATTAATGATTTATAATTTGGAAGGGAGGGAGTACAATTCAACGTGTGATCATCAAAGCTTCTACTTGATGACCCTCGGTGATCACTATCCAAACCTAAAATTGATTAGGAAAAGAAGAGCCCACCAAGGATATACATATGAACTGATGGGGAGGCACTTTCGTCAACTGTGGCCTCTGTTTTTTAAGTTGAATAAAGGTGGTACCTGACTCGTTTCATCTTGTGGATAAGACCATGAAAATTCCTGACAAAGATTCGGTGACATTGCCATGGCATGTCAAGCCGTGACATTCGGCAAATCTAAGCCATCCAAACTCAATCCAATGGCTACTAACGCATCTCGAGGTGCTGTATGCCGTGCTGCAGCTGGACGAGCACGCGTCCGTTTAGGCGCCGGTGACGAGCAACAGAGGTCTGGGGACGAGCACGTGTCCGTGTAGTAGCCATCAGATTGGGTTTGGATGGCTTAGGTTTGCCGAATGTCACGGCTTACATGCCATGGCAATGTCACCGAATCTGTCACCGAATCTGAGTCCGAAAATTCCTACCCTCAGGCACCTTTTGCAAATGCCAACATTTACACAATTTTACATACCAAGCAGAGTCATTAACTTGGATCTTTTTTTGTTATTTTAGATCGGTATTACCGGTCCACCTATTTATTGGGGCCCTGGATTGGCAAGCTATTGAGGTCTTGCAAACATAGTGTTGGATGGAAGGTAAAAATGGCTTTCCTGCCATTGGATTGCAATCTAAAGGATGATACTCAGCTGAACTAGGTGCAAAAACTCAGGGACTTGCTAAATAATGTTGAAACTAGTATTCTCAACACGGGGTAGAACCTCTGCCCAGGCGAGGCTCTGGGGGAGGATGTGAATATTGGAATACCGAGAGTAAAGGAGCTCAATAATAAATGACCTTAATTGGTATTCACCCACCATCCAAAAGGGGAGGTTACCCCCTATTTATAGTTTACATATGTGCAGGAATACAAGATTACAGATTTGCCCTTCAATATTCTTAGCATATTCCCTCATTGGGCCGGCAAGGCCAGGGGCCTTCGCGTACTTTTCTTCCTCGCACCGCCTTCACCCGATGGGCCTTCTCTTAGCCCACCTGAACCCGACCACCTAGACCTTCGCTGGACGTCTTCAGGGGTGGAGAGGCAGTTCGGGGAGCAAGCCACCTCCGCCTTCCTGGGCGCCGGTCCGGGGCGCTCGCGGAGGTAGCGGCCTTCGCGCACCTTAGCCGCGGTAGGAGGGACCTTCGCCTGCCCCAGTAGGCAGAGGTCCTTCGTACTAGAGCCTGTTCCTGAAAGACAGATAAAAGACATGAACAAAACATGAACTGTTAGCGAAGGTTTTTAATCCGTGCTTTCCTGTCACTTTGGACACCTCCGCCTGCCTGCTCGGGGCTATGTCCCAACAAATAGCATCACCCTATTATTGTATAGTATAAAAGAGACCGCTATTTGTTATGTAAAGGTAGCGAGACGGTTAGTTGTTGTCTTGGAGCAACGAGCCAAATGTGTCACTGTTGATAAATAAAAAGTGTCGGGCTGGGCCTTAACAAAATCGATTACTTTTGACTGAGAAATGGGTGTTGACAAATGGGTGGTGTGTCATATGCCACTTTTTATATGTCATCAGCAATGGCTATAGCACTTGCCAGGTCACATGTTATGTTGTTTTGTGATGGGCTTTAGCTGCAGCTCGTTACTATTTCTTTTTTAGGATATGCATATGGAAATCATCACGTAAGAAAAGTTTATACTAAATGTTATGCTAAGACACTAGGAGAACCTCATATCACTAGGAGAAGTTGACATTCTAGTTGTGTTATTAATTCATAGTAATAGTTTCATCATTCAATAGAAATTAAGAATAAAACTGTCAATTTTAGTTAGCCATTTGTAACGAGCGTGTGGATGACACTCCTGACAGGAAGTTATTGCCCAACACTATATATTTACAGTTCTTGACTTATTAGTGATTGTACACATAGCTCCAACCAGGTATTATCGAATCCACTTTTATCCTTGTGTGCTTAGCGACTAATATATTCACCACCGTATTTTAGCTAAGATTTGGCCATTGAATCATGTTCCTTTGTCCACTTCATGGGTTAGCACAAACAAAGGGTCGTTGAAAGGGTGCCCAAATTTGTGCCTGTGGGCCCTCCTGCTTGACGAAGAAGCTACAAGGGGATAAGAGTGATGGGGGCTGTGTATACAACATTAAGCATGGTTTGGCTTATATGACTGAATCAGTGGACACTAGCTAGTATCAGACATGACAACATTAGGTGATGGGGGCAGTGTATACAACATTAAGCATGGTTTGGCTTATATGACTGGATCAGTGGGGCACTCGGCAAACTGACCATGTCATTTTGCCTCCTTGATTCAATGGACTTGATTGTGACACGGCCGGCCGGCCGGGAGAGGCTTTTTGTTTATTTCCCTTGACCTATTCCCCTCATAAATTTCTGTAGACGCAAGTAGGCCATCATGACCACTATACAGCATTTGTCAAAACAAAACAAAGTCAAGTTCTGTTTTTAATCATCAAATCATGTAGTGCAGGGTATCTTTTTTGCATTTACAAGGATGACGCACGTGAACACACACAGCTGCCCATGAGCGCGCCTGTTATCAGACACCTACAAATTTAAATTAAGTTAAATAATTATTGAAATTACATGTGCGTGTACAGTATTTTGTGTGTGTTGTGTGTGTGTGTGTGTGTGGGTGGGGGGGGGGCGCTGCGTAACTAGAATCCTAGTGGGTGGACCCCACCAAAATAAGGAATTGTTCGTGAGGGAGAATAAGTTAAAATTAGTTCAAGCGAGAAATATAGAATAAGACTTGGCATTATTTGCCGTTTAATACAAGAAAAGACTGTAGTTAAATATATACCATCTAGACATGGAAATGTTATTGTAACAGGAAACGGATAAACTCTGTCTCTCGGACTATATAATCTTCCATCCTTTAGGGACATCATACATCGACATATAATCTCAAACAACACAATCTACCAACATAGAACATCATGAATCGACATATTACCTCATAATTGAGCTTGAACTTATATGCATAGTACATACATGTCTCTTGTACTCTTGTGTTACCATCGAGCTTTGTATCCAACACATGGCTCCACATTCATTATTGGAGGTACAAAACAATGACATTCCTTGATCAAACTTTTCAGAATTGAAAAATGTATACTACGTAATAAACTTTAAATATATGTATAAACAAATATATAAAATTGATCAAGATTTACATATATCCACCAAAATAATATTTTAATGAACGGTTCAATGGAAAATAATACTAATACATGCTAGGGAATTTTATTTTTATCTTATAATATGAAATATGATTGAAAAAATTACTAAGGTATCCTAAACAAATCATAATAGGTTTATTTAACCTCTGTAATGAATCCTATTAGGTTGAGAATAAATCCTAATAAGAACAAGATGTTTCACAGTATAAATCTGTCTTATGTTAGCATTGAACTTTGGACTTTGATTAAAGTTAAATAAAAAGTACTAACATTCATGGTACAAAATGAGTATCATTAGATTAGTTATAGAATATATGTTTATTATAAATTTATTTGGAGACATAAATGTACTAATACTAACTACTATAAATGTATGTATTGGGTAGGTAGGGGTTCTGGGGTTTTTCTTGACCTATTGAAAAGGTCTTTTTGTTAATGCAATGCCTAGTGGCCGTTTTAACCTCTGCAGGTATTTTTTTTTTTTTTTGACTGGCATGGATCATCCTATAATTGTTTTTTTTTTATATGGCGTGCTTTTCCACTGAGCTCTCAATGCTCCTTCCTATGCAAAAGATTATGTGCCTTCCTTGTACAAAAATATAGAGTAAATTGCACCGTAGATACCTAAACTATTTGGTGTTTCCCAAATAGGTACTCGAACTATAAAACGTAACTTCTAGGTACCTAAACTATACTTTTTGATGTACAAAGGTACAAACGTGGCCACGCAGGCGCCAGCAGCTGACGTGGAGCTGCCAGCGTGGAGAATGAATGCTGGCCCTTTGGCATTTTTGTGATAACCCCCTTTTCCCAATCCCAGCCAACGTCGCCACCACCGGTATCTTGCTCGCCGACATGCTGCGCCGATGGCCGCCGTCCCCACTGACAAGTACTTCGCCACCGTACATGACCTGGCGCCCGAATCGGACGTGCTCGTCATGGCGTGTGTGCTGAGCAAGGAGACTTAGGTCCCATGGTGCTGCTGGCTGAGCTAAGCCGTGTGCGGACGGCCGCGTGGATCTCGGCTCGGCGGCCATGGCGAGCAGCGCCAATGAAAATGCCCAATAGGTGCACAGCTATGAACAGAGGGCCTCCGAATCACTTCTAGCACTAGCTACGGATGAGAGGAATTTGGGAGCAGTCGCTTGTGCACGGCGAATTTTTGGAAGACACGCGGCCCGCCGCCGGCTCCCCCGCCTCGTCCATGTTTCCAACCGGATCCGGCAGGCGTCGAGCCCACATGGCGGCAGGGGCTCGCCTGCGCAAGGCCACGGCGGCGGCGGCTCACCATCCCACGCGTCCACGAGGCCCGCATACACGAGCTCCGGCGGCAAGCTTGCGTTCCGGCGTCCTGTGATGGAATAAGGAAAAGGATGGGCGGATGAGCATCAAGGCACCACAGGAAAGCTAAAGCATCAGACGGGAGGACGAGAGGTGCTCTGGAGGATCCTAGCCACGGCAAGCTGGCCACTGCTGCCATGGCGGCTCGGCCACGACGGCAACCTGTGTCGGCGATGATTGCGGCGGCGAGAGGCAAGGCAAGCGGTTCAATGAGGAGCGCAAGGAGCAAGAGAGGCTGTGTTCGTGAGCAATTGAGCAGTGACCGATTAGGCATGACGAATTTGGTCGGCGAGCTGAGGTATGCCTGCGCGTCCGTGCGACCGCCGTCGCCGCCGCAATTTCTTACTGAAACCAAGCCTCCTGCTGGGCATGTGTGCGACGGCCTGGTATCCACGGCGGTGCTTAGGCGGGGCGTGGGCACCGCGCGTCGGGGCGACGACGAGCCAACGACCAGCGCGGCGGCAGCGGCGGGTCCTCCTCACGGGGCTCGCGGGCCTCGTTGCCGACGCCTGCAGGGCATGCCTGGGAAGGAGAATAAGGAGAGGGAGCAATTTCAGCAGGGGGTTTTCAACAAAATGGCCAAGCCCTTAGTCCAGGGTGGCCCATCCACGTCAGCCGCTGGCGCCTACGTGGCCATGACAGTACCATTGATGAGCAAGAACCAAAGATCCAGTACCTAGTTGTTACGTTTATTAGTTGGAGTACCTATCTGAGAACCACCCAATAGTTTAGGTACCTACGGTGCAATTTACTCAAAAATATATTATAATGCTGAAATTACTAGTATGTGATACCTAATTGGTGCATACCATTGTTCATATGGCGTGCTTTTCCACTGAGCTCTCAGTGCTCCTTGTCCTGTCAGCTAGGAGACACTACACTCCATCCCTTCCCTGTTCTCTTTTGCATCTACCAACCAGCACCCTGGCAACCTCACCAAGGGACATCGCATTACCCGTCACCACCCAACGCCCTCACAAACTTTGTCCAAATGCTGTGTCCCTAGTGTTTACACCACACATAGATCTGTATATATATGCGACGACTGCAACACGTACAAAAACTTCCATTGCTTAGAGTTTTCTTCTTGGAGCATCCATGACTAATGCTATCACATAGGTTTTTTATGCAAGTTCCTGTAATTTTTAGGTAGGTTTCCCCCACATCATGTGACATCCACATGGAAGGCGGCAGGGCAGGGCTCCTAAATCCAATTTAGCTGGTCATATTTGGCCGGCCCTGGCCTGACAATGTCTCTATTAGACAAAATGTGTTGGGAATGCCCACATGGTGAGCCAATGTATGTACGTTCTATCGGTTCACTAATTACGCTAACATATATATGGTTCGATTCGCTAGCTGTCATAACATAAAAAGTTAACATGATTGAAGCATGCATTCATCGATCATGTGTGAGAAACTAATCCAACAAGCAATGCACAACGAAATACGAAAGGATGTTACCTAAGAAAGTAAGAACACATCCTGCAACGTATTATATGATGTAACACATGAAAAACGCGCGCAAAAAAAAATATATAACGCATGCGGTCACCAGAGTGACTTTTCAACGTAAGATTATACAAGCCCATCAACGTAATATAGCTATACTAGTGAGCTTTCAGTGATTCATCTAGTCACCCCAATCTATCAAAAATTGGCGCCTAGCGCGCGCGATCGAGCGCCCACACACACACACACAACGGTGACATGAGGCGGCAGATCAGATCGATCCGACGGTCGACAGACGAGGGCATATGTGCGATGAGATCGAATCGGAGACGCATAAAGGGTAGGCAGCGACCCACCCTATATATCCTACGTGCATGGTGCTCGATCCTGTACGTTTTCAGTAGTGTCGCACCACACACAAACATCACACACCGTCTACGTACGTACACATGTTGCCTCGTGTGTCGATCGTGCATGCCATTGCCGTCCCAGCGCCCGGCCGGTCACGCGCGCCAACACAGCTAACGATCAGTGTTTGTAGTGGCTCTGGTCGTTGTTATGGTAAACAAGCCATGCACCATGTGCAGTATATGCATATCACAACAGCATGCATGCATGATGAATTTGTATTATAGATAAGATATAGCAGAATAGCTGCACCCAAATCGAAGAACAACCGCATGTGCATAGATCGAATAGCTAGGTAGAATCGTGTGACGTGTGATTCGATCTTCCGATGGCAAATTGAAGGTGCTTTGATCCGTTATCTGTCGACGATATAGATGCATGGACACGATCGATCGATTCTGAGTGGCCGACGTGTATTACACAACTTAGCTTTGTCGTCTTGCATATAGCTCTCGTTCAGTAGCTCATCACCACCTCACCCTAGCTACTATAAGTATATATATATTTTTTTATTTTTATATATATGCAATATATATAGGCTTACAAGTATGTTTAACCAAAAGAAGGAAAAGCTAAGCGCATGGTCGTTGACCCCAATACCCAGCACGGGCCGGGAAAACTCTTAACAGACCGCCCGACAGGGTCAGGTCACATCGACGATCTCATCTGCTGGTTGAAAGAATACTGAAAACATTTGGACATGGGCACGCACCGGGGGGGTGGAGAGATTAGATACGCCAGGCATCCATGCGTGCGTGCGTTTCTATGCCTATATGCCTATGCGGAAAACCATCGACATCTCGCACTAGCAACAAGTAGATTTTTCTTCCAGAGACAGATATGATAGCCTAAAACCAACAGTTGGCGGCAACAGTCCTGATTGAAACTCGATTTGTTTGGATTAGTCAGAGCTCGTTATATACTATTGCATATAGATATAGTATATGAGACCAAGGGGTGTTTGTTTGGCTTCTTCTTGGGAGGGGTTCACTAGAGGAGTCGGAGACGTTTTGGAGAAGCTCGAAATTGAGGCTACTCTAAAATGACTCTGACTCTTATTTTTTTTCAATAAAAAACGAGTCCAAACGGCTCCTCCTCCCAGACCTTTGGCAAGGCTCCTCCGGAGGAGCCGGAGCCAGAGCCAGGAAGAAGCTCCACCAAACATAGCTTAGGGCATATTTAGTTCATGGGTGTAAAATTTTTTAGGATCTTACTGTAGCAAATGTGTTACTATAGCTATGCAAATAGTGACCTTTTTTTTTCAATGAATTGGAATGAGATCAATTATGTCCATTTCATCGACAAAAATCGAAGAGTGTGCTATACTGCCTACTTGTGCTAGCTACCGCCTAGCTGCTAACACCTTTCGATCGAAGCTGTATTAATCTCAACTTGCACGTACGGCGCATCCTATAGCCTCGATCTCGTATCCAGCTGATCGATGGAGATTAATCACCAACCAAGTAGTTTTATATTGATTTTGATCTTGATTGACCAAAATAATCAAGAGATGTACATACATACATATGTATGTATATACTCATACGTCCATACTATCTATCATATCCAACCCGTCTAGAAAAAAAAAAAAAAAAAAACAGCTTGAGACCATACACTAGTGTATTAGGTGGGCCAGGCTTGTGCCATGATTTTCAACTCGTGATAGTCATCGTTTGGGCGCATGGCAATACAATCTCTTACCTAGAACATGACTTAACCTAGAAAAACCCAGACTCATCAGTTTGATGTGTATGTTGGTTGTGGCAGCTATAAATAAATTAGTTTTTATAAAATAAATTACTTAAACCCTGGCTTGCAGGTTTCACCGTATGTCACCTAACCAACTAAGATATCAATATGAGAGATATTGGGAGTATATATCAAGGGCCAGCTCTCTGATATTCCGATCATTATTACTGAATATATAACTAAACCCTTTTTCAAAAAAAGTAAAACGAATTATACCCTTAATTTGTTGAGAAAAGTGTCCTTAATTAGTTGGTGGCAGCATGGTTATTCCCTGATTAGTTAGGATATATATTTGCAGCATCAATGCAAGGGCAAGCTTTTTCTATCCCTAATTAAGCAGTCTGATGAGATGTCACTAATATATTCATATGCTATAGCTAGTTGCATGACTACGTGCTTAAACGACGAACGCAAAACAAAAGCCATTAACTTCGGGCGCTAATGTGAGGACGTGTAATGAGACAAAGCGCAAATCTTTTCTTGTCGCCGTGTGCGTTCGTACGCGACAAACATCAATGCGTGTCTCAATGTCACTTTACAGCCATTTTTTTCCTCTGTATTTTGTTTTTCTGCTGTGGGAATATTCGTGAAGATCAACGTCACTCTATTATACACAATGGACCTTTCATAACTAGGGTACTGTAGCATTCAGACCACAGATGTAGTTGATAATTTGGTGACATGCATCAAAGCCTATATGACTGTTTTGCTAAAGATTGCTTAATTTTCATAATATTTAGGATGACAAACCTAAAAAACAAAATGAGATAGATGTGTGTACCGACTAGGAGACAAATAAATTTTTTGAAAAAGTTTGTTCCCATATCTGATTGGGTATAGATTTCACTCTCCATTTATTTACGCTATAGTAAGATTCACAAACTTTTCTTTTCTAGAAGGGATGGCCAGGGGAACCCTTTATTTCCATATTATAGTTTTCTTTTATTTTACTGAACAGTGTTACTAATAGGTGTCTGATTGGGGGTCAAAGAGGCATCTTTTTCACTATGAAAGGTGAAAATGAAAATGTTGCCTTTCTTTGTTGGAAGGAGCAAGAGGAATAGTGAGCCAATCATCCATGCAAATGGTCTATCTTGTTCTCTTGTCTTTCTTTTTTCAGATTCCAACATGTAAAGATTCCTTCTCCTTTCAGCTGAATGGCTCCAAAACGTAGAGGTCGGCCCAAGGCTAGGGAGTCCATAGGATGCCCCCTCCCCTGCTAGGTAGCTCTAGAACACTCACTCAGGTCAGGCCATGGACAAGGGATGCCCCAAAAGAACCACACTACACTGTGCATTTTCTAATTATTAGCTGCTGTACTATTTGTCTGGTGATACATTCGCTGTCGCATTGCAGTTGGTTAGAATTGGTGTGTCAGTACAACGGTATGTATAGCATGTACTATGTGTCCTGCATGCGTGTGAAACGCAATTGACTTGTCAATCATCATGCAGTACCAATGTACAATCAACGAACTACTCCACGTACAGATTGTATACGGTACGTGTCCCTTCTCATCAAAAGAAAAACAAAAGAAATTAGACAGTGTGAAAAATTTAGAATGAAATAAGTGAAGATATGTGGATAGCTTGCATTAAGATGTTAGAAATTAATGGGATCACATGACTATTATTAGGTGATGATATAGATAGTTAGTGGAAAATGTCATGGATGGCTTGTATGTATTTTGAGATAAAACTTGTAGTTGGGATTAGCTTTAAAATAAAATAGAAGTATACTCCACGTGTTGTTGCTGGGGATTATGGATGAATTAAAATGAATTTATACTAATTTACTTATAGGAAAGAATAAATTATTGTAAATTTGATAGAGGATGGCATGGCGTACTAATTTACTTATATGAATTTTATTAGATTCCCCTTGCTTTCATTCATAGTCCTCTTTGACTTGATGTTGTTGTCTTGGCTCTTGCATAATGAGTTTGGTAACCATCTAAAGAGGGAAATGGAGAGGAAATTATTTTAACGAATCAGGAGAGTTGTGGATTATATTAAAGTAAGATAAGATCACTGGGTACGTAGTGCAGTAAGTCAACAACAACGACCAAGGTGATAAACAACAACCAAAACACTACAAACTAAGGAAACAACCACGACATCTGACTCAAATATGGACAATGCTCAGTTGGACTAGGACCTCATCAACGTGATAAATAACAAGGAAAACACTACAAACTAAGCACAAGACTGTCTCATACTCGGTCCTACTGAAAGCCCTACTTCTCTACCACTCCACAAGGTCGTCCAAGCCATACATCTACACCATTTCAATAACTGAAAAAAAAAATCACCCATGCATGTCATGAGATGAAATAGAAATAGAGGAAAAGAAGAAGATGACAATCCAATCATTCAAGAGGCATATATTGGTTTGGAGGTGAGATCTTATAGTGGGCCCCAGTTACATGCTACGGCTGATCCCGTTTCATGTTAAGACAAGAGCAAGGACAACCATCCAGGGCATTTTCGGTTTGCTCATTGGACATTCACGGTGACTAACTTGTCCTTTCAAGTTTTTTTCCCCTGTGTTTGTATGACGGTTTCAGTTCACCAAGTAAAGAAAACAATACAAAACGGCAACGTCTCACGTAGCTTAGCTGACAAGTTTTCTTTCTTCAATTCTTGAGAAATTGAAGTTGCTAGCTGCTGCTGCTAGTTGTCCAGGTGAGGAGTATTTATCTTCGGTGAAAAAAAAAAAAGGCAAGCTGACAATGTATATATCATATAAGACAAAAAGCAGGAGCACTGTACGTATATATACTCTAAATTAAGTCCAAATTTATAATCAATAATGTTAACATTTATGCCTCTAAATAAAATTACAAAAATATATTATTTAACTTAATATTTTTTAATATTAATTAAAATATCAAATTATGACTTCACGAAAAAGCGAGAATTTTATTCTTTTGAAGGGAGGGAGTATAGACGAGAGAGCGGATCACACTTGACATAAATATCTTTTCTTAGAAAAAAAACTATATAGTATTTTTCATGTAATAGAGGAAGGACGGTCCACAATCTTTCCCATGCATATGTAGGTGTCCATGAATCTATACATACCAACAAGCAACCAGCAATGAGTGGGTACTAAACAGTAATCCTTTTGAGACGACCGAGAAAAGGAATTGGAAATCTACCTAACAATTGACACATTTTAGGAAGTGCAACTTTTCAAGCTATTTTCTTCAGACAGGCGTGTAAAATACTCCTATCTTAGCTAGTACTCCCTCCCCGGGATGGTATTAGAAGTCGTTTTTGGACAAGGTTTGGGTCAAACATCGGGAATATAAATCATTAATAACTTTTAAGTTGTTGAGTTTGTAAATGTAAAAATTATATGAGTAGATTTGTCTTAAAAAATACTTTAATAAAAGTATACATATATCACATCTCCATAAATATTTTTATAATAATAAGAGGTCAAAGTTGTGTTTTGGAGACCGTGTCGCTGTCCTAAACGACTTCTAATACCATCCCGGAGGGAGTATTCCTCCGAGCATGTCATTGAAGAGTTTCTCGTCCGCGGGTTTTGCGAACACATGGTTGATTTAGATCAAATGTGTTTAGTTGTGTGATTGAGTGATTGTCAACTGTCAATATTTTACTTCTATTTTCCTTTATTCTTTATGTTTCGGCTATGTTCACCGGCACATGTGGAGTGTGTCGAAGACGTATCTCTTGGTTCGTGTTGTACATGTGTGGAGCTCCGAGATGGTAGCTGACGGCGAGGTGAAGGGGCCAAGGAGGACTTGTCGGGCCGACGGACCGCGGAGGTGAAAGATAGACGTGAGGCTTGGACCGAGGGACCGAATCGCTGGGTGGCTAGCCATGGTGGCTGACATCTGGGACATCGATAAATGCAAGAGGACGTGGCGGGATCGTATCGATCGGATCAAGACGGCGAGCGTTGCAAGTTGGGAGACACTTGGCGGTTTGGGCGGTCGAAGACAGCGGCGACACGTGTCGACGGGGAACGCGTGTGCGACACGATACTTATAAGCAGGTTTGGTGGTCTGGGCCTCAAAGCCATCGGCGCGGGTTTGGTGGTTTGGACCTCAAAACCCGGGCAGATGTTCCGGTGGAGAGATGGCACATGGCGGCTTCTGAGAGATTGCATGGAGCAATGCTACAGATGAGGAGGCGTGGTGATCGTCGGATCAAAAGATATCCAAGTCCGACCATAATGTCCCTGGGTAAGTGGTTTCGACAATTGTATCAGTAGGGGCTAGGGTTAAAATCTCATGATTTTTCAAGTTCATTTGATGGGGTTTTTGATTTTTCTTGTGAAGTGATTTTGTGCTGATTTCATACCAGACATGTCCGGTTTCATCCCAGACACGTCAAGTATTCAACCCGGACACGTCCGGTATTTGCTGAAGTGTTACTGTTTTTGTTCGGCGTGTTTATCCATCACGTTGGGACTTCTCCGGTTGATCCGTTGTGCCTCTAGAATATCTTATAGGGCATCCATCTAGCAATCTAGGTTCAGATCATCCATGTCTCGTGCGTTTGAGTTTGAGGAGGCGTGAGAGCCATAAGTTCAAGTTTTCGAAAGAAAATTTTGAGGCTCCTATTCACTCCCCTCTAGTCGTGTTTTCGGTCCTTCAGGTTATGTACATGTAAAGTGAGCTCCTCTTTTAGTTTGCTCCTTGATGTTTTGTCGTATTGATTGAAACGTATAGCATACTAGAATGGTATGTAATTTAAATGACAATGACTGTACTTCATGTTTGATTGAAAATAAGGTAAGTTTAGATGTTTAAAAAAAAGGGTAAGTTTAGATTCTTTTTTAAAGCTGACCTAAATTCGAAAATAGATAAAAGTGCTGATCTAAATCCGGTCACATATCAGCAAGAGCGATCTTTTTCAAAGCTTAGCTGAGTCTTTTCTACCTTCCCTAGAATATTGGACTGAGAACAAAAATGAAATCACTGGAACGTGTCCTGTCTCTACTTGAAACCATCCAGCAGTCGTCAGTGCCGGTGGGCTAGCAAGCTGCGCGCGCCGTTGCGCGGGCGGCGTCGGCAAGCAGGTAGCTCTCGGGCGGCGCCGTCGTGCAGTGTGTGCGGAACCGCGGCCGCACTGGCGCTGCGCCCCGCCAATTGCAGACATGCCCGTTTGTCCGCCGGCCTCGGGATCCTGAGCTAACTAGAACAGCCCTTGACCTATTGGGTCGGTTGCAGTTGCAGTGGCCTTTTGTTCTCGTATGCTACTCTCGGTCAGTTGCAGTACTAGCTAGTTTATTCCACTGCTGATGGCAGCTTGTTTACCTCATCTTTTTCAAAAAAAAAAAAAAACTCCCTTCCACTTTAAATTATAAAAACTTTTTAATATTTATGAAAATTATAAATATTTAGTTTTTGTTGTGCACTTGAATACACAGTGTCTAGATGCACAATAAAAACAATGTGCATAGAAAAGCCAAAACATATTACAGTTTTGAACAAGAGAGTACATAGAAAAGCACACATCTTCTTATCTCGTTTTTCATTGTAGACATACCTTTTTATATAAAGAAATAACTTTTTTTTATCTCTCTAATAGTTCCTTTTGATTCTATAATGTCACACCAGCATTTTCCTTACTTGAGACCCTATTTAATTTCATGGAACGAGATTAATACGGTCATGACTATCAGAGTATATATAAGTAAATTTTTGATATTTTCTCATTAGCTTAGATTTTTTTGGTTGAACTAATCGGTGAATGAAACTCACTAGAGATTTTGCCAGTGTACACTATACCTCTGTATAAAGACACGCACACACTACGGGTCATAACAATTTTTTCACAACAGTTATAACAACTTTTGAGTACCCCCTCCGTTGCAAATTATAGGACGCTTTGACATTTTTGGTACATAACAAAAATAGATGAACTAAAAAAAATCAAAACCACCTATATAGTTTAGAAAGGAGAGAGTACTTGTAATTGTAGACAATGAGTGCTTTTTTTTCTCCGTATTTTGAGCGAACCGGTCGAAACGAAAACCTAAAAAACACGAGTGTACGGTCTCCTATTATTTCCTATGTGTTGTTGAGGTAAATCCAAATGTCGTTAGTACTGGTGGTGAAGTATATGGATCTGTGGCGAGCGAGAGCAAGAGCATGGTAAGTATGTGAAAGATTCCGTGGTGCGAGATACGACAACACGTACTCTTGAAATGAAGCTGGTCCTTAATTAAGCTTGCTGATGATGGATGGCAATAATCGTGTTCGCTTTCCATGTGTGCGTATTAATTGGGGTGCCAGTGCCAGTGCCGGTGCCAGTGCCAGTGCCGCGCCACTAGCCTGGTCTGGTCTGGTGAGGAGAGGAGTACGTACAAGCTAGATTTGTCACTTGTGTCGCGGCAGCAGCTGGGTGGCCTTTGCTGCTCCACATCGCTCCAAACCACGTCTCTCTCACCACATTTCCCTCTCCATCCACTGAATAAATTTCCAAAAAGCCCATAGCACACATCAATGAATTTAATTTCATTTCAATTGCGCATCATCATCATCGTCTCTCTCTATAGAGCCAGCTCTTCGTGTTGTTGTGTGTTGTGTTCTCTCTCCTGATGGATCCACTACGCTCCAAAACTTCTCCCCCTATATATACCACGCCATGTACTTCACTGCTTCTTACACCTCTTCATTCTCTCATTCCATACCACTAGTGCAAGGTCCTAGATTCACACTTGTTTGCTTGCTGCTACACCTTGCTTCTCTTCTTCCTTGCTTCGATCGATCTCTAGGCAGCAATCTACTTTGCCTTGCCTGGGCAGGGCAGGCTCCATATATAATTCCTGCTAGCTAATCGGCCATGCCGACGCCGTCGCACCTCAAGAACCCGCGCTACTTCGACTTCCGGGCGGCGCGACGGGTGCCGGAGTCGCACGCCTGGCCGGGGCTGCACGACCACCCCCCGTCATGGACGGGGGCGCGCCGGGGCCGGACGCCGTGCCGGTGGTGGACCTGAGCGACCCCACAGCATGCGCAGCCGCGGTGGTGGCGCGCGCCGCCGAGCAATGGGGCGCGTTCCTGCTGACGGGGCACGGCGTCCCCGCGGAGCTGCTGGCGCGCGTCGAGGACCGGATCGCCACCATGTTCGCGCTCCCCGCCGACGACAAGTTGCGCGCCGTGCGCGGGCCCGGCGACGCCTGCGGCTACGGCTCCCCGCCCATCTCCTCCTTCTTCTCCAAGTGCATGTGGTCCGAGGGATACACCTTCTCGCCGGCTAACCTCCGCGCCGACCTCCGCAAGCTCTGGCCCAAGGCCGGCGACGACTACACCACCTTCTGGTACGCATCGATGCACGTACATGCATGTACTGCCCGGTACACCTAGTAGCAGGGGTCACACGCACGATACGGTACATCATCGACGTGTCGTCTCGCCCGTGTGCGTCTAAGGCCATGCATGCATGCAACCCCTTTTAGCATGCTGTTGCTGGCTGACACGATCGAGGAGTTCGATATATATATCTTTGCTTAATGGCAACTGCATCTATGTTTCTACACAGTGATGTGATGGAGGAGTTCCACAAGCACATGCGTGCCCTGGCGGACAAGCTGCTGGAGCTGTTCCTCATGGCGCTGGGGCTCACCGACGAGCAGGTGGTGGCGGTGGAGGTGGAGCGGAGGCTCGCCGAGACGATGACGGCGACCATGCACCTCAACTGGTACCCTCGGTGCCCGGACCCGCGTCGCGCGCTGGGGCTCATCGCGCACACCGACTCGGGCTTCTTCACCTTCGTGCTGCAGAGCCTCGTCCCGGGCTGCAGCTCTTCCGCCACGCCCCGGACCGGTGGGTGGCCGTCCCCGCCGTGCCGGCCGCCTTCGTCGTCAACGTCGGCGACCTCTTCCACATCCTCACCAACGGCCGCTTCCACAGCGTGTACCACCGCGCCGTCGTCAACCGGGACCTCGACAGGATCTCGCTCGGCTACTTCCTCGGCCCGCCGCCCACCGTCAAGGTGGCGCCGCTAAGGGAGGCCGTGCCGCCAGGCCGGACTCCCGCGTACCGCGCCGTCACGTGGCCCGAGTACATGGGCGTCCGCAGGAAGGCCTTCACCACCGGCGCAAACGCGCTCAAGATGGTCGCCCTCGAGCTCGACGACGACGCCGGTGCTGGTGCTGGTCCTGGTGGCGCCGCCGACCCCGCGGCGGTCGTCGTCCATCAGCAGCAGCTACTCGTCTCATCGTAGCCGATCGGATCGATTGCATGCCGGATCATATTCGTACTCGTCGATCGAGTATAGACAGACTAATCAAGCAACCCTGAACAACTATGCCTGCGTAGATCGATGTATATGGTAGAAGAATTAAGAGATCGATCGATGACGGAGGAAGAGGAAGAGGACGACACGCTGTACCTACGTAGCTGTTTCTTCTAGCAACAGCAGGCCGGCCGGCTGCTGCTTCCAATCGAGTTTGTCGTTACTGACGATTGTTAGTGGATCCATTAACTAATCTGGAATTCTGGATTAATGTAATGCATGTGGTTTGGCATCTGGCGAAAAGGTAGCCAGTAGCCAGCCTAGCTGGTCAATCATAGGTCTACATTACAACCTGATCGATCATCTACTCCCTCTGTCCCATGGAGTTCGTCGTTTTTGACTTTTAAACTTCATGTTTGACCATCCGTCTTATTCAAAATATTTATGCAAATCATAAAATAAATTAATCAATATTCAAGTATCTTCATTGATAAAATAAGTCATAACAAAATAAATTATATTTGTGCAAAAAAATTGAATAAGACGAAAGCATTAAATAAGATGACACGGAATTCAGGGTGACAAACTCAGTGGGACGGAGGGAGTACTGTTGTTTCTTTCGGTCTGATTGAGTGTGGATGTGGTGAGGGAAAAAAAAAGAAAATAATTGATGATGGGTGACGCAATGCAATGCAAGAGGGTTGCAATTGCAAGCTGCAGTGGCCAGTGGAGATCGATGTAAATATAAATAAAATACAGTATGTCTTCTAGTTCTAGGTCATGGATGTGCACTGCAGCTACGAGTAGAGGACAACACACCTGGCTCGTACCGTCGTACACGCCGGAGCTCAGAGCGCTAGCCAATGAGGAAGAGACACGGGCTCATATGTCTGCACAGTCTGCGCTACTACGTACTCGTACTCCACTGCAAAGTTGCATCATGCTCATGCATGGAATGGAACAAACCAGGGCTCTCAACAACAAGTTACTGCATGCGAGAAGAATCTTTACGTGTAAGTAAATTTGCTCCCAAGAGCACGTGCTCACACACCGTGGACCACAGGATACGTGCTCCGGCCATAAATCTTTTTAATCGTACGTACTTACTGTAGTGACATACTACTTAATTGTAAAAGTGGTCAGTGATTTCAAACGGGACTTTTGATAGTAATAATAACGTGTAATGTGTGTATGGTGGAGTCACAAGGGCCACCAGTACCAAGCTACCACCTGCTGGAGTTTGATTTGCATTTGCAAGCGGCCAAGTGAGCCCCTTTTGTGTGGTGCCGCCGGTGCCGGTCCTGCACTGCATGTTTCCCTCCCTGAAGGAAAAAGGGACGAAGAACTGGGGGATCCTGAGGAGATCTGCAGTGAGATGGGGCTGCTGCATGATGATGATGCGTGATGCAAACCAAGGAGAAGACGCCATGGCATGAGAGACCCACCCGTTAGCCCCAACTAACATTCAGAGGCAGAACAGGGTCAGACCCAGACAGTACTCGGTGGTCGATCAGTACCAACCAACGCAGTATACTCTATGTCGCATGGAGTTTGTCGTTTTTGACTTTTTTGAACTTTATGTTTGACCATCCGTTTTATTCAAAATATTTATGCAAATCATAAAATAAATTAATCAATATTTAAGTATCTTCATTGATAAAATAAGTCATAACAAAATAAATTATATTTGTGCAAAAATTTGAATAAGACGAAGCGATCGAATAAGATGGCGTAGGAATCCGGGGTGACAAACTCAAATGGGACGGAGGGAGTAGTATGCAGCAGCTGCACTGCATCATATTCGTATCCTTCCTCCCCTTCATAGGCTATGCCAAATCGGATACCATCCATCTCCAACTGGGGTTCTCTCAGAGTCGTCCGAGCAACTTATTCTTCTGGTAAAATTAAAAGAACCTAAGCAAGATTATCCGTGCAAATTTTTGTAGCGGTGCTCGGAGTAGCTTTTTACCTTAATTTGTTTTTTTTTTTTTGCTAGAGAATATTTTTATAAATTTCTTGTAAAAAAATATAAATAATTATGTTTGTTCCGCTACATTTATGCGCAAATTTCATAAAGCTATTATTGCTAGACATTTTGACTATCGCCATCTTTCTCTCTCTCCCCCCTGCCCCCAACCAATCCCAATTGTTTCGTCTAGCGATATAATTACCATAAATTTATTGTAATTTTTCTATGAACTTTATTGATATCTATGCCTTTTGTATCTTTCTTGATCAAACAAGGGTTTGTTGAAACAGTGCCTCTGTGGCCTTCGCCCTCAGTGGTAAGCTCTACCAGGGGGGGGATTTTGTCGTCGTCGTCGCAACCGCCTTCATCGGCTTCTTCATCGCTGCCGAAATCGCTACCCCGGTTAGCATAAATAAAATAAAACCGCCCCTCATCCCCTCGCCCCCTTCCGGATGTTCCATCCTCCATCTCCGCCTCGCCAAATCTGTGTTGCTCCAACTCGCATCCTCTGCATCTCGCCTCCGCCTGCACCTATATCTTGCAGGCATTAATCTTGCCGATCCAGACTCCAACCAAGCAGCTCCTCATTTTGCGTTGGCCCAACGTCTTTGCCTCCATTTGGGATTCGACAACGAGCTTCATCTTCTACCTCCAGCAACCGCAAAACAAATATACTTGGACGCTGGCATGTTCTTCCTCAACGGCTCCATCAACCACCTTCAACCGACGCCTCATGCAGTCCTTCCATCTGGGTGTATGCGCCATCGACGCCTCTATGACCCCTCGCCGGCGAACCCGTCGTCATCAACGCCTCCGTTGTAGCTGTTGTTCTTATTCGATCGTAGGACCCGGTTGTAATTTGGTCTTTCTTAGAGGACCTTGTTGTAAAATGGATGCTTAATATATAATATTTGCAGTTGTCAAAAAAAGGGTTTGTTGAAACGCGTGAGAAGTTTTTCAAGTATATAATGCATATGCTAATTTTTTTTAATTTACTGTACATGGATAGAAAACTATTTAATTTAAAATACCACATGTATTATTAATTAGTATATGGATAGAAAACTATTTAGTTTAAAATACCACATGTGCACAGTAATAATATTTAAACATAAATTTTATGTGGCATAAATTTCCTTTAGATCATCATAAAATCTAGCATTGCATATATTTTTCGTGAATAATATTTTGTTTTCTAGTAAATTGGACCATTATATCTCATAAAATCCAACGGTGTACATTCTTTTATTTACCTATTAATTTCATATTTTTCTAGTAAATTTAGATCGTTAGATGATCAGAGAAATCCAATTATGTGTATTCTTCTCTTTTTCAATTAATCTCAAACTTTCTATACGTTCTTGCTGAATGTGAGGCTTGTTTTAACAATATTGTACGACAGTCGAATTAGAAAAGCTCTTAAATATATTACTTTTTTGCGACTTGATTGACAGTATCTAACAAAACATGGTACTTTGTAATAATAAAAAAAAAAAAAGAGTATAGAGTTGTGACCGCGATAATCACGTGGCTTAGGATTGGGCTTAGAGCCGTGCCACCGAAAGACTAGCAAACGTATTTTCTTGCATTGCATATATCTTGGAATCAAATTTTATATCATCGCGCCCAGTAATAAAGAAGAGACTAATAGGTGGTGACTTGCCGGTCCCTCTGAGAGAGATGCCAGATACGGAATTAGGGATAACATCATTACGTTACTCCGACGATTGACGAGGATAAGTCTAGTGGTGGAATCCGTCAAAACACAAGAGGACCGAGTGAGTCAGTGAATACAACAGCCGGGTGAATGAGCCAAAGTTTGTAGTACTCCACCACGGGGAGAGTAATTAATTCTTCATCATCATCACCTGGAGTGCTGGACGGACGCGGTACAGAATTCCCCCTGTCATTCTCTCAATTCCCTCCTCGCTGTCAGCCATTCAACACAGCACAGGTGGTGGTGTAAAGCCTTTGCAGGGTCAGACGACAGATCACAGATGCAGGTGATCAGTGAACAAACAGTTCACCCATCCAGCTCATCATCATTTCCATGCGCTTGCATTGCATTGTTGCCTCTGACTGACTGATGAATCCCAATCCTATTCATCCCATGGAACTGGAAGCCCTGGACAGGAGGGCAGCGATGGATCGATCGTCGATCGGGGCTCGGACGGACGTTGTAGGAGCTGATAAGGATGGGTGTTGGCGGCGGCCCCTCCCCTGTCTGGCGCCTGCCGGGCCACCCCAGACCCACCGGACGCCGGCTGTCGTCGCTCGCCACCGGAGCCCCTCCCGGCACGGTGGGGCCGCAGGCGCCACTCCCCGTTGCGACGGGTCCGGGTGCGGGGCACAGGCACGGCACAATAATTCACCGGATCCGTCGTGCCTGCCTGCCCATCGTGATGGGGGGGGGTGCTGGCGAGCCAAGAACAAACACCCCAAGCGAAAAGGACGTCGTTCGTTACGGGAGGCCGGGAGGAGGAGACGATCGGACACCGGAGGACCCGCCCCGGTTGGGCACTCGGCGGCGGGCAGGACGTACGTGTGGAACGGGACGAGCCACCCAGGTGCCCATCGATCGGATCGGTTCTGCTGCTGCTGCATGTCAAAACCACCGCAATTACGCCGCGAAAAAGGCCCGGGAAAGGTCTCGGTCATCTCGTCTGATCTCATCTCATCTCCGTCTGGTAGTTATCCATCCATCCGGATGCCTGCCTGCCTGCCTGAGCCTGACCGACGATTGAAGCGATGAGCGTGCGCGTGGCCGGGCGGCCGGGCGGGTGGCTTTCACCTCCGACTCGGCGCAACATGAAGGAAAGCGACGCCGTCCGTCCGGTTCGGTTCGGCCTGCTGCTGCTGCCTAATAACGGGATGCCTGGCTTGGCAGGGGGCATCGCGCCGTGCCGTCGCCTTCGTGGGCCGAAGCTGTCGCGGCGCGGCGCGGCGCGGGGGCGCGGCGACACTTGTACGGTGCCCACTTCCCAGTGCAGTGCAGCGGGGCGGGCGCGCCGCGCCACGGCAGGGGCAGGGGCAGGGCAGCCTGGTGGTGGATTCATTTCGTCACATTTAACCTCTGTCCGCAAATGCACAACCATGGTTGCTGTGTTCGTCCAGACACAAGTTACTACTGCTGCCAGGTGGGCGTGCAGAGCAGAGCAGAGCAGGCAGCAATGGCGGGGAGCGCGCACAACCATGCCACCAGCTGTTTGAACGCTGGGGAGGGGACAATTGGTATAGTATATCAACAAGATAAGCAAGGGGTCCAGCAGCTAGGCGGGATTCTGAAGCTCTGAACTTGGTAATCAAGGACGACGACGCACATTGATGTCATATGCCGACGGCGATTGGCAAGGAGGAGCAAGCAAGGACTCCATAGATGCCCTCGTTCGCTTCTTTTGAAAAGTCAGGACCGGGATGCTGCCTGCCTGCCTGCGCGGTGCGCGCGCGCTCCAGTTATTGATGATGGCCACGCAGCGCAGCGATTTACTGGCCGGCGAGTCGGCGACGATAATAACTCCGGTTTGGCCGCACTGGCCATGGCTCTCGTTCGGCGGAAACCAACAAGAAAGAGCCCCGGCCAGCCGTCGCACGAGGACCACGACGGCGACCGCGCCGCATTCACGAGTTGGCGCTGGCCCGGCCACCAATCGTTTCTTTCTTTCCAGATGACAATCAGAAGAGGCTACTTACTACTACCACTGCTACACATGAATGACTGATGAATTCTGTCTGAATTATACATACTACATCCTACATTATTACGTACGTATTATTATTGCCGGATCCAGCCTGGTCCAGCCTTGTAAGATTCTCCTCCAAACCGATAGATAGAAAGAGAGAGATGCGATGAAAAAGATTTGATCACGTTCGCCTAGGGAACAGCGGTGCTGCCTGGCTCGCCGCACTGCAGCAGCTGTACGTACGCGCTCCATTTCATGGTGCTGGCTGGCTGCCGTAGTACGTGCTGCGGCCGGGGGCCAGCCAGCCAGCCAGCCGCCCCGTCTAGGGCCAGCTCGAGCTCGAACGGATCAGACAGAGGGGCCACTGGCCACGGGATCAACAAGTGCTCGTCCTCGTCCGTCGCCATCCCTGCAATCATCCGCGGCGGCGGCTAACAAACCAGGTAGGGGCGGGGCAGCCGCATGCACGCCCGGGCCGCAAGAAACGAGAGCCGAACAACGTGGGAGCTTTGCCACTTTTCCCACCGCCGCAGCCCGCGGGCATGAATCGGCCCCGGCCGGCGGCGCGGCGCGGACTGACAGGCATGGCGGCTGCCTGGCTGGGCGCTGGCTGGTGGGAACGGCTGTCGTCGTCTCTAGTAGGCAGGCATATGCATATGCATGCAGATCGGATCGCCTTGCTTGTGTCCGGATTCAGATGTGAACAGCGCCAACAGTGCAAGTGGTTAGCGAGCGAGGGGCATCGTCGATCTGCATGCCAGGCCAGAGACTGCTGCTGGCTCCTGGCTGCCGGTGCCCGGTGGTGGTGAACGTTGGAACATGCCGCATGGCGGGAAAGCAGGAGAGAAATGTCAGCGGTCACACTTCTGCTTCAGCGCCCTGCTGAGTGTTTATCCAATTGGAGACGTCTAGCTAGACTGAATTTTGCCTCGCCTATCTTCTGTCTGTTTCCCCCTCTGTTTCTTGTTTTCTGTTCTTTCTGCAGGATTTTTTTTTTTTTTCACCTGCTCAAACTAGTTAGTGATTTGGCAATAAAAAGTAATAAAATTTATATATAGTCTCGGCGTATCAGTGGCCTCATATGGTATGATCTGAAAATCAGCACAAGGAATATGCTCTACATATATATATATAAAAAAGTAAAAGTAACAATCTAGATATAATATTTTCTACTCTAAGTGTAGTTCAAAGGTTCAAGATTTATTCCACAGTAAGTGCAATTGTGGTCTCTTGACCCACCTTTACCGCTGCACATCTCTTTTCCATTCTCTCACTCTTCGTTTTCTTCCACTTAGATTGTTTACCATGTGGTGATGTTCGAAAAAGAGCACAAGAAGTACTCCCTCTGTCCCATGGAGTTTGTCGTTTTTGACTTTTAAACTTCAAGTTTAACCATCCGTCTTATTCAAAATATTTATAGAAATCAAAAAATAAATTAATCAAGATTCAAGTATTTTCATTGTTAAAATAAGTCGTAACAAAATAAATTATATTTGTGTAAAAAATTTTGAATAAGACGAAGCATCGAATAAGATGGCACGGAATCCAGGGTGACAAACTCAGTGGGACGGAGGGAGTAAGCTCTAAACAAAAAAAAAAAAAAAACTATTTAGATGCCACTCACAACATTTCAGGTCTAACTACCACTAGTCCATGGTTGTTGTATAAGATCCAACATCTACGTAGCGTCTTATTAATGTATTACCTCTAAATAAGTACTCATGCATGGAGGAAAGTCCGCCCTTAAGAATATGTGCTCATGTGAGCCATCGTTGGATATGATTTTAGATTCATGAAGATTACGAGATTCAAATGCTCATGAAAGACGTATTTTACTTTACCCAATTCTCCTCCATCTTGATTGAACTTACCCCTACTATCCTCGCCATCGCGCTTCCACTTATCGCTTGCCTCGAGCAGCAAGAAGTTGTAGTTGATGAGCCCAAGTGATATTTCTACTCCTAATAATCTAATTTTAACTAAAATATATGAGTCTTCTTTCAGCGTGCCCTCACCCCCAAAGACCGAACCAGAGGGGCTAGCAGTAGATTTCAGGTAATATCTATCTAAATATTTGAATTTATAGCACAAAAAATACTTTTTTATGAAAATATTATGATTTTGGTTAAAATTCCACAAATTTTTGTCATAAGTTGTTCATATACGTAATTATGTATATTTTTTATTGCACTAAAAATACTATCATATTTGTACGTCCCCCGTTAATCAAAATCGTTGGTTCTGTCTCTGCTCACCCCTCCTCGACTCTCTTTCCTCAAGTTGGGTTCACCATTGTCATCACCGCCTGATGGTTAACCCAACTTTGTCATGTTGTTACCATGATGCTCCTATCTTGGCACAAATGACTTTTGGCCATTTGTGCACCTCTGTCTCGCAACACTACCCCATATGTGTCGATCAATACCACCAAGCTAGGCCCCATTGCCTTCTCAAGGTGGTTCATATAAATGTTATCCTCTTATAAATGGTTTATATAAATGTTATCCTCTTATAAATGTTATCCTCCAATAAATGGTTCATATAAATGTTATCCCCATTTTGCTTTAAAAGTTAGTTGGATCAATAAGAAGACAGAAAGAAATGGTTCATATAAATGTTATCCTCCTATAAATGGTTCAATTGATGTCATCTTCCATGGACCAAGGGGCAGGTGCATGCTTGTCAGCATAATGGATTGATCGATTGCTGTTGTTACTTGTTAGTGCTTGTTGGTTTTTCTTCCTAAATGTAGTCTTTACAGCCCCCTTGAGCCTAGATTCCCTGCTAAATTAATGTTGTTAAGCCTCAAATTCACGATTAACTTTTATTTAGCCCTAAAGGTTTAGTAGCTCTAGCTCTAAACCTTTATTATTTAGCTCTCCTTTGTCGTCCTAGATCCACCCTTCTAGATTTTTTTTTTTTGTTGTTGCTTTTTTTTTTTGGCTACACGATAGAAACGGACACCATCCTCGAAATTCAAAAGGAGCACCGAAGTGAACTTAAGCGAACAAAATGCAAATTTGGTGGCCAGCTTAGAGAGAGAGTTTGTGTGTTATGCATACGTGCCTGACTGACAGAAATGCAAGAACGTTGAGGCGCGGAATTTGTATGGTGGATCTAATGACAATAACTTCCCACTGTCACAAAACAAAAACGCCGGACTTGAAACGCTCCTGGGAACATTGTCAACAGAATGCAAAATACGGTTGTTCACAAACAAGCAGGAAAATAAAAAGGAAAAAGTGGGTCGGAGGCGTCACCATCCATCTATTAAATCTGCTGGCCGGCCGGGCATTGCTGTGTTGTGTTAGTGTGAACAGATTTAGTTGTTTTAATGAGTATGTTGCTATCTCAGTACGCGTATGCAGGTCCACAGTACGCTCAACCGCTGATGCAACCGGCCGGAGAGACCTACTACACTCTCCGCTGCACAAAAAAGCCATGATCCCAGCACGGTACACGTAGCCCATGGATTGATGCATGTTGCGTGCTGAGTGGAGTGATGATGCACAGGATTATTCAGTTATCCAGCGACCTCAACACGTACGGTAGTGCATGGTGGTTGATCCACAACCTAGCTGCACATACACATACAACAACAGATCCAGCGTCCACGTAGTGTAACCAGGCACCATACGTATACCAGAATTGAGTAATTTTCCTGGTCCCCGGCCGTAGGTTATTAGAGCATCGATCTGGTCCCAAGTTCCTGACTAGCTTCCTGCGGCGTCCCAGGGGTCCTCTGTCTGTCCCTTGTCGTGCCAATGGACACGTACGGTGGTTGACAGCAGCAGCCAGCGGATCGATCGCAACGAGTTGTCTAGCTGATTGGCATCTGTGCTCTGCAACTGTTGCCTGCCCCATGGCAGTGTGCAGTGTGCGTGCCATGTCAAAAGCTGATGAGCGCCTGAAACTGCCTCGGTGCATGCAATGCAATGCAGCGGCGGGCCGGGGGACTCATCACTTATCACTTGCCTGAAAAGGGATCCAAGCCCCAACCCACACCGGGGTCATCGTCGATCTCCAATCCGTCGCCCGGTCCTGCGACCGGCCAACACACACCACGCCGGGGCAGCCGGGGCTTGTGTTGCGCCTGCCCGATCGACTACGACGTGAAAACCAGGCGGCGTACGTCCCACGGCCACGACGACGGACACAACGTCCCAAGTCCACGCGGTAGCTATCACCATTCATCGCTGCATTGACTCCTCGCGTTCACCACGTTTCAGGCTTCCCAGCTGCGTGCACCGATCCATGGGTCAGCGTGCCGGGCGCACAGCGCCGCGTACGTGTTTGTTTCTTGGCCGTTGGCGCACGCACCACGCGCCTAGCATGCTAACTATTTTTAATTTCCGGGCAGGATGGCATAGGCATTGAAGGGACCGGCCGGTGCCGAGAGCAATGCATGCACCGGCTCCCCTGCCGGCCGGCTCTGACCTAACACGCCGCTGCCGCTGGCTGGTTGGCGATCGGCGTTGTTCCACGTATATAGCCCGGCGTGACGTCGACGACTCCAAATTCCATCACGTGCTACATACATAGACGACTAGTAGCAGTGCTACTGTAGCACTGCACGTACAAACGGTACCGATCGACCTGCAGGATCCAGCGTTAGCTAGCTCTGGATAAGGTGGGCAGCAGAGATCGAGCAGCCTGCCGCCTTGATGAACGGCACGCCGGCCGGCCGGCTCCGACCTAACACGCCGCGCGCTGACTGCCTGGTTGGCGATCGGCATTGATCCACGTCTAGCCGGCGCAACGACGACTCCGAATTCCACCACGTGCTGCCTACACTGGCACAGTAGTCAGTAGCACTGCTACTACGTACAAACGGGGTGCGGACCTGTTGGATTCGGTTGAGCGATCACACTACGTAGGCAGCAGAGAGCATCCTGCTGCCTGCCGCCTTGATGAACGGCCGGTGCGCTGCGCCGACCGCCACCACGTGCGTGGCTGCGCCGATCGACTCTCCAGCACCGGCCCGGTGCTCGTTAATGCCGCCGGCCGGAAAGCGCGTGCCAGTCCGGCCGTCCGGCCTTGTCGTCCTTCCCCGGCCGCCCCCTCTCTCGTGTAACACAACATTTGTTTGCATTCATTCATTTACAAGACCACCAACGGCCAGCCTAATTGTTGGGTGGTGGGCCGGGCTGGCGAGAGCCAGAGGCTGGCAAGCGCGCGCCAAGGGATCGATGGATGGGAGCCGCGCCGGGCGTGCATGGACAGCGGCGGGTGATCGACACGTATTGACGCGCATCGGCCCGACAACGAGGCTGGCGGGTGGGCAGGCGGCTACCGGGGACTACGGCCTGCCCTGCCCTGCCCTGCGCGGACGACGGGACGGGACACCCCGAGCCCGACAGAACCACAACGGCAGGCGACGAGACGAGGAGTAGACCAAGCAGCCAGAACCGGTAGCAGAGCAGGCTCTCATGACCACGACGCGACGGGACGCTTGCGGAGGGCATGTGCGCGCGCGCCGCCGTGTCGAACTGTCGATGCAGCAGCAGCTGCTGCTGAGACGACACCGGATGGCCGCGGTCGGTCTGGCCAGGAGGACCCGTCCAGAGTCCAGCCGCACCAGCGCGGCGGCGACGCCGTCAGCGTCAGATCAAATCGATCGGCCACAGCGATCGTGCATGGTGTTATGTTGTGCGCGGCCATGCGGCCTGGCCCGTGGACGGAATCGTGGGCCTGGACTGCGCGGCTTGTGGTGGGCCTCATGTCTTGTTTTGCTTTCTGGCCCACTGGGTCCAATAACAGCAGAGCTGCCATTGCTGGCTTCCCCCAACACAACTCTAGCACACGCAACCAAATTTTCTCATTTTTTTAGTCCAAGTATTACGTCGAAAAGAATATCCCTGTCCTTAGATAGATAGATCTCTTTAGGCAAATTTTAAACGCAACTAGTTTGGCTGGAGGAAGATATGAGTAGTAGTTCTAACACTTCCACCCAAAAATCAGTGACATTTGTGAGGCGATCATCAGTCCGGACTGATCATTCTTCACATACTTGCAACTCTAGTCTCTATCTAGGTATAGATGTCCAAGTCGGGCGGAAGATTTTGTAAATAAATAAATAAATAAATAAAATAAAACCTTCGGGCTGGCCTTTATACTAAAAGCATATCATATTATATATTCAATGTGTAGATCTAATCATGTGGAGTCTAACAAAATTAGATTTTTTTATTTTATGATTTTTCTATGATTTACTATGATTTTTCAAAGATTCAACCCGATTTTTTAAAAAACAAAAAGGCAAAGTTACGTAGCCATCCGTCTGCAAAACCGCCAAGGGGGAGGTAATTTGCATGGTTTGGAAAGTTGAGGGAGGCGCTCACGCCCGCCTTTGAGCCGAGGGCCGAACTTTGGTGATAGTTGGGGAGGGAAAGTGGACTTTTTCCTCCAGCACAATGATGGCTTGACACACACAACTCCACTGAATTGTGCCGCGCAGCCTAGCTCACGCGTCCAAATTTTCTGAATTTTTCAGTCCAAGTATTACGTCGAAAAGAATATCCTTGTCCCAAGTTTAGATATATAGAGTTTCTTTAGGCAGATTTTAAACGCAATTAGTTTCGCTCTCGAGGAAGTTAGCGAAGCCTTTCTCAAAAAAAAAAAAAAAAAAATTTGTTAGCAGGCCTCAGAGATAGGGTGGGGATGTGGTGGGCTATGGGCTTGTTAGCGTGGCCTTTCTCAAAAAAAACTATTTCTTATGTAGGCCTGTATGACTCCACATCGGGCTTCCGAGGACTCCGCCACTCTTCATCCTCTTCTCTTGAATCTTCTGATTTCTTCCGTCATCATCTTTTACGGGCGGCGTCCGTTTTTGCCCATTTGCCCGCCGAGGCCACCGGGCGGAACCCGCCCGTTCAGCCCTCGATCAATACTCAAGACTGGCATCCTCCTCGGAGCCATTTTTGGCCGGGAGGCACGGACGACGTCGGCCGGCGTGATGTCCACGAGGCCAAATGGCCAACTTTATATCTAGGAGTACTTCTCATGAAAAAAAAAACTTTAGTTCTGGTGTATATTTATGTATGACTATACAAGACTACTCTTCATCAGATTCTTCCGAGGACTCCGAATCTCCATCCTCTTCTCCTGAATCCTCTGACTTTTGCTCGTCATCTTGTTTTACGGCTTGATCATTGTCCGTTTTGGCCGCGTTTGCCTCCGCCGAGGCCTTGTCCTCTTCCCTTTTTTTTTGTCTTTAGCTCCTCGATCAGGTACTCGAGACTGGCATCCTCCTCGGAGCCGGCGTTCTTGGCCGTCATGAGGCACTCGGCGACGTCGGCCGGCGTGATGTCCACCTCCCTGAGCAGCTCCTCGACGGCGCCGAACAGCGGGTGCGCGTCGATGCCGAGGTAGTTCTTGGCAAGGGTCCTGAAGGCCTCGAAGCCGCAGTAGGACATCTCGATGTGCATGTCCATCCGGCCCCGCCGGATCAGCGCCGGGTCGAGCCAGTCCACGTGGTTGGTCGTGAAGACGATGATCCGCTCGCCACCACAAGCCGAAAACAGCCCGTCGATGAAGTTGAGCAGGCCGGACAACGTCACGTCGTTGGTGTGCGATCGATTCTTCTTCTTCCTCTTGGACCTCCGGTCGCCCGTCAGGTCCAGGGTGCAGTCGATATCCTCGATGACGATTATGGACATGCTGGTTGTCTGGATGAGGAGCTTGCGGAGGTCGTCGTTGCTGTTAACGATGGTGAGCTCAACGTTGTAGATGTCGTAGTTGAGGTGGTTGGCCATGGCCGCGATCATGGTGGACTTGCCCGTGCCCGGCGGGCCGTAGAGCAGGTACCCCCGCTTCCATGGCTTGCCGGTGCGCCGGTAAAAATCCCTGTTGTTCCGGAACGCGTCGAAGTCGTCCATGATCTTCTTCTTCTTGGCCGGGTCCATGGCCAGCGTCTCGAACGTCGTCGGATGGTCGAAGTTAACGAAGTTCCACGCCTTGTCATCGTCGTAGGACAAGTACTCAGAGATCCTGTTGTTGCTGTAGAGCCTGCGGCGGCGGTTGCCCAAGAGGACCTCGCGGCCTCTGCGTCGGACGTGCGGCAGGTACTCGTCGATCACGAGCCGGCGGTGGCGCCTGTGGAACGTGAGACGCTGGACCTCGCGCCGGCAGCTGTTGTTGTTCTGCGGCCCCTCCCCGTACGACGACGACGCCTCGTCCGTCACGGACGACCACATGAACGTGGCGCCCCGGAACTCGTCGGCCACGTCCTGACCGTCGCGCATGCTGATGACGAGGCCGTCGCCCTCCTCGGCTCGCTCGGCGCGGAGCTCGCTGGCGTCCTGCGAGCACGAGGCGCTCAGGTACGCCTTCACCTCCTCGAAGGTGGTGTCGCGCGCGCCCGCGGGCTGGTGCCTCGAGGACCACAGGTAGGGGTGGCTTCTCCGAGATGTCGAGGCTGACGTAGGGGTCGACGACGGAGAGGACCCGCCGCGCGTGGCGCCGGAGGAAGACGTTGAAGTAGGTCAGGAACAGCCGCCGCGGCGCGTACGCCGCCAGCAGCGGCGCCAGGAGGAACCACGACGAGGCGAAGTTGGCCAGCACCCACTGCCGCAACCGCGCCATCGCGCCGGGTTCCCCCTTGACGGCCATGGCCGTCCTAGATCTTGTGCGTGCCGACGCTCTCAATCGCCCACCGGCCGTAGATTTATACGACGGGAATCGCCCGTGTTCGTTTCGAATTCTCACGCAGTCACGCGGCCCGGGCAGCGAGCGTGCGTACGGGAAGGTCATAATGTTTCCGAATTTGTTTCGAGTTCCGCACGATGGCGTCGCGATTGCAAGTTTGCAACCGGAGCGCGGCCGGCGCGGCCGGATGCCGTCGGCGGAGTGATGTACACCTTTATAGTGTCTATTTTAGTCATTAGCAATTTCATTTTGTTGTCGTTGCTATATAGAGTATGGAGTGATGATGTACGAGTACTTCTTAATTTCATTTTATTTATTGTATGAAGGTTGTTACAGCCCCTTTAAAACTGGATATGACAAACCCTTCAAAATTTTATATCCTCCAATTCAAATTATAAGTCATTTTGACTTTTTTTTGGTATATTCATTTTGTTATTATAACATCGATGAAAGCAGCAACAACAACATAGTCTTTAGTCCCAAGCTAGTTGGGGTAGGCTAGAGATGAAACCCATATGAAACAGTATAAAAGAACGTAAAAAGGCACAAGACAAAAAGATAAAGATAGGGTAGATAGAAAAGGAAATAAAGTCATGGTTCAGGCACGTTGATAGCTAGCCTCCATGCGCTCCTGTCCAAAGCTAAATCCTTGGAGATATTCCACTCCTTAATGTAAAGAGAGGTAGAGGTCGACCTAGACTGACTTGGGACGAGGCAGTTAAGAGAGACCCAGTTCCTATGTTGACTGGAAGACTTTCTTGAGTCGTCTCAACATAGCCGGTCGGTCCCAAGCCCGGATAAAGGAGGAGGGTTACGTTAGATTTGGCGAACCAGCGTAAAAATCAGCCACTCTAATGGATATGAAACCCATAAGATAACATCGATGAAAGCAAAATAGATTAAAAAAAAAAAAAGAGTCAAAATAACTTATAATTTAGAACCGATGGAGTAGTATGCTAGCAGACTAGCCGTGAATTCGACCTCAAAGTGATGTTCTATGCTGGGTATGCTACCAGAGAATCGATCTCAAAGTGATGTTCTATGCTGGGTATGCTACCAGACTAATTTCTCGAAGGGATTAATTCTTTTAATTGACGATGTTCTATGCCTGCAAGTAGTGGCCACCGTGAAAACGAGGTAGCAGAGGCAAGGCAACCTATTTCCAATCTATAGCTGTCAAAAGAAAAGTATGGAGCGAAGCAAACACAAGACAACCACCAACGCAAATCAGTAATAACAGCACAGATATAACAAGATGTTGCCACTCGTTGTCTCACGGAAAATGCAAGTATCCCAGTTGATCAGTGAGTAACAAGCACGGCAGGATGTGAGCAAACAGTCGCTTTAAAATCAGCATGACAGTATCCTAACAGCCCACCATTTTTTTAACTGTGTACTTGAACTATGAATTCAGTCAATACGGTATTTGCCTGTGTGATGTGTCTAATTGCTAATCCTCTGAAAGAAATAGAGGTAGCCCATTTCCTTGGGCAGGTCAACAGATGCTGCGACCTTGCTGTCGTTGAAGATTGTCCACCTCCCGTCTTTGAGGACATGAGCTACGTAGTGCCCGCAGTGGGTAGAGGTGCCCATATGGCTCACAAACGCCATCAGCTTGTATCCTGTACAGTCAGAAAGCATTGTTAAGGGAAACAAATCTCAAACCAAACTAGAAAACCACTAGGATGATCTAGATAGCCCCTTTCAGTTAGGTTATATAAGGGGAAGGTTTGGAATCTATCCACTATGCTGATCCAGATACGGTACAAGGTTCAAGATGATTATTCTGTTGCTACATGAGCTAACAAAACAAAGGGGTTAGTGAAACTTACTGCCACTTCCATCTGGAATGTATGTGTCATCAGCATTTGTGTTGCTAGTGGAAGAATCAGCAGATGCTGAGGTCGATGCTTCGGGGTTGCTAAAAATCCAGTCGGTAGCTTTCTCAATATTACCGCCCTAATACAAATCAAAACAAGAATCACACCAGAAAAGGAATAAGAACATTGCAAGGATGACTGATAGGCATATAGGCATTCAATAACTTTCTGAAGGTTAAGAATGTTAAAGACGTTTACTTGAACAATTCATAAAATAGAATCTTACAGAAGCTTTGAGGGCCTTTATGGCAACATCTTCCTGAAAACCAAAGGAAATGAGAGTTTGAACGCTTGCTTCATCAACAGATGGCTCAGAAGCACGTGAATCTTTTGATATTGGGTCATTTATATCTGCATCACAAAATAATTTGATGGAAAACAGTTCTTCAGTGTTCAGTCTTCGCTCAAAATTTCGACTTGGAAGTTCCCAGTCAAATATTTAATGATGATGAAAAGCAAGATTAACTACAAAACAGCTGCAGTGCCAAACCAACCTGGATCATCCATGTGCGAGAGGAGCCAATTCATTGCCTCCTCAACTCCTGTGTTTGATGTGTTAATAGCAGCTTTCTGACAATGAAGGTAGTTGAAGCCCATGCTTGCAAGCTGGGACACAATATCCTCACTGGCAACGGGGTGAGCAAGCTCAGCACTGCTGTCACCAGAACCTAAAGTGTACATTGAAAGTCACAAAAGCTGAAGAGAAATTTTAGAAAAAAAAACTAATGAATGACAGTCTGACCTTCAGGTAGCAGCTCTTCGCCAGGCTGTACACCTTTGCTGCGCATATGTGTGATATCAATCGTATCTGGCACATCTATATAAACATCTGCAAATAAATAAACTGTCAAGACCAAGTGATCAAAAATTGGAAGATAAAACTACCCACACAGAATAAAAAATATTAGAGTTGTGGGTCATGTAAGTAAACACAACAGGAATCAGTACTAATGCTTACTAACTCTCAAACACAAACAGGAAATGATAAACCAGAGCTGAAATACTAGCAAGATATTGCCAACTAATTATTTGTAGATGATATTTGTTGACGCAAGCTGATTTTAATCAAATTCCAAATCTAATTGAACTGAATCAGAGGTAACACTAAGATGGATTACTTGCCAAGACCAGCCTGAAAAATGCCATGTGGACATTGGACATGTTCTGTGCTAGAAGCTCTCTCTGAAAGCAGCATTTATGCTAAAATAAATGGCGAGGGGCATTACCAAGCTTCTTTGGCACCCATCCTGCTTCCATTACAAACTTACGCATGTGCAGCACAAGGTAATCAGGAAAAGTGTTGAAACCAGCCGTCCTGCATGAAACATTTCTTCGTTTAATTAAAACCCAATTCATGCTACATGTATACACGATAACAAGTAGCAATCACATAGTTCTTCAGCTTCAGCATCAAACCACATAAATAACACAAACATGCCAAACACCTAGTAGATAAAATATGCTCTTTGATCAAGAAAACTCAATCAACACAGGGATCAATTTATGCCAGAGGTTCTCCACAATATATGCTTGCTTTCAGGAAGTCAAGCATTAAAATAAATGCAAATACTAGGACTGATCAGGGAAGTCAAGCATAGATGTGGATAGATCATGAAATTAAACCACGGTACCTTCATTGGTCTGAGGTGTCATGCTTAGTTGACAAAAGTATTACACAACTACACTGCATTATGACCTAGTTAAACTGGTCTCCAATGATTTTTCATGTATAAATGAGCTTTACTACACTGATGAACAATGATATATGGTTATCACTAACATTCAAATATTTATTAATTCGTTATAAACAAAACTAGAGCATTGGTAAAAAGAATTTAGCAAACAGCAACAAAGCATTGCTCTTCAATACGAGAACCTTGTCATGCTATCCTTTAAAAATTGCAGAGCTCAAATTGTGCATACTTAGTGGCAGTAGTCTTCGAATTCAATGCAGTGCTATAAAAATCTGGGATTTCCTCTGGCCCTGAAAAACTCGCTAAGCAAGCCTCCAATGGGACTCTAGGCCTGACAATATCCTCATTAGACCTGTTATGGAAACACAGCAATCCATAAGTCAACACTTTCTTTTTTTTTTGCGAATCCCATAAGTCAACACTCACTCAGTACGAGATGAACTATAAATGATTGAATGCCTTACACTTCTTTTCCATCCAAGTCCATTGCAGCTTTCTTCTCATTAAAAGCTTCTAGCTGCTCTGCACATCCAACAAGTGTCAAGGATCTAAAATACATTATGTTTATTGTTTAATTAGAAGTGAGTTAAGATTTTAAAAGCTACCTTTATTAGTTGCCTCATGCAGTGGTATGCTCAAAGAAAGAAAATTGTCCGACCGTTTGTTGTAAGAAACTTTCCCAGAAGGGCATTGGACCCTCTCTTCAACCATGAACTTGAAACCGGCACAAGGATTTAGCTCATGGTTCCCAGGGTTTGCCTTCTCAACTCTGTCAATAAGGTGAAGGAAGAAGTCGAGGGCATCCTGTATGAACACATTTCAAACCAAATAAGGTTAACACACTTATTTCAAACAAAACACTATAGTTATTGATAACAAAGAAAAAATGCTCCTTAATCAGCACAAAAACAGTCTCTGTAGCCAATGTTTTTGAGGCGACGCGCAGCACCCGACCCACTTCACAACGCCTAGGCGTTTATGACGCAAATTTTACATAACAGTACAGGTATAGCATATAGATACAGTACTTGTTTGTTCCCAATTCATGAGCCCAGGTTAAACTATGTGAGCAAAGCCTCATTAATCTATGTGATCAAAGGCAGAGGCACAGAGCAGAGCAAATACGAGAGCACATGCATCAGTAAATGAGCAAGGGCAGAGCAGAGCAAACATAAAAGGCAGAGCAGAGATTCAGAGAGCACATGCACCCGTCCATGAGCAAGGACAGAGTAGAGCAAAAGCAAAAGGAGGCAGGAGGATATGGGAGTCCAGAGAGGAGGCAGGGTCATCCATGAGGAACAGAGAGGAGGCATGGGCATACCAGGCGGAGGAAACAGACAGGAGGCAGGGGCATACAGGTGAATGGCAGACGGCCGGTGGATGCAGAGACCCGAGACGAGGAGGCAGCCGTGGAGAGGCGGACGGCCGACGGAGGCAGAAAGTCGATGCGGGCGAGCTGATGTGGATGGCCGATGGCTGCAGCGGCGGAGATGCTGTAGTGGCTCCACGGCAGTTGCGGACGGCTTGCAGGAGCGGCTCCACGGAAGGGGTGGCCGGCCGGTGCACTCGAGCCTTCGAGCAGAGTAGGCAAGCGGAGCTCGAGGTCCACCCGCCGCCTACTTTCTTCCTGCCGCCTTCTCTCTTCCTGTCCCCTCGCCCTCACTCGCGGCCGCAGTAAAGGCCTCGCGCGGTAAATTCCCCTCGCGAAGGGATCTACTTCTCGCACCCTCCCAGTTCGCACGCGGTCGATTCCCCGCGAACTGGCGTCAGGCGTCCACGGCGGGGCTGTAGGCGTCCACCCAACACCAATCCACTCCTAGACGATGCCAAACTCAATTAAGTGGACGCCATACCAGTGCAGGTCGTGGCGCCTCTGATGCCCAGGCCCTCTACCACGCCTTGTCACCTAGGCGACAACTTAGGCGGCGCCTAAAAACAATGGTTGTAGCTTATAATAAGTTGAAAAGAACATTACCTGTTGTCTCATGCTAGAAAATTCAGGATGGCTAGCAGCTATAACTGACTTAAACATGCGAGGACGTATCCCTTCCTGTCCCTATCAAATTCCATGCACAAAATAGGAAAAACAATCAGAAACAAAAGAATGTCAGAGAACCTGATTTGCTTACTAGAACACATGTCATGACTAGGTAGGCTTGTAATCTCAATAAACTAGAGGTGCAGCAAGTGTACATGGTGTTTCACTATCAGTTGGAGATAAAAACCAATAATAAAAAAAAAGGCCCGCAATAGCATTTGTACAATTTTGTAGAGCAAGAAACATGTCAAAAAGTCTACGCAAGACTGAAACCAAAGCATCATTAGTGACAAGCTGAGAACACCAGGATAGCAAAGGGTACAAACTGACAATTGGAAGCCATCACAACAAATCAATATGAAATGAAATCCTTTATACCTCCTTTGCTGGTGTAGAATATTTGCCAGAGAGCAAACCATGTCCTAGTTTTGTCCTATAACAAGAAAATATAAATTTTGATCAGCTCTTGCATAGAAAATATAACTGCTAATTATAGCTTGAATGGAAGGTAGCACAATTACATTCCAAGTGAAGTGCTATATAATTGATTTTAACATCATTTAACACTTAAACTATGTACAAAGCTCTTAACTAGCATCCTGCATAGGTGACAAGGCTCTGTTGTCCATTGTGATGGCAGAGGAAAAAAAAAAGGTTGGCGCAATGAAATTTGATTTTAGAGGTGATCATTTCATTTATAATGTTGTTGCACATGTAATGTAATGAATAGCCATGTTACAACCCTTTCAGCATAAGGAACAAAAGATCAATTTTAGATTAATATATTCTCTTGTTAGGCATATCTTCAGCAATAAAAACTAGAAAAATGTAGACAGCCTAAACTAGATAAACATCAACATTTATCACACACACATCAACAACCCAGATGCATAAGCAAGGCTATAAACTTACATTTGCATGTTTAGGTCTACTGTTGGATCAGCTGGTGCAGTTGCAAATGCAGCTTTCAAACTCTGTTTGTCAAAGTATCTGAAATGGTGGGAAAAGTAAAGTAAAAGAAAAAAAATACAAATGCAACAATGTATCAAAAACGAATGTGAACAGTAAAAGCAACCTTGATATGAAAGGATGGGTTGAAAACATGACTTGCATTATTGAAGCCATATAGCAACTGTAAAAGAGGAAGAAACAGGAGGGCTAAATTATTTGTTACAAGAAATTGTCAGAAAAGAAGGGTATTTCATTAAGTCAAACCATGCTACCTATTCCCAAGATTCACAAGACCAGTATAACCAGGTCCAAACAGAAGTTCAGCATCCTTTCCACTTTCTTGTATTCTATTCCAGTCATAATTTGTGTTGGCATCAAGCTCTCTCTCAGCAGTAGTCATCTCAGTCTGCAAGAAAAAATTTATAAACCATGTGATCAAGCATAGAATTGCCTCTATTTAAAAATACTGTATTATGCATCGCCACCAGCTGTAACATATATATATGCCAGACGAATATTGTGTTGAATGATATCTTACTGTTCACAATAACTTTTAGAGCAATAAATCATGAAAAATTTCAAAGGGTTCAAGAAAGCAGACAAGTTGGTGAGCATCCTACAATGCATACTCAATGTGATCTAAAGCCTGGATCCTACAATGACAAGGTATTTTACATATTTGTGACTATGATTATTCAGATCTGATTCTTCTATATTTTTTCAACACACAAAAGGCTCTAGAAAACAGAGATAAATTATAATAAGCCTTTTAGTCCATATCAAGTTCGATTAGTCTAGAAACTATCACAGATAAATAATAAATGATATAAAAAATCGATATCATAACTCACCTTTTGAAGTGAAGAAAAATCGATACCAAAATGTGATAGGTGCTGAGCTAATAGCGGATCTTCAACGCTATCATCTTCAGGGTATGAGAAAACATCTGAGCTGTCACAGAAAATATGGCATCAACAGGTATTTTAACAAGGAATCAAAGCAATCACAGTGAACTGCATATATTAGTGAACTGAATTAAGATCTTTAATAAAGAGAGCAAGATAAACATGTGCCCTTTTTGAGAGATTGCATGTCATTGGTGTTTGCCAAACTACTTTCCTTCAGATAAATTCTTTTAGTTTCCATGCCCCTGAAGGCAACTTTCGGCATTAGTTTATGATACTGCATTTATTAAGCTACTAAATATAACAATCAAGATAATTCTGTTGAATCTATTAATATCATTTTTTTGCATGATCCACAAAGATATTCAAAACTGAACTAATAATTGGTAAGAAAACAAAAGGCTTTGTAAAAATGCAGTGAGTTATGTTTCAGTAAATAACTGGAACTAATAACTGGAACTAGTAACTTGCAACTACTACAAATGTTTCAGTAAATAAATAGAATTGGGTAGTGTTTATTTGTGTGTTTTCAATAAAAATCACAATACAGGTTTGATGCATAGAATGCAGAAAGAGTTTCAATTCCTGGAATTTCCTAGTCAAAAAAACAAACAAGTAAATTGTAAAAGTTCAGTTGTACAATTACCTGCTGCTTCCAAATCAGCAGTGATTGTCCCAAGCTTTACCGCAAGAGGGTATTTAGTCTGTTCATAGTGTTCAATGGCATGATTATTTCCACCACTTCCATCCCAAAGCTTCCTCCCACAAAGGATCATACCATCAGTTAAATTCAACCACAGGTTCTCAGTTTTATCACATTTGCTACACTTCCATCCTGTAGGAGGCACAATAACACCATTGTCTAGCTGCTGCAGGTCCATAGCATATGGACTAATGTTCTTCTTGTCAGCAACCCAAGCAGCCAGTTGTTCTTTCCTATCAGCACTTTCAGCAAGCAAAACTTTATCAACTGCAAGCCTAACCTGCAAATAGCATATCCTAAATTAAAGCACATATAGAGCTTCCATCATTTGCTATTTCCATAGAGGATAAAGACTACCTTCTCTGGCAAATCAACTGAGGGAAATGGAAGAGAAATAAAATCAGGTAAGATGACAATTTCAAAAGTATCATCATATTCTGGTTCTTGATCGCCAAAACCTCCTTCCACACCTATCAATTGTGGGAAAATTCATATTCATTAATAAAAAATTAAAAGAAACTGGAACTGCCATTCAATATGTAGATTTAACGCTAGTGTTTATTAGATCCACATTCTAATATTTGTATGCCAGGAAACACAGGAACACACTGTAGAACATCCAGTTCAATTATCAAATTTCAGATGCAGATATGGAGGCAATTATAGTGTACATATACTAATAAAAAAACACAGCACAATTAGGAACGGCCCCCATTAGACCAAAAGACTGTAAATTAGAATGTCCACCAGTCTTATTTTTTTTAATAGAAATAGAAAACAGTATAGTGCAATACCCCGACCTTGCTTACTACAATGGCTTCAACAACAAAGCACAAAAGGCAAATATATTCCACTCCCTCCATTCCAAATTATAAGATGTTTTGGGTTTTCTAGAGCATGCCAAATGAAGGGAGTAGTATTCCTATAGTATTATGGTGACACTGCTACACAACTAATACATTTCATGTGAATCCAGATACAATGCACCCCTTTCTGTCCATCATAGTTTAATCAAAAATCATCTAAAAATTAAACACACAATTCAGTTACATAGCAGACAAGGATGTAAGCATCATTATGCCACGTGATAATCATAAGTACAGCATACCCATTTACATAACAACATTTACTATCTGATGAACTGTTGGCTTCAGTCAAGCTGGGCAGAGCATCAATTTAAATATTTGCTTCCAGAACTGTTGGCTTCAATCAAACTGAGAAGAACACGTACCTATAGCGAGGAGTGTGGGCTTCTTAAGCGGGCGATCTGCCTCGTCGGGCTCCGGCTTCCGGCGCTGCACGATGTGGAGGTACACGGGGTTCCCCGTCTTCTCGAAGTTCCACTCCACGTACTCCCTCCCGAAGCCCAGGAACGAGCTCATGTCCACATACAGGCCTCCCTCTGACCTCTGCGCACACGCAAGCACACACATCCAGGTCGCATCAAACCCTAACCCTAACGAATCGAGTTGGAGTCGAGGAACAGGAAGGGATGGGGCCATGACTGTTACCGGTGTGTCGAAGGAGACGCAGCACTCGTCCTTGTGGATGCGGTTGGTGGGCTCCGGGATCCGGACCTTGTGGAGATGAGAGCGCAGGAGATCCATGGCCGCGGATGGCGGCGAGCGGCGGCGCGAGAAGGTCGCGTCTAGGGTTTTAGGGTGGAGACGGCGAGACGAAGACAGAGGAAGAATGGGTGATTAAAAGAGGGGGAAGCGAGTTATTAAGAAAGAGGAAGCTTGATGGGGTAAAGCTAAAAACCCAAACGCTCCGAGAAAAAAAAGTTGCTCGCCCGGCCACCAAAACCCAAAACCGGGAGCGGTTTGTCCTGAACTCTTGATTTGCATTGTTTTTTGGAATGCAAATTTGAACGACATAGGGGAAAAACAACAGCTTCCTTGTGTTCATGCAAGGATAGTTTTTCACTTTTTCTTCACTAGAAACATCTTGCGTGCGTTGCAAATCGGGATTACGATCACGCGCTCCGGGCAAACGATCGGACGGACTCACTCGTGATCAATTTTTTTTCCGTTGCACGACTCGTATTTTCCTCGGCTCTATGTCTCGCAGGCTGCGCGTCCCTCTGCGTCTAGCTGCTAGCTATATGCCATCGCCCGCCCTAGCGCCGCTGGCACGCGTTTACGACCATTCAACGGCGATGAGCGAGAGAGCACGTCGTACAACATGTTCCCTGGGGGCTGCCGTGAACGGTGTATAGATGTATATACGATGGATTTGGATGGATGGATTTGGAGAAGGAACCGAAAGCACCGAGGCGAAAATATATATGTATATACGATGGAATGGATTTGAGTTGTAACCGAGAGGATTTCGGGATACATAAGTGAGCGGACTTCTAGGATACATGTACATTGTATATCACGATTGATTTGAGGATGGCGCGATTAAGGCCCAATTAAGATAGAGGAAAAAGAGGTGGGAAAAAAGGTGGAAAAAAAAAAAATCTCTCTTTATTAGTAGGCTAGGTAGCGTGCGCGTGCGTGCGTTGCTATGGGACAACTAAATTTTCATACTAAAAATATATGACTCGCACGATAAAATAACAATATTAAGGAAGAAAGAACCTATCATTTGATAATAGAAAACCATGACCAAAATAAAAAAATGATATGTATCTATTTGTGTTTTATTATTTTAATATTTTAATTCTATAATTTATTTTGTAATGACATCTATAATATAAGTTAATGTTGGCAATAATATGATAATGTTCTATTAAGCCTGTGTCAATTTTAAGTACTAACAGTTTGATAATTTATTTTGTAATGACATCTATAATATAAGTTAATGTTGGCAATAATATGATAATGTTCTATTAAGCCCGTGTCAATTTAAAGTGCTAAGAGTTTGTTGTTGACGTGACAAGGATTTGCCAATTTGGTTTGTTAATATTTTTGTTATGGGTATGTGGTGCGGTCGTACTAATTAATAAAATTTAAACATAATAAAATTTAGGTACATATAAATATTTATTTTTCTTGTGTTACATAATAAAAATTGCTTGTATATACGGTATGCAGCCAACACCTTATTAAAAAGGGGGAAAAAAGCATAAACGTGTATGTATTACGTGCCATATATATACGTGCGTACATTGGACATCTATATGTCACATCCCTACTATATACGTCACGTGTATTGGGTCATACCTACAAGTAGTGGTCCATAAAAGGGTTTTTCTCGAAAAAAAAAAGATCGTACACACACACAAGGCCAGTCGAGGCCACCCTACCAACGGTCCGTGTAGCTGCAGACCCAACCCAAGCTTCCTTCGTAACCGAGACCAAGACTAAACCGCGACAAAGACGAAATTGCGCGCGATGGGCGAGGTAGAAAAAAAGGCCCGCAGAAAAAAAGGAGGTGAAAAGCCCGATGAAAGGCCCGGCAGAAAAGGAGGTGAAAAAAAGAGGTGGGACTGAAATTTTCTCTTTTATTAGTAGGTATAGATTTGAAATTATGCACGTAACGTAGCACACGATTTGACTGTTTGAGGGCTCTTTCCAACAATTGATACGTGAGCCTCGGCAGCAGAAGAAAAAAAAACATAATGAATTGGATGGCTTGCCAAATCCTCTACGATTTTTTTTTCAAAAAACACACAACCATGGTTGCTCATGGGAAGTTCATTAAAAATAATAGTATACATCGTACACCCCTTAACACTCACGCATACATCTCTCAGATTTCAAGTAAACCACAGGAACACGGAAAATGCATCGCAAGAAAAGTATATAGAAAGATTCTAAAAATATATCTCGGTAGTAATCCATTCTAAATGTATGTTTCGGTAGTAGTCTATCAAAGAACAATGATGCAAACATTTGTTTTTTCTTCACCACATGGCATTGCTACTATAACAATTCTAACATCCAAATTCCAGTCGTAAGCAGTCCTCTTGAAAGCTTTACCCTTGATTAGAAGACCCAGGTGTAGTGATCTTACCTCGAACAAATCTGCAGACGAAGAAGATGATTCTACACAGGTATAACAAACAAGTCCATAGAACTTGTATGAACGGAGCTATAGCTGTTCTTCCTGGCATCGGCGTCGAGGAATCGAAGTCCAGCTCTGCGTTTTCTAAGTTCAGGCGAATTGAATACGGGAATCTCCTTCATTTGGCATCACGGATAAGGATTCCTTCCTTGTAAGTTGGGACTACCATTATTCGAAAAAAGTTGGGACTGCCAATCTGCACCTTTCTAGCCTTGAAGCATCTGCTTTAGATGCAACACACATCACACACGTCACAAGACCACAAGCACAAATGATCCCTTTCCGAAGGGCCAAGGGGAGTTGCAGGCTTGTAGCAGCAAAGGTTTTCAAGCCATGGCCATTTCAGATGTCCAGATAGTGACAGACATTCCAGACATTCGATACTTAATATAACCCGTTCTCTAATTTCCTATACAAAAGCTAGTGCTAAACCACTTCTTCAGGGTTTACACTACATGCTACTTCCACGGCCACAGGTTCAGTAGGCAATTGAGTAATATACGTAGTCTACCAGCTCACCATCGTGAGTACTGCTGCAACACACCAGCAGCGCAGCTGAGCAGCAGGCAGCTCATGGTGCCAAAAGCAAAAGGGCTGGGCGTCCAGCCGTAATTAACACCAGCGCGCCCCATGACTGAAGGCAAGCTGATCTCAGCTCATCTCCACAGCTTGACATACTTGTCATGGCTTGTGGAAGCAACCAGCCCAGAGCTTGACGAGGCCACGGCTGAGACGAGGCTGTTGTGCGCTGCAATGGTCATGCTCCGGTTCTCAGACATGTCCCACAGCTCCAGAGACTGTATTCAGCACAGGACCACAAGTAAGATGTCTCAGATGAATGGAGGGTGCAGAAAAATAGCAGTTGCAGTGGTCATGAAATTGTGTTAAACGATCATTTAATCATACTCAAGGATGCAATGGGAACCGTGTTGGTCAAACTGGCCTAAGTTTGACCAAGTTTATACTAAACAGTATAAGCATTTATGCCTCCAAATAAATTTGTTACAAAAATATATCTATAACTAATATAATGATATTTATTTTGTCTCATGGGTTTTAGTACTTTTTTATATAATTTTAGTCAAAGTTTAAACCCTTTGACTTCTCAAAATGCGAAAACTGCATGTTTTATTAGACTATTAGAGTTAGAGATACTTCATGGCAGCAAATGT